>VWZN01016527.1:343-39948 GCA_013396955.1 Regulus satrapa
GGGAAAAGGTCAAAATGAAGGTGTGTAGAAGACTCACATCCCTCCTAATTTAATATTTATTTCATTATCACCTAAAGTAGAATCACAACTGACACACACAGTTGAGCAGCTGATTATTCAGCAAAGTACAGAGGAAATTGCTGATGTGATGAAGTTTTGAGTGTTCACCATCTGTGTTCTAAAGAAATGAAATATTTCTTGGTAATACAGAAATGCTGATCTTTAAATAAGAAACTCTTAGCAATCTAAAATTATGTAATTTAGAGGCTCAGTGGTTTCATAAGTAAGCATCATTTGATACACTACAATACATACCCTTAGTCCCCTTTTCCAGTTTTCTGAATTTAGCAAGCTAACTCCTAAACTTCTGCTTAACCAATTCCCCTTTGAGGAAAACAAGTGGCAACAAAGACTTAAGCAACAGTCCTTCTCTAAAATGATTGCATTCCAGTCAAGAAAATTTTACTTGAGAAATCAAGAAACTAATAAAAATTCTAAAAAAGCAAGTATTTTCTTCTTTTGCAAACAGAGCTCTAAAGAATATCAGAGAACACAGAATTTGTTATAGGGCAGTAAACTGCTGAGAAAGTAAATTTCTTTGAGAAGTGGTGTGCAGCTAGTGCTTTTCTGTAAGCAAATGTTGCTCAAAGTAAAAAAAAAAGGAGAAAACCAGTAAACAACCACATGTTATTTGCTACCTACAGTGCTTGGTAATTGGTCTGCCCTACAGCTCTTTGCCTAGTGAACCAAGGTTTTTAGAAATCCTTAACAGAACTACAGCTCTGCTAATTACTGCTTTCCAAAAATGAATTGACATTCTGGTCAAATATAATTTTTCTCTGTTGACAAGCTTGGTTATTCTTCTGTTATTGTCATGCTCTGAGCTGTAAAAAGCTCCTTGGTATTTCTATGGATCTGTGTTTAAATGCCTTCTTTCTCTGGCCCCTGCATATGTAGAGGATGTAAATAAGGAAATCTCTACAGGCATTTCAGTGATTACAGTGATGCAGCATTAATTCCAGGCTGGGAATGGCTGTTCAATTCAATGGTATTGCATTTAGAAGTTAAGGCTTCAAGAGAGGAAAGTCTAATTTGTGTCTTGTATGATTCTTATAGCAACTTTGTGGTTTTTCTGTCTGTATCCCTTCTGCCATCAAACATAAAAACTGCCTTAGCAATTTGGGAGAAAAGTATTCGTGTGACACATAGTTTAAGACTCTGACATTTCAAACTGTTTAGAGGAAAGACTGTCTCAGATAGGCAAAGAGTACAAAATAAGCAGATAGGAGGGAGCAAAGACTATTATTCAGCAATAATCAGAACTCTGCGGTGGATGAATTACAGGCTTTGATTATTTATTCTGTCATGTACAAAGATGACTGCTGTCTTATAGTTGATAAGCATGTAAAGGGTTCAACCTCTTTTAAACTGCTGATCTAAGTGAAAAATGCAAATGCCTGTATATCATGTTGAACAGAAGAGGGCAAATAGTTAATTCTTTGAGGAGTATACACTAAATAGATGAGGAATATTTTCAAACTCTTATTGCTGATAATTTTCTCATGCTGCTGACTCAATGTAATGCTATAGTGATCAGTGATCAAAGAAAAAAAAAATAAGGCTGCTTTTCCCAGATTACTTTCAAATTTTTTAGCTCACCAGGAGAGGCTATTTAAAATGAAATATATTTCTTGGTCTATAGATAGAATTTATTTTGTGTACATTTAAAAATTACTATAATTAATGATTCTTGAGGTAATGTGTTAAAAGGTTCAATGTCGTGATTAAATGAAGCTCTGTTGTGTGTCAGGAAGTATCGGTCTCCGGCATGAGTGTTTGTTTCCAAAGAGATTTCCATTGAGATCAGTGGCAAATGCCTGTGTTTTGTGACAGTTTCTGTGTATGCTAATGCTTCGTTGTCCTGTGCTAACCTGACAAATGTCCTTGGCTTACTGTCGCTCTCAGTAGCCGAAAGACCATTAAACTTCATGGAAATGAATAATTGGGGAATGACTTTGGTTGAGTACAAGTAGCACTCAAACGGCATATGATTTACCTTAGTAATGTTTTTGAGCATTGGAAGAAGTTCTTATTTTAGTGTAACTGTTATTAGTTTTAGCTCGGATAGGAAAGACACATGGAACATGCTGGAAGATTATAGCAGTGCCATTTGCCAGAAAATAGAATCATAGTTTCTAAAATTCAAGCCTATCTGTTAAAGGAAAGATTGCTGAATATTTACCTTTGTTTATATGATAAATCATTAGAACTTTCTGCTATATACAATTGGTCCAGAAAACAGGAATAATAAAACCTGAAAATTTATATAGACTTGAGTCATCCTGCGATCTTACTCAGTTGATATTGAAAAGTAGTGTTTGACCTTTATCCCAAGCACTGCAGCTGTAGTCCCTCTTCTGGGGAAAAAGAAGTTACATCCAAATTACTGGCTTGAGTGACAGACATCAAAAAGTTCAAATTAATTGTTATAAAAGTGACAGAGTTAGTAAATATAAACCAGCCATTGTTTCATGGTATTTTCATGGAAATTTAAGAAATTATGGGCAAATTACTGAGTGATAACTGTATTGATGATTTAGAAATCCTTATGGCATAGTAGGACTGGTCCATGAAATGGAGGCCTGAAAAAAAACCCCCAGAAAACTCTCAGATGTGTTCCATGGTTTTTGCATTTGGCCTTACCATCTTTTCCCTTCCTGTGCGATGCTGTGGGGGCATAGAAATGAATCTGTTTCTTTACTTTGGATAACAGCATTATGATAAATAATGGAAAAATAATTACTACATGAGGAGTTTTTTTCTGGTTTTCTATGAATTCCATCATTCCATGTCCTCCATTTACCTACATTAAGATGTTCAGCTCCTTTCTAAGGTGGATGGATGGCTGAACAAAAAGTGACAGGGACAGTTTATTGGTGCTTACTGGCTGCTGTTGACAGAGCAGTGAGAGGGACAGTGTTAAGTGCAGCTTGTCTTTGATGAGGCTAAAAAGTTAGTAAGAGTTCTAATCTTCCTTATACAGACTGAATTTTACCAAGCTTTCAGGAGCTTCACATTTTTAAGACTTGCATTTGGTTGCAAAATGTCTATTAGGACACTGAAAATGGACAGAAAAATGAAAACAGGTTGCTGAACCCTGATTATCTTGGCTGACAGGCTGAAAAATTCACATATATATATATTGAAAATTACTATTTATTCTTCTGTAACTTGAAATAGGTTTGATAGGGAGAGAGTGTAACTGATAGGAAACAAAAGGAGATTGTAGAAGAAATGATGTGAGGATGGCTGAGATGGTTTGAATGAAGGGAGCACAAAAAGAGAGAATAGAACAAAATACAATGCTGAAAGAATGAAAGGAGAAGGTGAATTGGTTGTTGCAAAAATAAATTGGAAGTAATACAGAAAAAGTATATTAAGAACATAAACAAGGGAAACATTTTTTTTTAAAGCATAAGTTTGCAAGATACTTGGCACAAAATTCTGTAACAATATCATTTTCAGACATCTACTTGATCATCCTGCTCTACTTCATATTTTTATTTAATTTTTTAGTGATTATTTTACTCAGATCTTTCCCTTCATGCTTTTCCATATAGTCCACGTTAGTTATTCAGATGCTAAGTCCTATAAAGCCTAAGTGGGTTCAACATCTTCAGTGAAATAAATTCAGCTGTCTGTGATGAACTTTATGAATTTGTGAATTTGTGTATAATTTAGGAAATGGGAATGAAGCAGATGTTGTATGCTTAGATGATGAAGTTCCTGCTTCTTTGGGAGGTTTAGTGAAACAAAGTCCTGCTGCTGTCCTGGTCATGCTACAAATCCCATTATGAACCAAAGTGAAAAACAAAGAGGAGATATGCCACACATGGTACTGCCAGCACTATTCTCAGTTCCTTTCTCCATACCTTCCAGAATGCAGATATTTTCTTTCCAGAACCTGGCATCTCTCTTGCCATGGCCTTTTCTCTTTTCTTGCTGTTCTTCTTTGGCATACCCTGACTTTTCCTTTTCCAATTTGTATTTTCCTTCTGTCTGTTCTGCCTTCAAGTTCTTATGTTCTTACAATCTTCTTTACCTACAACTTTAAGAAACATCACTTTTATTTTAACCTTTCTCTTTGGATCAAAGCAGGCTTTTTGCTGGGACACTGTAAATATTGTTTGTCCTACATGGTTATTTGAATTGTGCCAAAAGCTACTGAGCAATTCAGTGGGAGAAAATGAAAGTATTGTTGCCTTCAGCAATAAAATTTCAGTCTGTTTTACTTGCTTTATTGGTGACCTGATGCTATTTTTCTCTTTTCATTTAAGAACAGTTGTTGGCTTTTTTCAAGTTCTCCAAACCTATAGTTAGCTTCAGTAAAATTATTCTGAGGAGACCTTTTATGTGCATCATATCTGACAGGATAGTGTTTTGCTTCTGGATGAATACTGCCAAGATTTGCTCCGGACAGTGTTTTTGTGTCTGTACTGGGGTGTGAGCATGGCAGTGAATTAGTTGGCCCATTCTTAGATCCTCCAGAAGAGCTGTCAAAGTTCTCTGTCGGGTGTCCTTCACAGAATGTATAGTACAATATTTGGATTAATTGAGGATTTATGGAAATTACAAGTCACTGGATTGTTCATGGGGAGGCATTTAAGAATTTCCCAGAATCCCATCTGTTTTTCAAGAATAAAAGAATAGCTGAGGCACCGTTCATTCTCTTGTTTTATAACTTGACTTCACTGTCAGACTTTTTGATGTGACTCTACTTGAGAATCAGAGCACCTGGAAGAGCAAGGGTACTGAACAGAGAGAGTGGTGGTGGTTGTGGGAAAGGAGATAAATAAAGCTAGCTAGGTGCTCTTAATATTTCAGGGGTTTAGGTACCTTGGTAATCCTGGGGTAATCCCTCTAAGATTTCAGGACTTTCATTTTATGGAATGTGGATGTTTTCCCAGCTTTTTTGGCTGTAGAAGACTGCAGTCTTTCCTTTAAGGTTATCTTGGAGGAACCTCAAAAAACATGTAGACTTAAAAGCTTGCATTTTTTAAGGAGAGCTTCCAGTGCCAGAAGGTAAATGAGATGTGAAGAGGTAGAGGAAAAGAATGCAATAAAATCAGTGTAGTATGTCTGAAGTTACAAGAATGAGCCAGATGGGTTTTATTTTTAAATTTACTTTTGAATTCTGAATCAGTTTTCTTCCCTAACCATTTCAGTCTAGTTTGTATGTAGCAATTTGTCTTAAGGGTATCAAAAAACCATTCTAGGGAATTCCAGAAGTACTTTTTCTTTGCCTGTCTTTTAATTAATGTGATTAATTGATTAATGTGTTCTTAAAGACTTTGAAGTTAAGCAGGTGTATTCATCTGCACAAAACATAAATTTTCTCCACTGCCCCACGACCATTGATCCGTGGCCATTATTGTTTTAGGGTATGTAGAATGATGTTATGGAAGTATTATAAGCAGGTTTGTAGTAGTGTTGTATTACAAGAGTAAGTTTACTGAAAGGTACTGGGGAGTTAATCAGTCACATTTTGACATAATATTAGTCCTTTTAGTCTACTTTAACCCTCTTCTATTACAAATTATGTCAGGCAGCCCAAACTGTATTGAGATGCACCTTGCTGTGTGTCATGACTCATTCGTCCTTTCATGGTTTCAGCTATTTAAATTGTGAGTTCTTTGAAGAGGAATTCTCTGCTACTCTTCGTATGCTACTCTACATACTGGGGATCTCTCTTTGGTTCTTGGCTTTGCAGGAAGCTTATAAATTTCCATGTTGGTCATCTCAGTCATATGCTGACAGTGTTGTGAAGGACAATAAAGGTAATAACTGTTATATTATCATCTCTTCATTGATTCTTAGGATGTTCTACCAATCCTGTAGCAACCCCATTTGGTTTTGATGGCAATTTAAAAATTTCCCATATTACTTCGCATTATTCCTGTGCTTGTTTTCATTTCTTTATCTCTGCACTATCATTTTTAGGCAGTGGCAGTTTTCTTGGTGCTGTGCAGGAAGAATCCACATTAGCATTTCAGAATTATTTTCAGTGTTTATAATGTAAAATGATACATACTGGAATATTAAAATCCTGGTATGTAGAGTCAGTAAATTTTGTGGTTGTGTTAACATTTCTTTGAAATATGTTTCATATGTGCATCCCCACTGTGGTCACATTAGTTCTTTATGAACTGTTTCTGCCATACATACGACTGGGGGAAAAGATCCATCCTGATGTGGATTTCAGTATGCAACATCAGCAAAACAACAGAAACCCTGCCTCTGGGCACCACTGCAAGGAGCCTGGCTCAGTCTTGTTTGCACCCTCCCTCTGGATGTGTAGATACATCGATGAGGTCTCCTTGTCCAGTCCCTTAATTATCTTTGTGGCCCTCCATTGGACTCTTCCAGTGTGTCCAGGTCTGTCTTACTGAGGAATGCAGAACCAGATGCCGCATTCCAGGTGTGGCTGAGCTGAGTGGCAGCATCACCTCCCTTGTTTGACTGCCAACACTCCTCCGAGTGCAGCCAGGGATACCATTTGCCTTCTTTGCTGCAGGAGCACGTTTCTGGCTCATGGTCATTGTGGTGTCCATCAGGACCTCCATCTCCCTTTCTTACCAGGCTGCTTTCCAGCTGTGCAGCCCCCAGTGTGCACAGGTGCCTGGAGTTGTTCCTCCCCAAGGGCAGGACTTGGCCTTTCCCTTTTTTGAGGTTCCTGTCAGCCTGTCCAGGTCTCTCCAGATGGCAGCACAGCTCCTTGGACCCATCAGCTGCCCCTACCAGTTTGGTGTCACCTACAACTCTCCTAAGGGTATACAATATATGTATGGGTCTATCCCATTATTCAGATGCAACTGCAGATTGCCCAAGAAGAAAACAGTAATAAAATTTTCCAAATAATGATGTAAAATGCAGATCTGAAAATGTGTATTGAGGTTGCTGGAGTGCTCCCAGCTGTGGTTCATCTTACTGACAGCACTCATACTGCTCAAAGGTACATGTCTTCTGTTTCAGTGAACACTTGGTTGCCTTTGTGTGATCAAATTTAAGAAAATGTTATGTATTTCATGAAAGACTTATCAGTAAATGCTTTTAAGCTATTTTTCATAAAGCTTTTCTTCAACCAAATGGAAAGTTTTGCAGGATTTCTGAATATATTCATGAGATGAGGAAAAGTAAGCATGACCTTGCTAAGGTTAAATCTGTCCTGAGTATCTGGATCTGTGGACCAAGGATGAGCAATGAATGACAACCCAACTGCAAGAAAGTGTTTGATATTCTCAGAATACTCCATTATTCAATGAACAGTTCTGGTCCAGTGGACAGCTGGGTAGCTGTGTGCTTTTATAGTCTTGGTTAATGGGTAGAGTACAATATTCTACCTAGAAGGCAGTGACTAGCAAGGACTGCAGAGACCTGTACTAGGGCCTGTCCTCCCTCCCTTCTTTCATCCATGCTGCTGTTAGCATCATCTCCTGCTTCTACCTTTGCACTCTCAAAAGTATTCCCCACCTTCTCTCTGTGCTCCATATTGTTTGCTTGTTGTTTCCCCTTCCTTTGAGCTCTCATTAGGATTTTCTTCCAGCTATATGTTGCTAATACTAGGAGGAGTTGGTAAAAGAAGCAGCTCAATAGAAGCACAGTTGGACTGATTGTTTATGAGAGAACAGATTTAAAGGGGCTATGTAAAATGAACGTAAGTTTCTTTATTCAAGCTTTGCTTCTTATTAGAAATCAATATTCAAATGTGTATTATTGATTTTCAAAGAGCTGAGTGGACAGATGGCAGCTATCATTTGGTTTCAGGTAAACATCTTACCAGGCAGCAAATAAATTTCTCATGCTTCTCGTAATTTTCCTACATTTTCGTCCAATAATACTTACAGGTGTAATGCATCATGATTTTAGATCTTGTTGATTTTGTCTAATATCTGATCTTTTATTATGATTTGAAATCAATTGGGAAGGAGGTTAGACTAAAAAATTCTGAGTTTTTTTGTGGTCGTTTTTTTGTTTGGTTGTTTTTTTTGGGGAGAGAATGTTGTGGGTTTTGTTTGTTTTCATCTTTTACTCCAGAGAAAGCAGTTAAAGTTATAGGGACAGTGTCAGAGGGGGGCTTTGTAGCTGGACAGCCTCTCTTACTATTGTTGATATACAAAGGTCACATATTGTGTTCAGCACTAGTGGATGACTGTTCTCTGTTCTTCCCCTTGTCACTGTTTCCTGTTAGGACTGTCTTCTGTGTTTTGCTTCTCCTTGATTGAAACCAGAATCAAAGTGTCTTCATCTTTGTGTTCTTTGCAAACTGGGAACCGTAAAGGATATGCTTGTCATCATTCTTGATGGAGAAATTAGTTATCACAGATCCTTTTGCTTTGGGTAAATTCATTCTGCACTTGCAAAGCTGGCAGTAAGTCTGAGCCTGTCCCAGCAACTTTGTGCCATCTGCAGTCAATGAATTCCAGACTTGTAGGTAAGAAAGCACAGACCTTGGTTGCATCAGCTGAAAAAGCAGACATGAGTGGATTAGAAGCCTCAGTTTTTGTCAAGTAGTAACAGGAAGACTCAGATTTATGCTCTGTTAATGTGGGTCAGTTCAAATTGGCAACTGTTCAGCTGTTTGTCTCAAGCTAGAAAGGTGGTGGACTTCTTTTCCATTCTCTGCTGGTAATCAGCATACTAGTCTATTACAGAATTCCCTATGTTTTTTTCATTTTGTTTGAGAAGCTTTGGTTAAAGATTTTTGTCCAATGACTTTCCTAAGTGATGTAATAAAAAAGACTTATTTTTCTTTCCAAGTAGATTTGTCTTTGCTCTTCATAGATTATTGCCAATGTTCAGCTAGGATTCTCTGCTATACAACTGCAATATTGTGATAATGTTTGTTATATTAAACAGAATCTTATCAGAAGGGAGGGTAAGGCTGGCTGCCTTGTTACCAGTCGTTCAGAAGTCTCAGTCATGCTTTGGGCTGTTGAGCTGATGAAATACTGTTTTTTTCATGTCATTGGTTTATTTTGGAATTGTCCTGGTTTTATTGAAAAATGAGTTACTGAGTTTTAGTCAACTTTTGGAAGTGTAGCGTTGACATTGGGATAGTGTACCTCTCTCATTTTCCTTCTCTGGAAATCTAGTTCTGTTGAAACCTACAGCAAATGATGATATTTATTTTCTTGTTTCATTTTTTTCTTCAATGTTACAAATTATTTTTGTTGGTTGGAGCTTTAAAGAGGACATATTTTTGCTAGCATTTCCTGCTTCTAGGAGAAGGCATTCTTGGACAATTGATGGCTTTAATTTGCAAACTAGAACATGATTCTGGTGCAGGAAGTTGCAGGGTTTTCTTGTGTCCAGGCTACTAGGACACAAACTGTTCCCCTTTCCTTCTATTCTTTCTTTTAGGATGCTAGGGGAAAAAAAAAAAAAAGTTTTTGAGGATCTGTTTGGTTTTCCAGAAATCTGAAAAGTCCAGTGGGATTCATCCTCTGGGATGTCTGGAAATTGGGGATGGAATAATTGTATTTGAGAACACAGTCAGTGTATCACATGCACAAACAAGTAAATGTAGCTGGGATGTGTCATCCTGTGAATCTGCCTGTGCTAAGTGAATGTAATCCCCAGTGATTTGTCTGGCAGATTGTTACATATTTCTCCGTGGGAAGTGCTGAATAGATATCTGGGATCTTATTTCTATACCTAAGCTTGTGGTGTCCAGTACCAGGAATGCTATTATGCAATTTGTTACTGAAACATTAAAGGGAAGGCAGAACTAATGGGTTGGGGAAAGTAGCTTCTCTCAGGTTTTCCATTTTCCAAGCATGAATTCATTAAAGCTAGTCTAAAAATGATAAAGAGAAATGGTTTTCAAGACATGTATTGAAACTTTACCAAGTAATTTTTTAAGCTTCCATATTCTGATTTGTTTTCAGTAAAAGCACATATCAATTAATGTTCATTTTTATAAAGTTTTATAATTGCTTCATACATGTTCAGTACAAAAATGGGATACAATAAAAATATAATTTCAGTACCTTTGCCAGCTTTTAAAAAATGATTGTGGAAAGCTAGTTTTTCAATTATGCAGGAAATTTTTATAGTCTCTAAAGAGCACAATCAAAAATGTGCAAAAATTAAAAGGAGAAAGTGAACAATCCTTTTCTGTAAAAGTTGGAAAATATTTTTTTCTGAGAACAGAATGTTCTTAAAGAAAATAGCCAGCTTGCCATTGTGACAAAATAACAGCTATTTATAAGAAACGTTTGGCATCAATAGCTTCCCTAAAGGCAGTGTCTGTGTTGGTGAAGCAGCTGCTTACACTGGGAATTGTGGTGTTGCTATATGTTGAGAGCAGTAGTGTTAAATGTGGTTTAGCATCAAATTCATTTCGGTTGGCTGCTTTCTCCTAAGTAAGGGCAGAGTATGTTCCTGGTAGTCTCAGTACTTGGATTTCAAAATGCTTGGGAGTGCCAGGCTTGTGTTGTTTTCTTCTGTCATCAGTGCCTGTAGGAGAGGAGAAACCATCCAACACAATGAATTGAGAGTTAAACAGAAAAGTGGTTATAGAAACTCTTGGATAAAGAGTGGTCAGGGAGGTTGAAAACAATTTCCTCAACTGCTTCACTATAAAAACACTGGGCTGCATCTCAGAAAGCCTTAAGAGTGCACCCTGAAAGCATTTGTTTTGCAAAGGCATTAGGTTTTGTTACATTTCCTTTTCAGAGTTATCTTGCCATTAGCCTTTTGTTCTGATGCACTGTCAGTAATCATTCTTGTGAATAACGCCAATGTAAAACAGTCATGACAATGAAATTGAGGTGGAAAAGCGTAGTCAGGTTGGTTCCTGGATGTTTTTTGGAGCTAATTCAATAGTTTAAAGTCCTAGAGTCTCTTCTCTAATGACTGGATATAGCAGAAGTGATATTGGTGTGCCATGATCTGGGTCTCTGCTGCCTTCTGGGGGAAGAGATCACCACTGAAGCTTTTTGTGCACAAATCTTGATGTGTTTTCCATCTCTAAATCTGTCTCTGAAATGGTGTTTGCTGCTCTGTGCTAACTGTACAGGATAAATCAGATTGTCCCCTTCAACTGACTTTGTCAGCAGCCCTCTTGGTGTTGAGGAGATGTCACAGATGGGCTGGGTAAAAGAGGCTCTGCACAGGGTAGGACCTCTCCCTTTTGGAAGCCCAGGATTGTATCATCTGAGCTTGGCTGTGATAGCAGAGTGACCATGATACAAAGAGAAGCTTTGCTCTCTAAGTGCCTGGATGTTGCCTCTGACTTCCCTTTATGGTCTGTTACTAAAGATGGCAAAAAGCCCCTTCAATTTTCATTTATTTGAGACATGGTATATACATGCAGAATCTCTTGGTACCTGCTGAAGTATATGTGGACTTTAAAGATCTGCCAGCAACAACTTCTATTTGTAAAGAAGGAGCACTTTTATCAGTGCTAATCTCTTACTCCATACCACCTTTTTTGAAGATATATTTTTCAAAAGAACTCTCTATGAGCTGCAGAATGTGCATGCATTTCAAAATTTTAATTTTTTACCTAGAAAAAACGTAAGACTATTGTTTTGGAAGACGGAATCAGGATGTTGAGGAAATGGGGGAGAATAAATCCCTTACAGAAATGTGTTTGGTTGTGAGGGGATAAAATACATTGTTCTTTGAAAGGCTGTCCTTTATCTAATCCAGACTAATAAAACCACCTAATCTTTCCGCCTTCAGAAAGTGTGATGAAATGGTAGGATTCTATGCTGGCCAGTTTGTTACACTGTGCAGATTTAGCCACTGTTTTCTATGAAGTTTTAAGCTTGAGTACCCCATTACCAGATGTTTTGAGCTGCATTTATTTGTACTCTAAATGCTCTTCTGAATATTGAGCTTTGGTTATCCTGGAGGTTGAATGATCACCTTGTCTAAATTAACAGGGATTAATGTTTTGCCAGAGATTTAAAAAGTGAAATCAACGTCTTAGAGAAGAGCAGTGGTAACTGCAAATAATCATTAACCATGTCTGCTGTGCCCTGTAGATAGTAGAGCAACTAGTTTTGAAATTTACGCTTTAAACTGAGTAACTATTTTGTTTCCAGGGAATAAGGTTAAATTTTCATTTGAAGATAGAGAAATTAAATGCTAGCTATTCTAGGGCGCTATGAATGTATTTTTCGGGCTGTGTTCTAAGCTATGTGGTTTAAAAATATTTTTTCATGGTAATAGATATTTATAAATTGTGTCTAGAAGAATCACATCTGTTGTTGTCTGCTGGTATTTCTGTATTGTGCTGTCATATGTAAGATAGAAAAACCAATATCATAATTAAAATTAGGACGCCATAAAAAGACTGAAATATGTTTGCAATGTTTTCCATCTAAAAGTATCTCTTGACCAGGAATTTATCTGATACCTTACGGATCAGTTTTTCCACAAGAAACTTATACTAAATTAATTGGGGAGAATGATCTGTAAGCTCAGAAGACACTATCAAGAAAGAAGCAGCTATTAAAAATAATTAGAAATACATGATCAACAGTTCATCATTGTTTGAGAACATTTAATAAGTGCTCAAAAAATAAATTATCATAGTTCAAAAAGTAAGCTATCAGTAGTGAGCTAACTCTTGTGTGTCATAGAAAGGCAGTGTTAGCGAATGGAATTAGTAGTCTCAAGGTCCTGCAAAGTTGGATTTTGAACCTGTTTTTTTAAATTTTTATATCAAATATATGGAAAACATTATAACTGTTTCTGGTAAAAAGAGGTAAGATAAAATAGACAGTTACTGATAAAGAGAAGATAAGCTCATTAACTGAGCTAAGCTCAGGCACATAAGATGTTTTTCAGCATATCCAAATATAATTTTGTGTCTTGAAATAATAAAGGCACACTATATTTTCATCTTTATTCCAGGAAGACATTATCCTTTAACCTTCTTTCCCACAAGCAGGGAGTTGCAGTTTTCAGTAAAAGCTGGACTCGTTCTGTTATGCTTTGGCCAGCAGGCCTCATACATCCAAGGGCTGCGGTACTGCAGCTGCATTATCTCTGCATTTGATGGTGTTCTGAAGAAATCTGGAAATGCTGGTTACAGATGGGTGTGCTTCAAGATGGACATAGAAAACTGGAGATGATTCATGGTAGGGTTGTAGGAATGATGAAGGAATTGGAAATGTCCTGTTTGCTGAAAGATTTAGAGCTAAGTCTGCTTAATTTAACAAAACTGTGGTTAAGAGACCATGTGATTGTAGTCTTAATGTATTCATTTGGGAGCAGAACTGTGATAATGGATAGTGTTTCCTTCTAAAAAACCAAAGTAAAACACAGACCAGCAGCTTTGAAGTTAAGTCACCCAAATTAGTTTGGAAAGAATGTGCAAAATTGTAACCAGAAGGGAGTTAAAAACTGGAAGAACTTACCAATAGGTATTGATGCATGTACAGACACGTGAAATACTGAAGATTGCATGTGTTCCTGAAAAACTCCCTGTAGGCTTGGTTGGGTACTGAAAGCACCAAACCTCTGCATGATTTCATACCAGGAGTCATACATATAGTGTCTTATAGTAGGGCTGAGATATTTGTGTGCAATTCTTGGTGATCACAGCTGCTTGTTCACACTTAACAAGCTCCCACAGACATGGACTTCCTTGAATCATATGGGAATCACATGTAAAAAGAAGGATTTCTCACACAGTAGAAGCAGGTTACCAAAAGGAGATTATCTTTTCCTTCTCCCCCCTCCCCCCCTTTTCTTTATTTACATGGATTCAATTTGAGAGCAGATGAAAAGTTATTAATTATTTAGTACAAAAGACCATATTGGATTCAATAAACTGGAGATGTGAAAATAACTGGAGACTGAGACATAGTGAAGGAATACATTAAAGGTCCTTTTCTTATTTTTCCCTAAACATTAAATTATCTCTTTGGGAAGATAATTTACTGGGTTGGTGGACTACTGGTCTGACCCCAAGTGAATTTTCCTGTATGCTAGCAGTGTTTAATTATACTCTATTATCTTCTTGGAAACAAAACCTGTAACTTTAATGATAGCTTGTAATGTGTCAGAATGTGAACCTCTCAAAACAAGTATATGGAAAAGAATATTTCTTTAAAATAAAGAGAATTTAAAAAACCATGAACAACCAAACTGAACTTTAACATTGATTAGTTGTATCAGTTTTACTATAGCAACTTGTATAATAGCAACTGATTGTATCAGTTTTAATTATATCAGCTTAAAACTGGAGTGTACATTTTGTTCATGGAACTGTTGTTCTGACATACTGGACAGATTTAAAGTGCAGTTAATACCTCTGTTCCGTTATATGCGTATTTCCAGTGCTGGAAGAATGCCCCAGGAAATCAGCCTATGTAACTGGATTACTTTCCAACTGCTGAAATTACTTTTTCTGTCTTGTTTAGCTCTGAGTGTTTTCAAACCACTTCATAGTACAGTATACAGAACGTGTTCATAGGCTGTGAGTTGCCAATGCATCTGTGCATGAGCTTCTTACAGACACTGATTGAGTCATTGCTAGAAAAGCAAAAGAATTAGTAAAATACTCGTATCAGAGAGAAAACTGCATAATTAGGGCATTGCTTTTATATATCCTATGATGTAGATAACATGGAGCTGTCTGACCAGAGAGTGTGGTGGTGTAGACATTAATTTCAAGATCACAATATTCAGAAGGTCTGACTTGATAGCAAGCACACTGTCTTGGGTTCTTCCACTTGATGAGTAATATTAGACCAGCACTATACTATGTACTTATCTTAAATGTCAGGCTGTAACTGTTCTTGAAAGATTAACATACACAATAATCTGATTTTTTTTCTGATGTACATATCTAGAAGTTTATGAAACGTTTTAAGAGCCTTTTTAATTATAATAGTTTTAAAATACATATCATGGAAGCAGAAACTTTGCTGCCATATTACTTACGTATACTTACATATACTGTTTGATTCAGGCAATTTAGCGTAGTTCCAATACAAATAAATATATTTGTGTGTGGTGAAGCTTTATATTTCCCATCAGATTGGAAGTATTTTGCTTTTGTCGTTATGTTTTGCAATGAACACAGTTTTGGTTTTTGATCAAAGATGGTTAGGTCATCTGTATATATTATGCTATTTATTTAGCTACGAAGTGGATTGCATAAGAACTGCACAAACGTTGAAATCTAAGACGAGAAAATGGTGCTTCTAATTGCCATGTAAAATTTAAACATGCAGCACTAATCCACACGTTTTCTTGCTAAGATTTTTATTTAGCAATTTTCCTTTCTGAACAGCAATATTTCGGGACTTTCTATAGGATCTGTTTGCACAGATATATCAGTGAAGGATTTCTTTGTGCATTGTGTATTTTAATATTTTGAGGACTTAAATTTCTACTGGCTACATGTTAAAATCCTTATTCAAGTTCAGAAATGTTATGGTTTGCATTGTTAGGGTAAATTCATATGAAACTGGTTCAAATTTATTCTTGATACTTGCTTAAAATTTAGTGGAAAATATTAATACTTTTATAGTAAATACAAAATCATCCTATTAATGGCTCAATTTAGTATTTTAGGATAATTTATTTTTCACTGGAAATGCAAGAGGGGAAAAGCAGCTGTGTTCTAACACTGCTAACAAAAGTCACATATTTCATATATTCCAAAAGTAGTACAAGTAAGAATCACAAGAGCAGTAATTTGATGACATTTTGGGTGTTTGTTTTTCCTTTTCAGTCGGTGGCAAAGACTGGGCGATTGCTGATTAGCCATGAGGCTCCCTTGACAGGAGGATTTGCATCTGAAATCAGTTCCACAGTTCAGGTACATGGGTTATTTAAGTGTTCTGCATGGATGAATAAGTTTCTCTGTAGAAGAAGTACTTAACACTACATTAATAGTTGAGGTTTTGTATTTTAAAAGTTATTCTCTTTTGCAGTTTTGTGGATGCTTTCCTTACTTTATCTGAGCAGCTATAAAATCATGTACCTTATAAGCATAGTGCCTGCTAAGCTAGAAATTTAACTTCCACTGCAGAGTAGGGAGAATGTGCACTGTGAGCTGACATGATGAGGTATATCATCATCAGTTATATCTGGAGCATAAGGTTTTGGAAGTCTTTTTGAGCTTTCTGATGTGTCTTATGCCTGTACCTCCATGGAAATTTTCCCCTTAACTTGATTTCTTTCTTGTGTGCATCAGTGGTACTGGTTTGTATGTCCATCACTGTCTGATGACTCTTTTTTTGATTATTCTAGAATAGCTAAATTATAGGACTGGAGTGAAATAGGATTGTAAAATTCACAAAATCTAAACCATATAGACAGTAATTAAAGCTTGGTAATTAACTTTTTTTATTGGAAGGAATAGAGTTATTAGTACCGGGAGTATAATTCTTAATTAAATATGCAGAAGTAATCAGAATACTGTTTCTTTATCTTTGTGGTAGTTTTTTTTTTTTAAGGGTAATTGTGCTAATTTTAATCTAATTATATTAAGGTAAACTCATTTTTTCTACCAAAATGTTTTCTTCATTAAGAACCAAATATTTGGTTTCATGGAAATCTCGTAGCAGCCAGTATCTGAAGGGAGCTTAGAAGGAAGCTTCATCAGGAGCTGTAGTGATAAGAAACAGTCATGGATTCAAACTGAATGAAGGGAAATTCATGTTAAATATATGGCAGAAATTCTTTACTATGAAGGTGGTGAGGCACCATAGCAGGTTTCCCAGAGAAGCTGTGGATGCCCCATCCCTGGAAGTGTTCAATGCCTGGTTGAATGGAGGTGCTCTGAGCAACCTGATCTAGTTGAAGATGTCCCTGCCCATGGAAGGGAGTTGGAACTAGATCAAGGTTCCTTCCAACCCAAACTATTCTGTCATATTCTATGATTGCATGATTTTTCATCGTTCTAAATAATCCGTGTTTAACCTCCTTTCTTTAGTAGATAGTCTCTGATTAAACTAGGACTAATAAAGTCATAAGGTACTGCCAGCTGTGAGTGTGGGAAATTAATTTTCTTTATGAATTCTCACAAAAAAGTGAAATAGACTCAACCAAAAGAGCCTATCTTCTAGCATTTTGTATTTTTATCAACACTTGAGGAGAAAACTATTCTAAGGTGAGCAGCAAAGTTAAAATCTACCCTATAACAAAAGAAAGCATATGTGTTGGATAAAAAAGTGAGCTGAAAAAAAAAATCTTACCAGTAAATATAATTGGTGCCCAATATATTGTTAAAATTACAATATGAGTTTTGAATCCTCAGACCTCCACTGAGAAAGTTACTTACCTGATAGATCCTTCTTGAGGTGTTATTTTTGATATCAGAGATATATCTAACAAATAACACTTGTTTAGAAAAAAAAAGTTGAAAATGCTTTAGTAAAGGGCTATTTATCTCTGCAAATATTGAAAGAAAACATTTTGTTTTTTTTATAGTTGCTCATAATTTTACATACATCTTTCTTAGGAAACTAGGGGTTTGTGTCTTAAGAAATATTGGTCTAGTATATATGCTCCCTCAGAATAAATCTGAATATAAATCTTTGGCATTGCATTTATCCATAACAAGTTTCTTTCATGTAAATTATCTGACTTGACTCTGTGTCATAACCATATTGTCATTACTCTGTATATCCATTCTTGAAGATTCTATCATTCATACTAAAATTTTGATATGAGTACTTCAAAGATTATATTGCAAAAGAGATTAAAATAAAAAGTTACAACTTTTTAATGAGCAGTGTTGCTTTAGGCATGATAAAGAACTTGCCTTTATTATTCAGTTAAAAATCTTGATCTCTTAATGATCAAGTTAAGCCTGTATGTCTAATATCACTATACTGTAAAAATAAGAACAAAAATTTAAATTCTCTTTTGCTGGATACAGTGCATACTGAGAGTGCCAGAAATTGGGCATGGCAGTTGGCTTTAGTTCCTTCTTACACATGGAACTAATAAGACTTCAATAAAATATGTCCAGTTGGATTAGATGGTTAGTTTCCATATTGTTATTCCATCCTTGCTGTGAGGTCTCATCATAGAAATAAGGTGAATAGAAGTATATATAGGCTATTTTAAAAGTTAGTGGTCACATACACTTCGTGTGATATACAATTCAAGGAAAAGAGCACAAATGGAAATGATTGTTTTCACTCACGAACTGTAGGAAAAAATGCATTGAATACTTTGCTTTTTGCATATGAGAGATTAAAAGCAACGTTTGGAGAGTGTGTTAAATCAGATTTTTTTTGTGTGTCAAGTACAGAATATTTTAAAGGAGCACATTATTGCACTCAGTGGTCATTTACTCTGCTCAGGCATAAAACTAAAACCAAGAAGAGGTGTTGTACGTAAAACTCTACAGGATATAACTTTGCCCTTTGCTCCAATGTTTTGTATGTGCTCTTAACAAGTATTCTGAAGTGAGCAACAGATACCAGTACAAATTCAATACAGGTACAGTTAAAAGTCCAAACAGTTTATATTCTGTATAAAAACTTGCAAAAACTGTCATGTTCTGCAGAGAAAGTGTTAAACTTGCATAAAGCACTAAAGTTTGAGAAGCTTGGGAGAGAAGCCCACTCGAGATGTCACTTCCAAAATAATGAAGAATTGTGTGTGGAAATCATCAGTACATTAATCATTTGCAATACACAGAAACATGAATTCAGTAACTGTGTCCTGTTTGAAAACAAAAAAATAATTTAAAAAAAGAAAAAAAGAAAAAAAAAAAAAGAAAATAAAATAACAGGCAGGATGGAGACAGCCAGCACAAAGAGTAAGGGACTCTTTGGATTTCTTCACAGGGTGCTGCCTGCCAGCACTGGGGATTTATTATGGGATGCGGGAGGGAGCATTTTGGAGTCATTCAAATCTTGTGGAATGTTTAGAGGAGGAACCGAAACTGGGGAGATACAGGGCAAAGGTTGTTTAGGGAGACACAGATATAGGAAAATGGAGGGAGAAAGGGATAAAAAAGAAGCTTGTATTATGGCTTCAATAATATGGTGGTTGCTATTTTCTGATAGGGCTTAAATAAATGTAGGGAAGTAGCATATGCCCTCTGGCATTGATCCTGCAAATACTGGAAACATACATCTATCTCAGGAAGATATTGGTGGTCTTCTACCCATTCTCTGCAAGTAATGGCTAAAATTTTTAAAAATAGATAATTACTCTAACATTTTTTAACGTTGTCATTTAACAAATTTAAATTTTCATTTAGGAATTTTGATTTCTGTGTACATTAATGCCATTATAGCAGGATATACCATGAAAGTATATGCTTTTATTAAAATAAAAGAAATGCGTATGAGTAAAGAGATTTTTTAGCTGACCTGGTAAAAGTCATTGCTGATAAAATAACAAGTCAGGATATTGTTTTTTGTAGAAAGTTGCACAGATGCATCAGTCTTGCAGGAACGGAGCAATTCTGATTTAATTGCGGTTCTTGTCTTTGTAGTACAGTTTCTTTTCTTATTGCCTGGAAAGTCCTTTGTCCTTGGACATCTGTCTGCAGAGGGGATGTTGGGTCAGCTACCCACGAAATGTACAGGTGAACGCAATTCAGTCCTCAGGAGCCTTCCGAGGACACAGCATGTTTCTCAGAATTACACAGAAGTATCAGTCTTCCAGAAGATTGGTATCAATCAGAGGATAGGACTCAAAAAACTCAGTGAAATAACCTGTTTCTGAGAGATGAATTACATGATCTTATTTTTTCAAATCTTGCATTCTGGATATAACAGTATTTGACTGTTTGATCAGTGGTATTTTAGATTTCTTCCTCCTGCAACAAAATAAGGCCTAATCTTCAGTAAGTGGTGTAATTTCCTGCTAGAGTGTGACACTAGATGAAACTATTAGATGAGCTGGTTTTGTTAGAAGCATTTCAGGAAAATGGAAAGTGGTTATATAGTGAAATACCCTTCAAAGACATAAGAATTCCACAGCAGTTTTATCCCAAAGCAGGTTACCATGGGAAAAAATGTGCCCAAAAAAGTTAAACAACAAGAAAAGAAATCAAATTATTTCAGCAGTATGAACATTTAAAATAAAATTACATGGTTGACTGATATTGACTGATATTGAACAGGAACTTTATTGGCTAACTATTATTGTATGGAGTCCTAAAGAAAAAAATTCACCTTTCCAACAAAATGCTTTCAGAATATTTTTCCCAAATACTTCTTCATACCATTGCATTATCTGTCTTCAGAATTTGGGATGTTGAGGTATTCCAAATAGTTCAATTATTTCAGGTTTCCCATGAGTAGAAGTTAAGGTGGGATTTCCCAAGGAAGTGGTAACAGTCCTCTGTGGCTCTCTGTGGTGCTTTGAGGAAGTGACTGCAGCGCAGTACTCAAGAACATATCCATGGGACCAGGTTTGGGTTTCAGATTATGCACCAGGGTTCATAGTGAAAAAAGAACAAATGAATAACTATGCCTGTGGGATTGATTTTGAAATTATGGTGAATAGCATCAGATTTTGTTCTGGAGCCACTTAAAACCTAGTTTCAATGAATAGGCTGTGAAGTGGTATTAAAGTCTGACTTCATTGAAAGCAGTGATTTTGGTGTAATTATTATTCATTTATAGGTACATGTTTTCGTTCTCACAAGATGTGTTGAAGCAAATTGCCTTTTGAACTGACCTTTGAGACATAATGAAACGTGTTTATATTAAGAAGCTGGAGGAGCTTGAGGTACAAATTGTTGTCACAAATGTGACATGAAGGAAATGAAGGAAATTTTAATTGTTCTCTATTAGCTGGAGAAATAATAAAAAGACTTAAATATATTTCCCCAAGTTGGTTAGAAAAATATTTGAGGCCAGCCTGGACAGCTTTTTGTAGGACACAGACTTTTTTCACTGTATATAATTTCATGGAATGGCTAAAGAAAGAGGCTCTGGACTAAATGTAATAGAAATCTAAGGAAAAGGCTCATTAAAACATGCAGGTACAGCAGTATGGTTGTCCAGCTGATATAAGAAAATGATTACATCTGAATCTCCTTTTTAACTTCGACACAATTACAATAGGCAGTGAACTTGGAAGAGATGAAATATTGACACAGTGTGGACCTTCTTTAGTTACCCTGTTTAACTTTCACTGTTACTCTTTTGGCACATCTAGCAGCAATCGCAAACTACAGTATAAAAGTTTGGTTTTGTAGATCACACCATCAGTTTCTGTCAGTAGGAATATGATCTGGAAAATATTGATGTAGAATATAAAGAAAAGCTAGAATAAATACAGGCAAATCAATTCAAGGTGATCATAAATTGTTTAGCAATACAAAAAGAACATGGATTTGAAGGAGAAGAAAATCAGAGTATACAGAAATAAGCCATAATGATGAAAACCAATAAGATTGTTTCTTAAACAAGGGATTGGGAGGATTAAGGAAAATATCAGCATAAAGCTGTCATTCAGTGACTGGAGACAAAGGTGCATGAAAGTGTTGCCTATGTTTATTAAATATGACTCCAAACAATTCAGCAAATTCCCAATTTATAATGCAGGATGAAGTCCTGCATAGTATTGAATATCAGAATATTTTGTTACACAATGTAGAAAATGAACGTGAACAGACAAAATGTTACATACCCAGGGTTTCACATAGTAAATGAAACTATGTTATTCATCTATAAAAAACCAAACAGTTTATGCACTCCAAGAAATATTTGAAAAGTAAGATTCAACTGTGAGTTTTAAAAGTACAGTACAATTGATATGAAAAAGAAAATAATCTCTCAGATTAGGAATTTGATGTATGAATTTAATGTGAATTATTTATATTGGTTTTCAAACTTAGAGTTATTCTTTATCTTAAAAGAGATTTTCAAAGAGCTTGGCTATAGCAGTAAATATTTAGGATTTTTTTTGTTTGCTTTCTTTTGTAAATAAGAAAGAGCAAATTCTGTGCCTTGTACTCCACTGTGTGCCCTGTTCTAGAGAGTTGCCCCTCACTGCTATAGTGCCTGCCCAGTCCTGGGCTTGTGAGCCCAACTGTTGGGATTTTGTGGTTGTGTTTGTCTGGCAGAGATGCCATTTTTCTGAACCTGTATCACATTTAAAAGGGAACCAAAATCTAACAAGCAATGGCTGTTCAGAGGGTGGTGCCTGGGACTTTCTTCACAGTAAATCTTTGAGGCCAAATATGTCTTGGATGTTACACAAAAGTCTCTTATTATAGTTTGGCTCACTGCATGGAAGTATCTTAATTTTAATTTGTTTCGTGTTCTGATACCTATACCCATACAGATGTCTTGGTTAATAACTAAGAAATGCAGTACAGGATATGAGAAATTCAGCACAGGATGAAATGGACTTCTAAGATGTTTTGTTTAATGTTATCATATTATAAAGTCCAATTTACCCATGAGACTATTTGCATACTTATTTAATTTTACTGAACATAAGGAAGAACAAATTCTACAATGAAAACAACAAATGATTATAATAGCGGCATATGTTATCAGTTCAGCTACAAGGGAGTGTTGTGTTCTCTCTACGCTGGAATAAATTCAATACTGAGCAGAGAAAAATGATTTAATGAATTCAGTATAGCCAAATATTGAACAGGACACAGTAATCTGTACTGTCCAAACCTCCCAAGTAAGTTTCTTAAAACAAGCAAACACCCTGCAAACCGTAAAACAACATTCAACACTGGAAAATGAAGTGTTCAAAAATGGTGGTGGGTTTTCATGAAATTGATCCCAGAATACACTCTCTGAAGGTGTAAACACTGAGTGTTTACCTGTCAAATTAGTCCAGTCTCTAGACATAACAAATATCAAAATGTCTTATTCATCTGCAGCTCAGCTTGAAGTCTGTTCAGCTTCTGTGAAGCACTTCACAAAGAGATCCACGCCAGATTGGGCACATGGGCTAAGAGTAGTCCCAGCCATGAGGTTTGCTTGTGCACACTCCCTCCTCTCGGCATTAGGCACAGTGTCATTCCATGTGTGAGAGAGGACATGAACCAGTGCCTTGCCTTCAGGTGGTGTTTCAGTCAGCCACTTGTGGTACATCCTTCTGATAGCAAATGAATAAACCATGTTTGAATCCCAGTGGCACTGATTTGGGCATAGATTTCTACACCATGTGAGCATGCCCCATCTACTTGCCTTTCTGTCTGTTCTGTCTAAAAAGTATGGTTTGCAATAAGCCTTTCTCATGTGCTGTGGTGCTAAAGCTGGTTTTTTTTCTTTTTTTTTTTTCTTCAAGACCCATAGTCAAAAATGGCAGTTTCCATAGGCACTGAAAGGAGAGGAGGGCATTAAGTGCTTCCTCATTAAAAGTCTTCTGTAAGTGAGAGAGCCAGTCCAGCAGTAAGGTTTTGAGGGACTGTTCCCAGTGTATATGGATAAATGCTTGCTTTTTGGAGTGTGCTGCACATGCCAGTCTTGCTGCTGTGGGACCAGAGTTCACAGGTGGAAAGGATGGGTTGGAGGAGAGGTGTGTGCCCATGAGCACCTCACCATGGGTAGAACATGGAAAGCTCATGCCAGCAATCAGCTTGTGACTGCTTCTCCAGGCTGACATTTATGGTAGGTAAAGCCCTGCAAGATAGGCACTTTTAACAAAAGCATTCAACTGAGAAAATACCCTTTCTAAAATTTCCGGTTCACTTGAATGCTTCCTATAGAGTTACTTATTTTCGAGTAATGTATTGAGCAAAGGCTTTTGCCCCACTTTTGGCTGCATTGTGTGTTAGGCAGACGGCAGCATTTCTTCCAACTGCATCAAACCCTGTTTGTCTTCTCCTGTCAGAACTGGTTTTCCTTGCACTGGTGGGGTACAGAAGTGTGCAGCCAAATACTGTTTTTTTAAAAAATGCAAATTCCTGAAGAGGCACAAATTTATCTCCAGGCAATATGAAGTGGTACAGTGACCGAATATGTTGAAAGTCAGTGAGGTCCAGTGCAAAACAAAAGTTTTAAGTACTGAACAATTTCAGTGTTTAATTCACCCTAATTCTTTGAGTGTAAAGTGTGCTCTTAGTGTATGTAATGAGGACATTTTTTTCCATGTACTGATATTTAATTTGGCATGCAAATATTCATATGCCTGAAGCTGAGCTCCAGTGTCATTGTCCTGCTGATACACCCATGTTCATTCATTGTGATTTATAACTTTGAACAATGTGTTTAGTCTTCTATATGCTAATTCTGAAGAAGACCAAAAACATGGGCACTGAGGCAGAATTAAAGTTTACTCTTTGCTGTGCACTGCCCCCCATTTGCATTTTCATCTTTCTATCTATCAGGAATTCTTCTAATGGAAGGAACTTCTTTGTGTTTTTACTTACTCTAAGGTAGAGTTTACATTTACAGTTTTAATGCAAACTGTTTTGATCAGAATCATGCTGTGATTCTAACATTTACATTTCTGATAGCTCATGGAGCTGATAGAAATTAAATGGTTTTAATACACATTGAAACCTTCTATGAATTGCACATTCTATGCTTTCTGCTCTGTGTTTCAGTGATATTTTTCCTTTCATTTTTTTTTTCCCTTCTCTTTAGTACTATATTGTTGTTCAGTAACATAAGCATTTCTAGCTGATATGTAAATATAGCTAATGATTATTTAGGAGAATATGAAGACTATGAAGTTTCCTCTAGCAATTTGGGTCCCTGTTAAGCCTGTTACTCAGCAGGCCTTTGTATTACACCCTGTTTAAATCAGGGTGTAATAAGACTAATTTCTTAGTGAAAATAAATATAAATAATTTGAAATTCAGACTCTAGTCTAGTAACAGTCAGTCTGTAACAGGGCTCTAGAATAAGGCAACTCTGCAAAGCAACTACTAATTCAAGGATATCCAGCTTCTTTTCTGACTGAAAATTGAAAAATACCATGTGTAACTAGCTTTATTTTGTTTGGCATTATCTTTACATCCCAGTAAATTGTGAGTTCTATTACTGCTAGTAAATGCTTCAAACAGTAGTTTATGATAGGGTTCAACTCCTGTAAAAGTGTAATAATGACCTTTCTTTCAATTTCCAGTACTTTGGAGCTATAAGAAACTTCTTGGGTGGTTAAAGTCACCCAACCTTTGGGATAATTTCTCCCAGTGCTTTGATGGGATGTTAGAATCCTTCACTAGCCACAGGTATAGCAACTTAAAATGTACTAAGGCACCCTGGCAAGCCAGGGTAAAGAAAAAGGTGGAATTTTTAAAATGTGCTGTATGTCAGGTTTACTTCTTTGTGCAATACAGTCAGTACATACTGATTTTGTACTTGTATTATTTACTGAAACAATTCTTTTAGTGAATTGGTTTGTGGTTGTAAAGTGCTGGTTTATTCAAGTATGTTCTGTTTTGTTCCTGGCCTTTCATATTTTGATAGGGCTATTAGAAATGGTCTGGCTAGACTATTAATTTAGAGCTGCAGACATAGTTCAGAGTAGCATGATTAGAGAAGAGTGGCCTGTGGCATATAAAAATCTATGCAGAATAGGTAAAAAAAAAAAATCTATCCTTCTATGTTAATGGCTCAGTTAAGTTTTAAAATTTAAAATTTAAGGAACCTTGCCTTTTTAATTTTCTTGCAGATTTAATTTAATAAATATATAAAAGGCCTGTAAAAGTGTGTATTAATTGATGAATTATGTATGCTCCCAATATCAAATTATTTCAGTTCTCTGGTGAATGCATTTGTAGGAGGGGGCTGTAAAAAGAGCCTCTTGAGCTCCTCTGAGCTTCTGTGTTCTTCTAGAGTACCATGAATTTTATACTGTTGCTGTTGGCTACATTAAGATTTTTAATATAGAAGAGAAAATTGAGGGTGCAGTTTTATTACCTCAAAATACTAGTCTAGGAGCTTCTGCTGCTTCCTTGAGAAGGGAACTGCCTGATCTCCCTGAGGCAGACACAGCTTCTCAGTGCCCAGATGTCAAACCTGGCTTAAAGCCTCAAATCTGGGTCTAACAAAGTTATGACAGAGCTGAGTTTCCATGTTTTGGGTAGCCACACAGGAAGAAATTTTCAAATAGTCTTATTTGTCCAATAGTTCTTTTAAATGGGAATGGACACATGTTCAGTGCAATCACGTAGGGATCTAGCAGTTACAGTGATGCAATTAAAAAGCTACAATTGTCATTAAAGGCAGTTTAGAATGCCTGAAAAACAGATGTTAGTCTGGAACTAGTTTCCAAAGGGGGGGGAAAATTTGCAGTCAGTTACATGAGAAAAATAACCACAGTGGGAGAGAATCTTGTGTGTCCCTCTCTTCCCATGGTCTTACCTGTGACAAGATCTGTGCTAGAGAAAGCTCTATTCTGTAGTGTAGCACCAGCAAAACAGAATGAGCTAAGCTACTCCTAGTTGTGCATACAGTTCATATGCTGTATATCAGCAGTGCCTGTGATGTTTTTTGTAGTTGTGCTCTCTGCTACCAAAGTGGGATTTTGAAAGGCAGCTTTATTAAAAGAGCAATAGCCTGCAACCTCTTGGAAATGTTTGTTACTCTTACCACACTTAACAGTGATCATGGTAAGCAGGAGACAAAGTTCTAGGCACGCACAGCACAAATCCTTCTAATGACACTTATCTCCCAAGCAGAAAAGGCTGGTGGGGATTTGATGCTCGTTGTGATTGGGGAAGGAAGGAAGGAAGGGCTGCTTCCTCTAGTACCAAACACTGAAGTGATAATTTTAGAAAACAAAATTTGAAACTGAAAAAGCTCCTCTACAAAGACCCAAATCCCTCCTTTATTAATCTCTATATATAAGTTTCTGAAGTTTCTGGAGAAGCTGATCTGTGTAGCTGTAGCTGGAATTGTTCCTCAGATACATTTGCTTGGAAATAATATTTTGTTCCCTGTCATGACTGAAAAAGTGCCTTTTTTCTGTGTTCCAGCAAGTGGCATACTCATTACCCAGCTGTGTTTTACTGAAGCACTAAGCATGCACAGATGACTAACAGTAAGTCTAAGGAGTGCAAATGTCTTCTTGAATAGATTTTGGAAGTGGGCACCAAAGTGTTTCACTTTCTCCCTATATCTAGTGAAAACATGCCATTTCTCCTGTACATTTTAAAGAAACTACTGTCCTACATTTGGAGTAATGCAGATTAGGAAGGAATATAGATAAAATGCGACCTTCCACTCAAAGCAACATTAAAAAAATAACTAACTCTTTACCTAGTGTTGTTTAGGAGCTAGTAGACAACACAAGCTGCACAGATTTCAGTCATTGTCTGCATACTGTATCGTCTTGATCCACACATGCCTCTGTTGGCATTACCAACTTGGCTTTTGAGTTGCCCACTGGGAAAATATAGGCCCTGGTGGTGAAGTCTGTGGAATTAGTCATTCTGAATACCTCTCTTTTAGTATTGCACTTCATTTACATGTCAATGCATGGAGAGGATGATTTGCCCTAAGAGTCACCTGTTTTTTTCTTTAACTGATAGCACATGTGTACAATTGGAAAGCTCTAGTTCTTTGAAGCAAGGACTATAATGCTTTGCTTTTTTCTGCCTTCTTTTTTTCAGCCAACAAAGTTAGTTCTGCTGTGCATTGATGAATAATCTTGAAATAAGTAAATAGCTGAAAAGTGCCAAGAAAGAATATGCCAAGACTGTATTCTAATACTGCAGTTTTAGGAATAATGTTGATAGATGAATATAAAAAAGTATGTCACTCCGTGTTCTAGAGAGGAAATGTTGGTTTTACTGTAATTTTGTTGATTTTATCAACATTGTATCAATATACTATATAGGTTTGTACTTTATACTGCATAAATATCCAGTACTTACTGTATATTAGGAGACCTAAATGAAGCTGAATAGCAGCCAACTGTAGAAGTAAAGTTGTAACTTGGACACACTTATTTTAAGCCCTATTAGTCAAAATGAAGTGCATTTTTTAAAAGAACTCAATGTTCCTCAATGCAATGATTCTGTTCAAAATTGCACTCATGCCATATGAAATAGTAAAAGCAGCAGTAAAGAAGGAATCTTCATTATCCAGTGTGTCTTTCCTTGCTGGAGGTTTTAGAAGCCAATGCAATACATTCATGGGCCTCACATGTGTGAAAAATATGCCACAATTATGGTGGGTCTGTCACAGAGAATCAGAAAGGGAAATTCTGTTGTTTTAACCTTTGTTTTTAAAGCTATTTGTGGGACTCCACAGTGTTCTGTTTTTCAGTCATATGCCCACTTCTCATATAAATTTTCTTCTAAAAAAGTAGTTACACTAAGAAGTCTGTGTTGGGTTGCCTAAATATATGGCCTGACTTAAAAAAAAAATCCACATCTGTCTTGAAACTTACCAAAACATTCCTGTTTGCTTCTTTTTCTTAGAACTTTTCATTCAGGAAAAACTGAGGGATTGAAAAAAAGGTTAGTCTAATCTACTCTGAAGTAATCTAATCTCCTAGTTCTTCCTTTTAAAGTTGATAGTCCATAGATCATCTGCAGAAGAAATGAGAGAAAAATGTCATAATCACAGTGATACTTTTTCAGAGGAAAGTACTGAGAGAAAAAGGAAAGGTCTGTATCTAAGTTTTCTGTTCAAAGGTAACTGAACCAGTGAGATCACAAGTCATTAGTTACTTTGGCATAGCTAGAATTTAAAAACTTCTTTATAAAGATGCATTTCTACCTTTTGAGAGAGATATGACTTTTACATAGCAATTTTGCACTCATAATTGTGTGACTGAAACAGTGTTGGGTTTTCTGTCCATATCTGTGTGTTTATTTGCTGGTTTCAGAACTTCTTTAAATTTAGAATGCTTTAGAAATAAGAAAATATGAAGTTGTGTGGTTTAAAAGGTTTTCTTAAAATGGATTGTAGATTTGGCAGTATCTTATTTCCTGAGGCAGTTGCACTTTCATGTTTAACAGGGGTGTCTTTCATAGTTCGCAAATTTAAATGATGAAATTTTTCTCTCATGGACAGAGATTGACACTTGGCTTGCACATGTATTATACCAATAGATACAGAAATCTGCTATGCTAATATAATGAGAATTTATTTTGAAACACAAATAAATTGGATATTTGGAATAAAAGCTATTTTCCAGTCCTTTTCTCTGATTTATTTCCTTACATGTGGGCTGAACTTGCTCCTAAGCAAGCATTAGTTATAGGTAGGATGGCTTGCAGAAGAGGATGGCTGCGAATTATTGCAAACTTGTTTTAGAAATCTATCTATTCTGGATTCAGAGTTTCCCTGTCAGAGATGTCAACCTTTTAATCACTTCACTTTTAGAAAGTTGTGTGAATTCTGTGATGATGTGAGTACATAATTTGAGCCTCTTGTGCTTAAAAACATGGCTTTCCCAGGAACTGATTCAGTTAAAAGATGCAGATGTAATAATCTCTACCACGCATAAAACAGTTGTTGTACGGAGGAATATCCACTGTGGTAAAATAATAGGGTTTTTTTCTGTTACACTGATCATATATTTTGTATTTAATGTCTGCAAACAGTCTAATAGAAAGTAAGCAGAAATAATTGAATAATAAGTGATGCCATAGTGAGGCTATTATTCATTATCGCTTCTTGTGAACATCACAGCTAAATACATTCTAGGTGACATAAAATTAGCTGCTATGAATTTCAAAGAAAATCCCACATATCAATTTTAAATACAAAATTATTGTGATACATACTAGAGTTGTACTATGAAAACTTGAAACACTTGCAGCCAAATGACTTCATATTGCAGAAGTGAATTTCAGGTCTGAGTTGTGGTAGTACACAATACTACTCAAATTAAGGATGAAAGAAAAATCTGCTACTGAAACTTGCATTCCAGTTTTTGTAACTTAAACTATGACCAGAATAAAATGTATTTCTAAGTATACAAACATGCATTGCCAAAGAAAATACCTTCCCTAATCTGACTGCAGCTGGTAGTTAAATAAAATTGCTGAATATCTAAAATAAAACAGCTTTACAGTGTTAAATAAAATAGAATTTTGGTTTGTTATTGAAGTTCTATTGGTTCCACATTTTTATAATTATGTGGGCAGTTTTTCTTTAATCAGCCCTTTCAATATTTACTACGGTAGGTATATTTTACTTTATTAAAACCAAGTCCCCCTCACTGACATTTTAAGCTATTTTCTGGGGGGAGGGAAGCTGGTTATTTGCATATGTTCCTGCAGTGCTTTATTCCTTTACTGTGGGATGTGGTTCTGCATCAGTTAGTCCTTCTCTGAGTCATGAGCTGGGAGTGCTGCTAAAAACATGATGAAGATCACTTACACCTGTGGAAGTAAATCAGATTTATTAGACTTGAAAAGCCCTGTGCAATATTTAAAATTCAATGCAAGTGTGAGATCTGGGTCCTTGATTTGTGTGCTAACAGGTCTGGTGCCAGCTGCAGTCATCAGCCCAACACTCACTGCCTTGCGAGTTCGCTGGCACTTCGAATATGAGAGGTATGAGGGCCAATTACCAGCCCTTGTGTAACACGGATCTCTATACAGTCCTGCTTTGCAATAGTTAAGGTTAGTAGCTCTGAGGGGTATAAAAATAGAGCCAGTGATAGCAGTGTTTCAAAACAAGGCTGAAATAAATGATGATACAGTGAGGGCCAATATATAGGTTACTTCTATTCTTGACTGACTTTGAAAATGTTAATATCACAGCCAGGATTGCAGTGAAAGTAAACACTTGAAATGCTGATTGAAACCATCATGAAGAAAGAGCTATAAAAGTGTGGGATAACATAAGGAAAGGTTGTGCTTCATGATTTACTGAATATATAGATCTAACAAGCCATTTTATTGACTGAGTTAAACGCATGTATATTTCCTTTACTTTCCTCTTTGTCGCAGGCAGAGGGAGAAAAGTCTCTTCAATTCAGCCATAGGGAGTGAAATGAAGCATATTCACCCTGAGGGGAAAAATACAGCCTGAGTAGTATCAAAACACCCTGAAGCTGCCTTCTGTCATAACTAAAGTCTGATACTAGTTAGATACTGGCTGAATGGAGTCTCACTGGGTATCATGAATGTGTTAACTTGAATAGAGCAAACAGCATCATTTTCAACACAATCTGAAGATGGCATCTTCTCTCTCTCCCTCTTGATACCTGTTGAGGGCTGGAAGGAAACCCCCGTTTCTCTTAGAGGATTGTCATTTACACCCACTTCAGTTGCTGGAGCCTTAACAGTTTGCTTGGAAATAGCTGCACTGTGCAACAGCTTTATTCCTTGTAACTGACAGTTTCTGCAAAGGCATAGAGACAAATTTCTGACTCTATTCCAGGCAGCTTCACTTTTGAAGAGTCCTACATGTTCATCATACCTTTCTCTAGTCAGTTGAAAAATGCTCTAATCTGTGTTTGCTTTTAATTTTGTCACTATTTACTAGCAGTAGATGTATTAGAACATGAAGCAGTTGAGGAAGATGGCTGAGATAAAGGTTTCCAATTACTGTTAAGTTTGGCTTGGCAGCTGAAGTGATTAAAAGTAATCATATTGTAACGTGCCTTTGTATCTCCCTCTGAAGGAAATGGCAGTGCTTGTGCTTCCTGAAACCTTAGGGTACACAAATCAGAAGGAAAAAGAGTTGAGAAGTATAGCTGCAGATTCTACTGGCAATTTTCAAGTTTGAAAATAGTGAAATGAATATTGTTTTGATGTTTCCAAAATGGAAGAATAACTCTTAAGGTTTTTAAATGGTAAAATTCTTCTCCTTTTTTGGGAGGAAAGGTTTTGTTCCTAAGTTCCTGACTGGACTAAGTTACATGAATGATGTTGAGCTGCTGGTATACATCAATCATGAAAAATCATATCAGTCATCACATTAAGCTTCCTATATAGGAGATTTTGTTTTCTTGTCCCTTTCAACAAAGTATTTTTTAGATAGCAAGAAATAATAGGAAAAACTAATTTTTTTTGGGAGATATGTGCCAGCATGCTTCTTTTTATACTCTTCTCTTACAAAACTTTTTTGCTTGCAAAACCCACAGGTTTACAGTAGCCATTCTACTAAAGAGTTATGTCTGTGTTTTGTCCTAATGATGAATATGAATTGAATTATTGCTCTACAGTTTCTTTGGGGCTGAAAGAGATGTGTTTGTGCTACTGTTCTTCTGGACTGTTTTCCCTGCTTTCTCATTTGTACTTGGCAATGTAAGCTGCAGCTCTCTAGAAAATCATTAAGATTGTTAACAGATCTTGGGGATATTTTCACAGCCATGGCCACTCTTCCTTCCGTTTTTGTGTTCCTTGGCGATGGCATGGGAGAGAAATAATAGCTTTTGCTTAACAGAGAAAAGCATAATCTTGTCCTCTGTGTTCATGGATTTTGAATAATCACATGTTGAGACTCAAGAGTGTTACATCAACAGAAGGCGTGATACCTCTGTCATGCAATGCCCATGGACTGTACGCACCATAGCAAAGTGTTAATTAGAGAAAGCAGAGCAATGGGGGCTTAGAATTTTCTCAGTTCTCACAGTAAATCCATATTTGTTATTTTAGGAAGTTTTCAAATCATAAAAGCTTTTTGCAAAAGGTTGTCCAGTGTCTAATAACCCTACAGCCCTGATGTCAGTGCCTACGCAAGCAGGCTTTCTGGTTTACTTTGCAGTTCCCCATATACAATGCAAACAGATAGCTAATGACTGGGTAAATACAATGGGAATGTACTTTGTGCACTGTGTGTTCTTGAGCTTGAGTGTTTTGGTCTTTATTTTGTTTGCCTATTTTTATATTCTTTCACAAGCACATTTTGTAATGATGGAATATTACAGAGTTTCTAGTACAGTACAGAGGAGTAACACAAGGCATGTATTGTGCTCACTGTCTTTAAATCTGAAATCTTTGCTGATGCCAATTATTTTTGGCTTTTATTCTTTTGAACTAATATAGTATGAACAGCGGTTATGTGTTATGATTCATTAGCACAAGAGCATTTGTTTAAAGCAAAAAAAAACAAAACCAAAAAATAAAAGACTGACAAAATGTATCTGTCAGACTTTAGTCTGTTTTCCTTTCCTAACTTTTAAATTTATTTTTTAAATGAAAATACATGAAAAGTCTAAATATGTGAAAGTAAAAACAGTGAGAGCTGAGGAGGAACTCACTAGCTGAGAACTACTCCCAGTTGTAGTATTACATTTGTGTCATGTAAGGAATATGATTTTCAAAACCGCAAAACAAAGGTGTTGAAAGCAGAGTCTCTAAAACCAATCTGATCTTGGATTTACTGATAGAACCCAGAATACCATTACCTGCCCTTACTGGAAGTGTCTGATGCCACCTGTTGTGCATCTCATTTCCTGGCAGGATTTCCAGCATCTTTGTAGTGGTGCTCAGGGTGCTTGGGTACTGGGGACAGAACTTGTGCTCCATGAGGTGCTTGTCATTCCGTTTTTCTGTGTGATGAGGTGCCTCTATGTCCCAGCTTATCAAGCCTTTCCCCCCATGTTTGTCCCCCCTGTATTCTTGCTGCATGTGCTCCATCCTGTCCTGATGATTGGTAATAAAGTTTTTGGTGAGCACTGATCTCCAAGGAACATGTCTACTAATCATCTGCCTATTGGATTTTGTACTGCTGATCACCATCCTTTGAACCTGACTGATCCAGACAGTTTTCCACCCATGCTCATTTTTGCAACTTATGTTTCACCAGCTTGACTAAAAGAAGGCTGTTGATGGCCTTGCTGAAATCCTGGTAGAACAGAACTCCCCTTGTCCATTATCTTTGATATCTCATGTTAGAAGGAAGTCAGGCAAAATTGATCAGGGCAAGGGCAAAAATTTGCCCTTGTTTAGTCCACGTTGACCATCCCCAAACAACTTTTGCTTTTGGACATGGCATTGAGGCCCTGTGGTGGTCTTGGACATGAAATCAAGAATGAACTGTTCTGTCTTTCTAGAAGGTTGATGTTAGCTTGATGGGCTTCCAGCTGTAGATTCTCCTTGCCCTGCCTAAAAATGTGAATTAATTATATTACTCTGCAGATCACATCCCTACTCTGTCTGATTCCTACAATCATACAGCATTTGAGCAAGAAATCAGCTTTTATAAATCTTTCTGTGGTACCAGAGAGTCCCTCTAAGCAAAAACTCCAACCCTGTGTCAACCACCTGATTTAGTTGAAAGGTCATGCAGGGTTTTGTTTATACAGTACCCAGTGGCCTGAACAGAATGGATTGGCAGAAGTGCATGGGTTAGTCTATTCTTACATAACTAATTTTCCTAATTAATTAAAATGTTATTGTGGAAAGAAAAGAAAACTAGTTTTCTGAAAGATAGTGTTTCTGAAAAAAAACCATAGCAACTCAATGCCTGGCAGTTATTGTGTCAATATGAAAAGCTGCAGTGACCATATGAGACTGGAATGCTTTTGCTATGAATTGTATTAACATCTTTCACTCCCTAAATTACCTCTCATCTGGTCTGTCAAGCCCAATCATCATCAAACAGGTCAATTTGGTTTTCTTTGAACATTATCTTGAACATACTTTAAGGTTCGAACAGTGACACTTCAAGATGTTTGGAAAAGATAAGCTGAATTAATATTTTATTATTTTTGAAGGAAGGAAGGTATTTATTTTGGAAGTCTGGTAAGCTTCATATCCAGCAGAGATGCATGTTTTTCAGCATCAGATTTTTCTGAAGGTTTTTTTGTTTTTGGGTTTTTTTGGGGGGTTTTCTTGGTTTTTTTTTTCCACTGCATTCCTTTGCAACAGCTGGAATTGGACCCAAGAAGTAGACAAATGGAAAAGTGCTCAGAAGTGCTCAGAAAATTTTCTCTCCTAGATTCCTGGTTTGTATATTGCTGGCTGATTTAGATAAACGGGGACTTCAGTTTGGGAACCCATGATGTGTTTGTGTGGGAAAAATTAGCAAGAAAATCAGCAGAGCATTAGAGCATGGGTGTCCGTCTCTTATCTAGGATTGCTTGAACATGATTTTCCTGATCCTTGATGCTAGATAAACCTTGACTGCTGTTGACAAACTGCTTTACTTTTATCTCTTTCTTCTTTGTGTCGCATAGTTTCTGTAAAGTCTTAGTGTATGAATCCATTTTATCTTCAGGATTACTGGAAGACATGTATGTGAAACAGAATGGTTCTGCATGGGGCAGTGGACTGGATGTTCTGGAGAACACACCTCCACACTATCAAATTATATGATCTTCTTGCATAATTAAAGATTTTTTAAAAAACTTTTTTATTACTCTTTGTTTTTAGTGTACCTTTCTTATTTTCATTTTTGCTTTTTCTCATATTCAGCACTTTTCAGTTATTTTAGCAGCTCTTTCAAATATTCCTGGAAGGAAAGCAATCATACGGTCTCATTTACAACAAAATATTTTAAATTTATCTAAGGAAAACGTGTAATGGTAAACTGATTTGTTTTTAACTCAGGCCATACAAATAACTAGGGAAGCATTTTTGAAATTGAAAGGAAACCTGTTACTTTCTTAAGATGTATTGCAGAGTAAGTAAGGGCACTCTGTAAGAGATTTTGCAGAATGTAGCACAAAGTCTTTCCAGAAGTTGCAGACCTGCAGTGACTTAGAATGCAGGGGATATCCCCTAAACCTTGGCAGTATTGGCAAGTGGCTAATCGATCTTGCTGAGACTTCTGCTCTAGGTGGGTGCTCATCAAGAAATACTGTGTAGTTATATTGAATTACTGCTTAACTGAGCTCCACTGCTCATGTAATTTACCTCCACTTGGCATCAGTGCAATCAATAAAAATGTCAACAACTGAAAAGAAGTTGTTTAAACTTTGGGTTGTTATATAAAGCTTGCTAGCTTCACTTAAAAATGATAGCAACATATGATATTTTTAACTCAGATGTATTGATTGGTATCTGTTTATTTTACCTTATGTAAAAATTGTTAATTAAGGGTCAAAGAAAATGTTGATTTTATTACATTTGTGACTATTTTGTATTCTTATGCTGAATATATCTGTGCTTGACTGGGAATGTTCTCCAAAGGCAAATGTGCTGTAATTGAATATTAGCCGATAGTTGACTTTGTATTGTGCATAGATAATTTATTAATGCCAGCTACTTCATCAGACATAGTTTTAATGAATTATGGTCAGATTCTTATCTATTTTTTAATAGCAGATGAAACAGGATTTTACTAAGAAGAGCTGACCTGTCTCTAGAACCTAATCTAAATAGATTTGCATATGCAGAGAATGTTTAATTTCTGCTGTATCTTATATTTGGTGCTATGTTAGGATGCCTGACTTAAACTGAAGTTAGGGAGAAGTTCCACTCTTAGAGAGAGTAATAACAGCTGAACTAAACAGAACAAACTGCGTAATTTACAATAGATAATTTATGAATTCCATGTCTGGTAAGAATTACATGCTGAAAATCCGTAATTTTGAGTAATAAGTGCCAATGTTGTCTCTTCAGACAATTAATAAACATTCATAAGACAGCACACTGTTTTCAGGAGTACTTGTTCAGTTTTATTGTTTAAAGAAGACATCTTAATAAATTATTTGTGATTAGCACTTGAAGACACGTTTGTCTATTCAGAATCAAGCAATTTATCTCTAGTTAAATGATTCTTTACCAAGTAAAGGAGGACTATTGTAATTCTTCAAAGAACAGTTTATTTGGGATAATTCGGTATTTCTATTAAGATAAAGAGTGGATTTAGAACTGAGGTTAACGTTTTTATCTCTGAAGATGTGTTGTGGAGATTACCTTCAATATGCAGAGGCAATTTAGAATTTTGAACTCAGGGCAATATCTAATAGCTGTGTATCCAGCCCCCTGAGCTGGAAGGCAGGGAGGGGGACCTGAATGAAGATCCTATAATTCAAGGGAAATGGTCAGTGACCTCCTACACCACATGGACACGTACAAATTTATGGGTCTGGATGGGATCCACCCAAGGGTACTGAGTGAACTGATGAAAGTGATCACTGAGGTTTCTGAGACCTTGTTGCTCTCTACAACTAACTGTAAGGAGGTTGTAGCCTGAGGGTTGGTCTCTTCCCAGGTGACAAGAGGTGGGACAAGAGGAAATGGCCTCAAGCTGCACCAGGGAAGGTTTAGATTGGATATTAGGAAACACTTTTTTTATGAAAGGATGGTCATGCATTGGAACAGCTTGGAGAGGAGCAGTCTTTGCTGGGTTAAGAACTGGCTGTGTGGCCAGGCCCAGAGAGTGGTGGTGAATGGGGTTGCATTCACCTGGCAACCCATCACCATTGGTGTCCCTCAGGGGTCTGTGCTGGGGCCGGTTCTGTTCAATATCTTTATTGATGACATGGATGAGGGTATTGAGTCTTTCAATAGTAAATTTGAGTGGGACTGTGTGACAATGTATTGGAAGGGAGGAGTGCTCTGCAGAGAGACCTGGAACCGTTGGATGGGTGGGCAGAGTCCAACAGGATGAAGTTCAATGAGTCCAAGTGCAGAGTCCTGCACTTTGGCCTCAATAACCCCCTGCAACATTACAGGCTGGGGGCAGTGTGGCTGGACAGTGCCCAGGCAGAAAGGGGCCTTGGGGTAGCGGTCANNNNTGGGGGTTGGTCTCTTTCTCCAGGCAGCAGCCAACAGAATGAGAGGACACAGTCTTAAGCTGTGCCAAGGGAAATATAGGTTGGATATTAGCAGAAAGTTCTTCATGGAAAAAGTGGTAAAGTACTGGAATGGTCTGCCCGGGGAAGTGGTAGAGTCGCCATCCCTGGCTGTGTTTAAAAAAGGATTGGATGTGGTGCTTTGGTGCCATAGTCTAGTTGAGGTGTTAGAGGATGGGATGGGCTCCATGATCTTGAAGGTCAACCCAGTGATGCTGTGATGCTGTGGAACAGGCTGCCCATGAAAGTGGTGAAATCACCATCTCTGGACGTATTTAAAAGAAGTGTAGATGTGGCAAATTGGGACATGGTTTAGAGGGGGACCTGACAATGCTACATTAATGGTTGGACTTGGTGATCTTAGAGGTCTTTATCAGCCTTGTAAATTCTGTGATTCTGTGGGCCTATTAATAAAGTGTAAGTGAAGCAGAAGGACAAGTTACCCTTTAAATACCTTTGAATATATCTACATATTGTCATAAAATTGTCATAAAATAAGGATTCACACTTAAAAATCTTGCTGAGGGAAAAATATGTGAATAAGTATTTATGGTATCATAACCCAATCAAAATTACTGTTTAAGCTACCATGGCATCTTTAATAAATATCCTGCATGATCTACCAAGATACGGTTTCCCAAGTATCCAGAAGCCTTGGTTTTATATGCCTAAAGCTCACCAGATTGTAGGAGCGCCTTGTAATGATGTCTGTGAAAAGGAAGAATTAAAGACTAAAGATACACCTCTTTTTCTGGAGACAACTGCAAAAACAGCCTCTTACCCTATAATAGCAAATATTCAATGGGAAGTTTGTAAGGGATGTCAATCTAAATTTTCAAATCTCAACCTTAAATTATTCGTAAAAAAAAAAAAGGGTAGTTACCCTTTCAAGCATTACTATATACATAAAGAGTCAGCAGTAGTGTTATCCACAGTGCAGCTGAGAAATGTGAGGATTAAAATGTTTTTTAAATTACTTAAATAATAATTCTCTCAGATATTAAAATGCAAGAATGTGAAATAGATCTGTCAACAATCTGACTTGTTTAATGTAGTGCCATAGATAAAGTGGCACTTTACCAAATTAAAGGAATTAGAAATTCCTTCAAATTTTAAGTATTAGTAAGAAATATACTAACAACGTGAGCTTTTATCAGTGTGGTGTGTTTGCTCGATGCCCGAGTTTTCAAATATCCTGAAACAGTGACAGAAATTTGGATTTTTGGGCAAAGCAATTGCTCTAATTTTAATTCTCTTACTAATAGTACTGGTAAAAATAGTTTTAAAGTTCAGAATATTGTCCAAAAGGAGGACCAAGTTCAGGGATTTCAGGAGTGTTTGCAAAGATCAAAATTGATGAATAGGAGGGGATATGCAATCAAGATGCTAGTCTTTAAAATGATAGTTTACATAAATTCTGGGGGACAAACATATAAAGCACAACAAAATAAGTAAATGTGATTTAAGTTCTGATATAAAATTGGCATTACCCTTGGCTTACTATCTTTAGTAATTGTACAGACTGAGAGGATTGCATACATAAAAGTATTTACAAATTGTATTTTAAAATGCAAGAGGACTTTATCAGGGAAATATATTCTGTTCTTGAAAGATATTCTTCCTTGTCACTCAGGTTTTTCCACAAATATTTTGTTATGGAGATTTGTTGCATATGGTTGTAATTATGGTGACACTTTTCTGAACTTTAGCTTTTTTTTTTCTTCATTGCAAACAAAATTTTTAGAGAATGAGAATTAAAGATTAAGACTAAAACATACTTAATTGAAACTTTTTTTAGAGAATGAGAATTAAAGATTAAGACTAAAACATACTTAATTGAAACTTTAAAGGTTAGGATTTTTTGCTCATGTTTATAAGATCCACATTGCTACATGGGTGCCAGATTTTACAAGTGAGTACATTTTACTATTCAGAAGAGTTAAGAATTATCTCCTGCATTTGAATTTTTTAAAATCCTGATTTTCCAATAATTTGCTTGGAAATACTCTTGGTTTTTGTTT
>VWZN01016527.1:39967-76380 GCA_013396955.1 Regulus satrapa
TTTTTTTTTTTTTTTTGTTTTTTTTTTTTTTTTTAAATTTTATCATGTGCTGTAACCTCTAACTACTTGGTTGGAAAAGCTGGTTCAGACTTAGTAGAGCAAAGTGTTTCATCTGAGTGGAACCTGTGGCGGTGGGAAATGGTGAGCGACCTGTTACTCATTTTTCTCCTGCAAGTCTTCACCCTTGAGTATTAAGGAGAGAAAATTCTTTCTCAGCTCAGAATGCTTAGCATTTGTAGCAAGAGAGTTGAAAATTAGGATTTTCAGCTGCAGAATGTGGATATCTATTTTTTAGACTTTTAAACTGAGGGAGGCCAGAGTCATTAATCCCAGATAGATATACCTATTTCATCTGGGCACTGAGCTATGCCGTAAAACGTGAAGTCCTGGAGCCAGAGAAAAGATTTGATCTTTGATTTTAGACAAGTATATCAGCTATGCCAAATGCATCAGATTAGCAGATAACCATGCTGATAGGCAAATATGTTACAGTGTTAAAAGGTTTTGAGCATTTCCCCACCACAGAGTATTTTTAAACTTTCCTTTTAACCCTGTAGTGCTTTTTGGCATGCGGGAGATTGTAGTGCTGGTTCTTTGCAGTTCTTTGGCTGGATAGTTTTTAGGTATTCCTCAGTGGCTCTCTTGATTTAGACATGCTCTGTGGTGTCATTTACCAGCATGATTTATTGCCCTGTATGAAAATAAAGGTTCGCCTCACTAAGTAGGCAACTGTCCAGGATGACCAGAGCTCACAGTAATTGTGTACTCTCTGTATGCAGTTTCGTATGTTCTTTATGGCTCAGATACATTAAATTTAGTGGTGATAACTACATAATGGACACTTATTTTTTGATTTAATTGTTGCATGACTGGACAATTGCCTGGGCCAGGGTAAGTGAAGGATCTGGGAAGTTTTGAGGCTGTAAGCTCCCTCTGTAGTCCCAAAGCAGAAGTCTCATCAAACAATGTCTGGGGTCTGCTATGCCCTGTAGGGGCCTCTCTGCTCCTCAGACTGTGAGGAGGTTTTGGACAACTGGCTTAAACCAGATGCTGGCTCTAAAATAGCCAGTTGAGGTTAGAAACTGCCCACTCTCTTGGACCAGTTATGGACATTTTGTTGACAAAACAGTTTTAAATTAAATATTTTACTGTCCAAATGTATCTTGAAGTTCTTTCAGGTAATATTCAGCTGTGGTTGCTGCCTTTTTCCTCTGGATAGTACAGTAACACAAATTTATTCAGTGGCTTCTGAGTAACAAAACCTGCTTTTAGGTGTCTTAAACCTGGGTATTCAGTGTTTGCTTTGTGACTTGAGGGATGCAATTGTACTGCCCGAGGTTAGGGAGTGGTCATCATGCCATCCCTGCCTGCTCAGCAGAGGGGAGGGCTCGGTGCCCCCAGGAGATGCCCCCTGGCTCTGGGGGCTCCACTTTGAGGAGCTTTGCCAGCCACTGCATTGGTGCACTTATGTCTTGAAATGTGTCCCGAGGGAAGTGGAAGTTTTGGACCTGCAAGTTGCTTGGAGAATTTGCAGGTGTTTGGCGCTTGAATTCAGAAATAAAAGTGGAAGAGGGCCCACAAAATTGGTTTGATTGAGTGTAACAGATTGCTTTTCTGAGGGCCCGCTTCAGAGCAGTGGTTGAAGCAGACTGGTCACTGCCTTCAAATGAATTGAATTACAGTAAGTATAAAGCAAAGGCTGTTGTTTTAGCTCTTACAGTTTTTGATGAGATCCTGCAGAAATGTGAATATCTGATGGCATGGATGCCTGTCTTCTACACAGAATACCCAAGGACTGGATTCCATGCCTGAGGGCACAAAAACCAAACTGGGGAGTTGTTTTGAAAATGAAATGTTTCTTGGTTTTAGTCGGCAGTTAGTGGGCTGTAACATGTTCAAGCAGTAAAATAACTAATAGTAAGAGAGTTTAGTGCCTTACCATGTTTTGTACTGTTTCTTTCCCAAAAATTTGGACCTAACCCTTTGTGTTATTTATTGCTGTCACTCCTGACTGAAATATGAGTTTTAAATAAACATGGGAAAGCATTCCACAACTCACAGGGCTGGAATTGTGGAATTGTTAATGTCAATGCAACTTTTTTTTTTTTTTTTTTATAATCCTGAGCCAGTCATTTTGTTTACATTATAGAAAGAATTCAGAATGGTGATTAGTGGAAGTAATAATGAAAGAAATTAGTGTGCTTGTCTATACAAATATTAGTAATAATTATGAAAATTATGAAATATATTCCAGAAAAAATGTATCGGTTAATTTTTACTTCAGTAATACAGTATATTTCTTTGTGTACTTTGATGCAAAAAAATAATAGATTACTTATAATTCCCTTTATGCATACCCCAAGCATATTTGCAAATTATCTCAATTTAAAATAAGTATTTTTAAAGCTTAAATTTCTATAAACACAGCATAAGAGGCTTGCAATATGAGTTAATTGCTTCCATGTACTCTGATTTGTAGTAGCCCTACAGCTTTAAAATCTGAAAGCCATTCTTATGCCTATTTCATAGCATGAAATTTAACATTAATTATGGAACATACATTCAGAACTTAAATACAAAACTATTATTTTAAATAGTTTTTTCTCTATGACATTGATATGTTTATCATTTATTACTTAAAAAAATCAAATTTAATTCTCAAGATCAGAAAAATGTTGACCACATTAGTAATTTTCCTTTCGGAAAAAAACCCATAATGTTTGATTTAAGAGCTCACTGATTGATACACTGTAAACCTTAAAAATTCATTTTATTGAAAATATGATAATAATTACTTTATGGTATGTGGAACTCTGTACATTTAATTTTTACATTTTTACTCTTTTATATAACTTATGACTAAAGGAAAAATTATTCTCTCTACAGCTGTTCGTAGGTTTTATAATCAAAGCCAGGTTTAAGTAATACAATAGAAACCTAAAGGGGCTACATTTGTATTTTTGCCAAATAAAGTAACTACTTCATTGCAAAATACATTAGATTATAATATAATTATAAAAATGCACAAACTTTAAAATTAAGTGCAGTCATCCTAATTTAAAGCAATTTACTGTACGTGAATAGTCTGTTAGCTGAAGTTGAAACACAAGTTTAGTTCTATATGCTTTATAATCTGATCTCAGTGTACAAAATCGTTGGTGAAATATAAACATACGTGTAAATGAATTGTTTTAACATTCAGTTTTTATGATATGATTGCTCTGAATCATGAAACCTCAGACCTAAGATGTTCCGTCAGGGAGGCAGAAATACTGGTAACAGTGATATCCAAAAACCATACAAGTAATAGTAGATGAGGCCAAAGACAACTCACGTGGTGTTCCTGCAAAAACTCAAAGGGGAAAAAAAAAAGGCAGAAAACCCCACTCCTTAAATCCTGCATTATAATGTGAAAGCTTCATGCTTTTGTTGGACAGCTGAGATGGATGAATTATATTTTAGGATTGGCTGCTGCTCTAAATACAGTCAAACTTATACTGTTCAGTATTGCCACAGAAAAAAAGTTATCTGCAAGCCCATGTTTCGGTAATTAAATCCTGGAAGGCCCTTTGGGTGGCTAGCATTGACTGGTGTTATTCCAGAGAAACAAGCACTGCAATTCATTTATGAAATATTCGAGTAGAAATATGATGTATCTGTCCCTTTGCCTAACATAGTTTCAATATTTTTCTTCAAGATGAACTGTAAAAGATGTTCAGACTCTTACATGTGAATACATCTGTAAGTCATGGTTAGATCTGAGACATTAATGGTAGGAAAAGAAGACAGGTGAAAGTTACTGAGGACCTGGAGGAGGAATGACCAATTCCACTGAGGCTGCCAGTCTATAATTTCAATCAAGCAGGAAGCTAATTACATCCAACACTTCCATTATTAGGAAAAAAAAAGAAAAAAAAAAGAAAAAAAAAGTGCCTCTATTGTAAGACTAACCACAGTCTTTTTGGCAAAATACTGTTCTGTGAGAAAATGCCAATGTCAAATCCTTTTGCCAGTTTTAGCAAGAGGTTTTTCAGGGAATACTGGTTCTGTCTTTCCAGGTGGAATTTCTGACAAACTTGGTGTTCTTCGTTGAAAGTTTCAGCTTCTTCCCTGGACTGTTTTCTGTTTGGTCTTCTGTCCATTGGATAGAATGCTCATGTGAGGAGCATAGGGGATCAGAAGCTGCTCTCCCTGAGATGAGCACCCCGCCATGGGCAGAAGTACCCTTCCTGAGCTCCCTTCTTTGCTGTACTGTGACTTTTGGGGTGCTGCAAAAAATGTCTCACTTTCCAGTTTTACCTCTCTCTGTGGTTATTTATTATTCACAGGAGTACTTGAAAAATTAGGCTTTGTTGTTTGTTTGTTTGTTTTTTATTTGCTTGTTATAGAATAGCTTCAGATACCTTACTTGGGGATTAGGTTTCAAACATCAGATTCTTGCTGGCCTGGCCACCACCTTACATTCAAAATGCTGTTTGGCTGAGAATAAGAAATACTGAGTATAAAAAGCTAGCATTGACTACTGTGTATTATGGGTGTCACAGTACACATTCTGTGTATTGTAGATATCAAGTTCAGGTCTGCATATACATATGTCTGACTCAACCCTGATATATATTGATATTGATGGAATTAAGGTGATTATATGCTAATAAATGTATTGATGAACTTACGCTCTGTTCAGTCCCAAAGGGCAGAAGTGAAAGGGGACAAAACATCTCCGAAATAGGAGTTGTTGCACCATATATTGCTATGTGTTGAATCAGAAAATTGTTCCCATTTACTCAGAATGCCTGGGTAAGCAATTTATCTCTAGAATTGTGGTACTGCATTTTTGTATCACTAGTTACTAGTTATCTGAAAGCACAGAAAAATCATCTGCAGTATCTATCTCTCCCAGGTTTATGACATGTTTAACCCTTCCCTCTCTCTCTCCTGTCCCTAAAATGTCACCTCATAGGCTAAGATGCATGTCCTCTCTCTGCCCCTTTCCCTGGGTTCAAAAAGCCCGTGGAGACTTCCCTTTTTCCTCATTCCCCCCTTGCACACAAGCCAGAATAAACTCCTGAATTTTCCCAGGGGGAAAGCAGCCCTTTGGTCTTTTACCTTTGTCTTGAAGACACATTTTCTCCCCTCTGCAACTTCGCTAGCCATGGACTCTTCCGGGGGAGAAAGTGTGATTCTTCACAGAATGTATTGAGAATGATTCAGATGTGTAAGTAACCTGGTAGGTAATACAGAGGAAGCAATCCACTCTTACTCAAAACTCAAATTACATCACCAATATTGCATTACCAAGACAATTTTAGTAGATTTTCTTTGAGAGGAATCCTGCTTGGTTAAACCAAAATTGAGAAATCTACTTTACTCTGAGGCAGAATCCTCTAATTATTTAATTGGAGTGTTCTGAATCACTGTCTATATGCAAAATACTGAGAAAAAAAATTCTTATATAAGTAGGCATGTAAATAAATGTGGATGTTGCCATCTTTGCGTAAGTTATAAAAATACTTTTACTGTTCTTTAAGGATAGAAATCCTGATTTAACTTTGAGTAGGAAGATGTGAAATTATCCCATTTTCATATGGAGTTTTGAGCTACTGGAGGGGAACATGTGGTTCTAAATAATGTATGTAACATTACATATGAATTTAGAAATTTCAAGAAGCCAATGGGTCTACACAAATTATAAGAGCAACTTCAGAAGTCATCTAATGAGTGGCTTTTTTTTTTCCTTTTGTATGTTTGATTACCTGCAATCTTCTTTCACCTGTAAAGCTGGATGTTATACCAACTTTGAATTCCAGGATTTTGAGAAACTTGAAGACCTTTCACTGTCTGTCTACTGGCAATACATGTCCTGTATTTTATGTCCATAAGGATGTTACCACATTTGGCAGTAAATGAGAACTGAAAAGAGAGGACAATATGGATCAATTTTTCAGCTATCATTGTCTCCTTCACTGTTTTTGATGGACACTCTTACTGGGTACTACAGATTTTTTAGTGGTCTACCTTCTGCAAAAATTCTATTTAATTGTGAACATTTTTCTCATCTCTGTGACTGCCTGTGTAAAGATGGCCACTGCAATGAGATGGCATGGATTTGAATTTTTCTTAATAATTACTCAGTTGGGATTGATCTAAAAGTTGCATCTCTAATCTATGCACTACAGGCCTCCTTTATATTCAGTAAGGATTAATATCTGCTTGGGATGATAAATTTCATTTTAGAGTAAATATTCCTATGGAGAGATTTGAAACTTTTTAGCAATGCCTGAGAACTGGAGATCCTGTTGATTGTCTCTTAAAATTGTCTCCCTTTCAAGAACATAAATAGCTTTTCTTGATTTTTAGTAGTAACGAGGTAATGAATTACACAGAACTGCCTGTTTTATCCCCAAGTGATTCTTTGATTGGGGGGAAATCAGAAAGAAAAAAAGTGTTGAAAACAGCTGTAATAATTTAGAAAACTTATATCAAATAGTTAAGAAAACTTTCAAAAAATGTTTGAATAAAGGAAACCATTGCATTCAATCAGAAAACTGCGAAGCAGCAACTTGAATTTCAGCATGCTGTGGTGACAGTGCTACAGCAAATCTCAGCCCTTGATTTGTTTGGTCACTGGGTCTTCTAGGCTGAAGTTGTTTATTAACTACTACAAGCTAAGCTTTTCTTTCTCTATATAATTTGTGGTGATCACTGAAATAAGTAAAAACGCCTTGAAAAAATTATATACCTACTGTTCAGAGAAAGATGCTTAAACCTCAATTTTTGTAGAGCATGTAAAGTAATATTCATTTTACAATGGATAGGAAATTATGAAGTCAATAAACTCAGTAATTTCTGGAGTATCCCTGAATTCATAGCAGAAACAAAACAGGAAAATAATGTTACGTGTGAACTTTATTTCATGACTTTATAAAAAGTCAACTACAAAAGAAGACATTTGAGAAATCTTTCAGGTCTTGATCAAGAAAAAGTACAATGCCAGACACTTAAACTGGATCTTTAGTAATCTAAACACCCAGTGTCTGCATGTTTCATTCATACAGTTGTTAGCAGGATTGGTTGACTGTATTTCTGTCATCTGGCAAGAAATACAGTGAGAACCCCCCATAATAACCTCTGTACTGGCAGGATTTTTATGAATGCTCTTCTTTTGTCTTGACAGCTAATAATTCCCTTCTAAAAACATCAAGTACTAACTTTCTTGTGTTATTGTACTCAGATATAAATGTTGTCACACTGATGTTTTCAAAACTTAATTTGTCAGTGAATTTGCTGGACTTTGTATAGTGAGTGTAGATTATGCCAGATTAACCTGACAGATTAGATCCTGACCTTACAAAATCTTGTTAGTACAAGAACTAGAAGGTATATGATGTGGGGATTATATTATGGTGGGCTCTCCAAGATATTACCAAGTTGGAAAGAGTAGCATTTTTTAAGACTTGGTTTTATCTTAACATTCTTAGAGTTTCCTAGTTACAAACCCCAGAATTTTAAAGTCACTAAAGTCAGTCTATTATTGATATAGTAAAGATTTGAATCCTGTAATGAACCTGGCTGATAATGAGGGTCTCAGAAGCAGAGTTTCTGCATGGCTAAGAACTACAAACTTTTTTTTCAGCATAAGTTTATGAATGATTAGTTGAGTGAAAGGAAGAGCTGGTATATCAGTTACCTTTGGCTTAGTTGTGTATTCTGCAGTTGGATAAATAGACCAGCGTGTTTGGAGAGGCTCTTATGGTAGAAGTAGTAAGGACTTATTTTATTGTAGAAGACAGTGGTGTGGTGAACTAGTTTTTTAAAAAAATTACTGAAACCTGATGATGTGAGTGAGGAGCTGTTTGGGTCATCAGAAGCTGTGGAGAGCGTGCTCTATGAAAATAGCTTAACACTGCTTGCCTTCTTGCCACTATCAAAAGGAAGACTAAAGGAATGTAAGTCCTGTCTGTAAATTTACTGGAAAAAAATAAACAAAGGTAACCAGCAGAAAAGTGTTTGCTAAAGTAATACTGGGAGAAAATTATATATCAATGAATATGAAATGAATAGCTTGAAATTAGAAAAAGGGTTTCAAGATGACCTGTCATACAGAAGGAAGTGTGGATAAAAAAAGCTAATAACCATGTTACAACATTATCACCACAGAAGGGTACAATGCAGTCAAATATGATCAAATTGTGAGAGAAACTGTGGCCTTCTGTGATGGCAGAGACAGGACTTCACTTTAGAGACCTTGCCAAGTTTTGTGTCCTTACGCTTTGTCAGAAATTTGGGGAAAAAGGCCCAGGTTTAGCTGTTCATGGCCTGGAAGTGTCATTTGTTGAGAGGAAAAATCACATGACTGGATAACTGTTGTTTAAAAATGTGATTTGATTTTGTGGTTGCCCAGCTGGGACAGCACATCGGTGTAAGTGCACCCAATCCCTGACTTCTGACATCAGTAGTGACTTTTAGATCACAGGTAACCTGACTCAAGCAGTGGTGAGTTTGGTCACTAGCAAAGGAAATAAAAGCTCAGACTTTGACAGAATTCTGTGTTTCGGGTTCTCCTTTATGCTTCCTGTTGTATGTCCTGCATCACAGTCTCGGTGACTGCGGGAGGCTGGACTGTATGATACTGTAGAATCACAGTGCAGGATAGTGGATGAAACCAGAAGCCCAAAGTACTTCAAGAGTTATGTTAAAAATTGAAAAAAATAACCTGACATAGGGAACACTAATTCTCAAACAATCCTGCATTGATATAATACTGGTGGGCTTTGGGGTTTTTTTTCAGGGCAGATGTAAAGTAGGATTGCTGTTTAATAATGAGCTTAATAAAATCAGACCTTGTAAATAGTAAATTAATGTTCATTTGTACTGTAGTTCTGTTTTGTATTTATGATATTCTGATTTTATGTATTATGCTATTGAATGCCATTTGTTAGAGATAGCTAGCCCAGTAGAGTCCAGATGGATTGAGTTCTGCAGAAACTTTTATTAGTGAATAAATTGAGAATTTCTTTCAAGTATTTACATGAGGGAAGAATTGGGTTTTTTACTGTTTAGGAGACACATAGTGGGAAAGAAAATCTCAGTTTGAACTCTGTTTTAATTTTCCTTTTGCAGTATTACCAATAGCTAGTTTTTACATTTTGTTCACGGCAATTTTATGTTGACTGCTAACTGAAATGGAAAATAAGAAAATTATGAGTGGTGTTTCACAGTAACTAAGGCAGCTGAGTAGGTATTTTACTTTGTTTCTTCATTAAGAAATTTCACTGTAAAATTGATAACATTTGTGGGAGGCATAGGTTAGATTATATAAAAGATTTATAGTTTTGACTTAAAAGCAGTGAGTTCATTAGTGGAGTGAAAATTAAAATTGTATACATGATTTAGTATAAAAATAAAGTTCACATAACCATTTTAAGTAAGAAATTTATTTAAGTGATCTAAAACATAGACCAAGTTAAATATTTGGGCTTAATCCAATGAAAACTTCAGTGAGACTCCTAAAATATACATTTGACATCTACCGTTATGTTTGTCTCTTGTGTAAAAAATAATTTTGTTATCTGTGTTTCTGTGTGTAATACTGCTGAATATGTCACAGGTCCCACACATTTGTTTTTATACATGCATTTCATTGACTCTTCAAAATCAGAGCAATAATTTTGAACTGTTTTTTCTGGCATAAAAGATACTCAAAATTTCATAGCCTCTGAAATATGTTATTCTTCGTCTTCATTTTTGGAGCAGTTTTTAAATTAGGAGATGTAATGCTAACTGTTTATGGTCTTATTAAACATTTTAAAATAAAACTGTTTCATTTGCAGCCCATTTCTTGATCTTTTCTGACAGAGTTGCATTGACTATTTATAGCTGCAAAAATGAATGAAATATTAAGTTTTTATTTTTTTAGAGGTCTTACTTTCACTTGTTTTGCTGGCAATTTTTTATGACACTGGAATATCAATGTAGCCTTGTTTGAATAGTAATTTAGAAAATGAAGTATAGAATGATCAGAACTATAAAAATTGCATCTCTCAGGGAACAAAGAAAAGCTAATTACTGTAAGAAGTGTGGTGAAATAATTATTTCATGCTTTTAGGTTAGACTGTACTGAAAAGCTCAGTCTCCAGTATAATTAATTTAGTGTTTCTGAGTACTTCTTTACATAAACCTTTATATTAAAACCTCATTGTGTTTTTCTCCAACTCTTTACGCTTTTTCTGTAGAATTAAAATTACATCTCTATTCTCACTGTCAGATTTCTTAACTGTTAATTTTGCGTTTATATGAGAGAATATTTATTATTCACTTGAAGCTTTTCACTAGAGTTCTTCTTGAACCATCAAGCAGCTTTCGATAAATTAAATTTATAAGTAAAATACAGCTTGGTTTAGATAATACACCATGAAATTTCTTATATCTTTGTGTCAAGTGATCTAATAATCCTCTCCGCTCTGAGCCTGTTTTGGAAAGGTGATCGTGTAAAATATTTTGGAAGGATATTATGTAAGGCCTCACCTTTTCATGGGAGGAGAGGAGAATTCCTTTGTACATGTGTCTCCCTGGCTGCCTGTCCAAGCTGTAGGCTTGCTCTGGGGAAGGATTTGGTGACAGTCACAGCATCATTCTGACTGTTCTGTCCCAAAATGCAAATGCTTCGATATAAAATTGTGCTGGTTTAAATTGTTCAGTAACAGCAGCTGAAACTGCATTTCCTTTGAAGTTCATTAATGTGTGTTGAGCAAAATACTTCTCTGAGAATTTTACTGTGCCAGATACATACACTGACAAGGCTGTCTTTACAAGAATCTCTCAGCTGCCTCAACAGCTGTAAAAATAAAAGTACCACTCGCTGACTATTAAAACTCTTAGCAGCAAATCCTTCCAGACACTTTTGGCACGCTGAGCTTAACCAGAAGATGTTTTTACAAAGTAGTTAAATAACTAATTAGAATGGTAGGTGATAAATGATGATCAAAATGTATAAAGTCTGATTATATTGGTAGCGTATTTCTAGCTTTGTTATTAAAAGGTAGGAAGCACTTAGAAGTAGTTTAATCTTTACTGAAAAGCTTAACAAATGTTTGTTGTGCAGAACAACTGCTCATTCATGCAGAAAAATGACCTGTGATCTGCAAACATTTTTACGTAAGAATAATTTTATGCAGCTATTTTAGGTCTGGATTATTCAGCCATGTTATTGTACATGTCGAAGTTTGCAGGATCGTTTTCTGTGCAAGATCAGTTCACAATACCAAGTGGCTAAATAAAGCAAGAACGTTCAGATACTCCTGGGCCTGGGAAATCATTCTAGCTCTGGGGCTTTGGGCATGCTTTTAGAAAATATGTGGGTCCTGGTGCAAATATTTGTAATTACACTTAAGAAAGTGCACAGGAAATTTGGAATATACTATAGAATAACATAATTTGTAGTGACTTTGCTGTAAGGTGGTTTGCTTCTGTATGGAGGAACAACTTCTACTTAAATAATTTTGTCATCTGCATATCTAACATAATTGCCTAGGAAAAAATAGTATTTCTAGTATTTGTAGCAAAAAGGTGGGAAGTGATCATCTAGTGAATTGCAGTTAATTATCAAAGAGCTGATTTGCAAAAGACATTTTTATGATTCACTTAAAGTAGCATATTCCATAACTTGGAAGTCATTCCACATCCTCTTGAGTGTATCTGTCATGTGCCATTTATTTCGTGGAGAAGGATTGTGCTGGCTGCTGCACCTCATACCCCAACCAATGCAAATTATACATTTACTAGGAAAAACTTATTTCTCGTTGTATGTTCTTCTGAATTGAATATAGTTCATTTGAAGTCTTGCTTCTACCAGGGGCAATTTAAATGGTGCAATTTCATACAAAGTTTCTGCCTTTTTGCATTAAATGTAGAGTAAGTTTTGAAGAAATAAAAATTACTTTTTATTCATTTTCCTCCTTTCTATTTGGAAAAATAATTATTTGACATAATTAAAGTTTTGGGTTTGTTTGGTTTGTGGGAGTTTTTTTGTTTGGTATGGTAAATAGCTTGAGAATGTAGTGTTGATTTCTTTGTGCAGTTCTGCCACCAAGACAATTCAGCCACTGACCAAGGCTCTCATTTCAACAGTTTCAAGTTTATGCTCTTGCTGTGAATGTTTCCTGGAGTGGTTTTGTTGTTAACTTGATAAGGAAAATTTAACATATCATACCAGTTGTGTATTGGGTTATTAAAGATTGTTCTATTCATTTTTGAAGCTGGTTGAAATGAAATGCGAAGACAGTCTTCAAACCTGTCTATGAATTGTTGATTTTATGTTATAATAATTCATCTTTTTAGAGTAAATTTGACTTATTCTATAAATGTTTCATGTAATTTATTACTATAAAGACAATATTTGCAGTTAATTTCTTTTTAATGGTAACAAGGCAATGAATTACTCAGAACAGACTTCCCCCCCCGACCCCACTAAATTTTTATTTGTTTTTGTAATTACTGAAGTGCTTTGTTNTTGGAAAAAAATAAGTTCCTCTAAAGAAAGAATATATGGATCTGTCTCTCTACACATATCTCAACCTGAAAATATCTTGTGGGTGCATTGTGTAGTACTTATGTAGTTCATAGAAGTGACTGTTCAGAGGAATGTGACATATATATGTTGTCAAACCAAATTATGTTCAAAATGTGTAGAATTTGGTGCTTGCAGCTGTAAAGGAAAGTACTGTGCTACAATTGAGAATAATATGAAAACTGCAGATGCTTGACTTTTATCTTACAGAAAGTACATTTTTTAAATAAGACATTATTTTTAAGCAGAAACCAAGGAAAAAGATTTTTAATCATTATTTAATGTCAGCTTTATTGCTTAAAATCCACAATTGATAAAATAGGACTTGATTGACTTCTTTTGAAAATCTTATGCTATGAGTTAAAAAAATAGATTTTACTGTAAATTGTGTTCGTTATTAACCTATAGTAGGTTTCATCTTATTTTTACAGTAGTAGGTAATTCACAGTTGAAAACCCATATGTGAAAGTAATAGATTATATAAATGAAAAAAATCACAAAGTGATCTGAAATAAATTTTCCTAACTGTTTAGACCCCACACTTTAGTTTATGGCAACAGCATAAATAAATCTGAATAAAAATCCAGAACAGAAAGTGAAACTCTGATGCAATAAATTTTGCCTCTGAAAAGTTCTTCAGTCAAATACGTGGTATTTAAAATTTTATAATCTGTTACAAAGATTAGATGGCAAAATTCAGAGTTCTAATTGACAGAACTGACCATAATTTTAATTAAAGCTTTGTAACCTGTCACATGAGTTCCTGATTCTAAATTTTATTGTTACTGTCAGCCAAAAAATGAGTACTCTTACATGAAGAATGTTCTTACAGTTTACCTTGTGTAAGGGACTTGATGTTTAGTCTTCTTTTTATTATAATAGCTATAAAACCAAAGTAAGTATCAAGAGGTCTATCCAACTATTTGTATTAGCCTTAAATATAAACTTTTTGTTTATCATCCTTCAGAAACTAAATTCCTGCAGTGAAAAATCAGTGGTCTCATGTGGTAGCCTTCCAACATTCTAGTAGCTGTAATTTTTTGGGGTACTTATAGTGTTGGAAAATAAGAACAGTATGGGAGAGACCCTGAGGATATAAAATGTTGCAGAAATAATTTATTTTTAGGGAAAGTTTCTCACTTAGGAAGTATTCTGCATACAAGTAGAAATGAAAAATTAAAAAATAATTTAAAACAAATACCTGTTTACAGATTTTAATCCATGCCAGGTAGAGGGGATAATGAAATGAATCAAAAAAATAAGGAAATAAAGAAAGTAAGACTATAACAGGGGGAAAAACTGTGTTTGAATTTGTCTTATTTGCTAGCTATGCATTAAATAGTCCAATTATCAGTACTTACTTACCAAAGTGTTTGCATTTGAAGATCTGTTTACTATGACTGTGGAATTATAGAGATTCCCTTCAGGGGAAGGACAGGCTGGAGCAAAAAAACTCTTTTAACTCTCTTCTTCTTGACCAGATGCCTGAAAACACTTCCTCCAAGTGGCAGATGAGATTGCTTTATTTTTCCATACATTGCAGATGCATGAGTAATGTTTTCTTTTAGTAATGCCCAATAATGGACTTGGGTTTTTTTTATTTTATCCTTTTTGTACAATGTCTATCTCTGTAGTTCTTACTCAAAGATTTTTAAGAGTTTTGAAGTGAGAACCCTGGTTTAGCAATGAGTACCTGAATCTCTGATAAAAGTAAAATGTACTTTTAAATAAAGTTAAAATAAACTTAGATAATTTTTTCTATATTAGCATACTAGGATATTGTAATATGGGGAAATAAATTGAGTGTACCACAACACTGGAGGATCCACTTCACGTACAATTATGCAACATCCAGCAAGTCCTTGGTTTTAGCTCCTGTACTAAAAATCAAGGCATGTCATTGTTTTAAAGTGTTGTGTGTGTGAGATGCATTTGACTGATTGCTGTGAACTTCAAGAACAGATTTTTACTGGACCTCTGCTCTTAAGTTGTTTTGTAAAGTTTAATAGGCGTGTATTAAACATCAAATGTTGAAATAGAATTATGTGACCAATTATATGCCATTATATCCTAATATAATAATGTATTTTCCAGAAAGCTTTGAGTGAAAAATCAGGCAAATGAAGGAAAATTGGCAAAGGTAATATTGAATAACTGAGGCCAGAACTTGGCCTCTGCAGTTAGGAAGCAGAGCAAGAAGAAGAGCAACTTAATATTTTGTTGGATTTATTTACATTAAGAAAAATTTAGTTATATTGAACTAATAATTATTGCTGTTTCTTTCGTAAACAATTATTTTTCTAACAAAAATAATAACTTTTTACTTTAATTGAATTTTGGAAGTTATGCATATCCTGCTAATCCTGTTAGTAGAGTATGACTTTTTCATACAGATTTTCAAAACCAAATGTTTTACACTGAATCAGAAGTCCCATGCTTACTACTTTACTTCCAAAACCATTTAACTTCAATGTTTTTTTCTAAAGTCTTTTGTAGAGAGTTATCAGTTTGTTTAAGCAGTCTCTCTTCTAGATAGCGGCCTGTGTTGGGTACTTGAAAAACAGCACTGCAGCACACAGTGGGAAACTGTGGGTCTAGAATATCCTTGCATGTTTTGATGTAATGCATCTGACAGGTGGATTGGGCAGTCAGTTTTGGGATGATCCAAAAACTATTGCCTTGTCTTACTGGTTAGTTAAAACATGGGAATCAAAGTCTGTTTAGTATCAAAATTACCCTTGCTAGCAGGTCAGAATAGGACATCATGGACAGAGAAAGGATTTATTACACTCTACTTGCCAGAATTTTGTACTAATGTGAATCTTCTGCTTTACAAAGAAAAGAGTGTTTGGAAATGGAGCTCAAAAATATTTATATTGTTTGCGTCAATATTTTACCTCAGACCTACTCAGACTATGAAGTTTTCTAGATGAATTAATGCACTCTTAAGTGTAATTGATGCTGTGTGCAATCACACAACTCCTTGGACTTTTTACTTTGGTTCATTGTCCAGAAAAACCCACTTCACAATGCTGGAGTGAAAGGTTGTGATCTCAGTGTGTTACCAGTGCCTTCTATGCTGCCAAGTAGTGTGATGTATAGAAAGCACAGTAAGTAGAGGTAGCCTGCCATGGAATGCAAGGCAACGTGCATTCAGTACAGTTCATCAGTCTGAGAAAATACTTAGCACTCGTTTGTAGAAAAGCATAGCTTTTTAACTGCTTTCCTTGTGGGCCTGGCGGAAAAGGACCGGTAGATAATACTTCATCTTCCATTTTGCTGAGCCAAGTACAGGGGAAGTTGGCCAGGATTCCTCAGTTGCTGCACTCCATAAAGGAGAGACCTGGAGGAGGCATGTTTTATCACTTCATTTTTCTGCTTTGGAAAGCAAATACCTATACTAAAGATATAGGGAGAAAGGGAGCTGATAATTAGCGTCAACATTGGTTATTTCTACATCTACTTCTCGCAGGTTTTTGTTCCCATGCCATCCTTCTGGTACTTGAGAGTAAGTAGATGGAAAACCCACTATTTATTTGGTTATTAAGGCTGATAATGTTACATATTTACAGGTTACTTTCTGTAACCTGTAAAAACCTTACTTACAAATTAACATAGTATTCGTTATACTTTGTGCCGTTCTAGGTCAAATAACGAAACTCTCACAGATCAAATCTGATCTCCAAGTAGAACACAAATTATGGGGGGTTGAGTAAAGCATGGCTTTGACTCAAAGGTTGGAGATATGCAAGTCCCCTTAATTTTCATAACTGCTTAATGCTTAGAGCCTGGATAATCTAAGAGTTCAAAGAAGTTTGAATATGGTGTTCCTTTATCCAACAAAGAATAGGCACTCTTAGATTTTATAATTTTTCTATATGTTTAAAAGTGGCACAGGAAAGAGACTCTTACTCCTTTGTTCCTAAAATATTTGTTTCTTGGCAGCAGTTGTCTGGATGTATAGCAGATGTACTAAATATAACCTGCCTATGATTTAATACAGCACACATGTAGAGAATGAAAATAGCATTAAAAGAAGTTTTGTTGGTTTTTTTTTTTTGTTTTTTTTTTTTTTAATAAGGACCTTTGTGCAAGGGGAAGCACTATTCTGCTTATGACTACTTATATCAGTGATATAAATAGAGTTTCCAGGACTGTCAGTCTGGCAAAGTTCATTTGATCTCAATTTGTGATGCAAGATTCCTGAAAATAATGTCCTCACTAACATTTATTCTGTATTTCTGTTAACAGGAGGAATGCTTTTTGAATTTAGAAGCTCCCATTGCAAGAGTATGTGGCTATGACACTCCCTTTCCTCACATATTTGAGCCTTTCTACATCCCAGACAAGTGGAAATGCTATGATGCTCTTAGAAAAATGATTAACTACTGAGCAGTAGTACAGGTGAGAGATAACATCTTGTACTGACAGGTTAACTGCAAGGATTCTGACAGGATAACTGCAAGGTTTGGGGTTTATAATATTACTGCTTTAGTTTGTTTATTTCCTACTAGTATATTTAATTATTTATAATAAGAATTGCCTCTTATGGCTTCTGGCCTTCAGTCTTAAAGGCATCTGAATTTTTTTGAGCACTGCCATTGACACCAGTGTTTAAAATTAATTATCATGCTTAATCAATCTGAAAATTAAATGTCTTGAATTCTGAGAAGTGTAAAGAGTATAAAGTGAAGGGTAAAATGAATACTTATGCAGAGAATATATTTTCATCTCTATTAGAATACTCAAGAGCTACTTCATACGCAAACCACAGTGTTAAATTTTATAATTTTTCATTCCTCAGGGTGGTCTGTAATCCTGCAAGGTACAAATAACACCCAGTTTACCTTGAATATTGGCTCTGTATTGTAAACATATACAAACCGTTGGAAATACGTGAAGCATCTGTAGCGTCTTACAGTTCTGTTGGAGTACTAATATTCAATATTTATTATAAAAATAGTTTTATTTATGGTCTTCAATGTAATTTGATCATGCTTGAACATTTCTGTTTGCAGAGCGCAAAGACTGTGAAGTAATGCATATTTCTGTGTCTGTTACTCACAGTCTGTAACATTTTTTTTTTCATTATAATATTATTCTAAGTAACATTTGACTGTGGGGTGGCTGACCAGGATTTAGAATTGTGCTGTGGGAGAGCTTCTGGTGTTTAATTACCAACGTTTAACAGTTTAGAAAATGTGTTAACTCAATGTATTCTGTGCTGCCTTTAATTGAACAAAGCATCCTAGTCTTGATGAATCTTGTACATGGGAAATGAAAAGAAGACAACAATCTTTAATGGATAGGCAGGGGATTTTTTAGCTGTTGACACCAAAGAAAGGAGGGCCCAGGTGGGCCCTATATTAGGGGCACTGTTCTCTGTCCTTTTTACCCCTACATTAAACAGTGTATTAAATTTAGAGCCATGGATAGAAGGTTGCCAGTGCCATAATGTTAATTTGCTTTATATGCATAGTTACTTTCAAGAGACTTTTTGGCATTCCACTCTGTTTCCTCAATAGCTGATAGTGGAGTGACTGTATAAGAAGTGGGATTGCTACCAGTGATGCAAAGTCTTAAATAATGTAGTTCTGCTTTTCTCAAAAAATGCTTCTTACTGACATACCAGAGCATTTAATAGAATCACAGAATATGTTGAAATGGAAGGGAGCCATCAGGATCATTGGGTCCAACTCCTGGCCCTGTGGAAAACACTCCAAGAGCCCCATTCACATGCCTGAGAGTGCGGTCCAAACGCTTCTTGAACCCTGTCAGGCTTGGTGCTGTGATCACTCCTTTAAGGTCCCAACCACCCTTGGGGTGAAGAACCTTCTCCTGATATCCAACCGAAATCTTCTCTGACTCAGCTTCATGCTGTCTCCTTGAGTCTTGCCTTATGAGAGTGATCAGTGCCTGCCCCTCCTCTTCCCCTCAGAGGGAAGTTGTAACTGCAGTGATGTTTGCACTCCATCTCCTCCAGGCTGAACAGACCAAATGCCCTCAGCTGCTCCTCATCCAGCTTCCCCTCGAGACCCTTCACCGTCTTTGTGCCCTCCTTTGGACACTCTCTAATGATTTAATGTCTTTCTTACATTGTGCCAAAGACTGCACACAGGGCTCAAGGCAAGACCACTCCAGTGCAGAGCAGAGCAGGACAATCCCCTGTCTTGCCCAGCTGGTGATGCAGTTCTTAATGCACCTCATTTCCTCGGAATTAAAACAAAAGCTGTTTTCTGACCTGTCATCTTTTTTTGTAGAATATGTAAGCAGTGCTCTCTTTTTTTATTACAGTTGTCCTTGCCTTTGTTCTGGGTTGAAGTAAACTCATTAAAGACTTACTTTAAGTCAAAAAAAGTCAGGGAATTTTACCTAAAGAGAATGGCTTGGTTTTGTCTGTCCCTTGAGGCAAGTTACTGGGTCACGCTAGGTAACCTCTGATTTGTTACTTTTAAAAAGAAACCAAAGGACCAAATATTGTTACCTCTGTAAGAAAAGGGAGACAAACTGAGGACATTTGATGGTTCAGAGACTTAGTTAACCCCCTGTTATTCTATAGGATGGTAAAGTGAAGGAGATATGAGCTGAAAAAATGGATTCTGAGATTGTATCGAATTTGCGCACAATCCAGTTTTGACACTAGAAGTCCACACTAAACCTGGTCTAAAACATGGAAAAGTCATCTGCATTTATATTTATATTTCTTTCCTGGGCTGGACCACACACAAATATCAGAGGAGGTAATTGGTCAGCTGAAAATGTGGATTTAGCATATTAAAGAGCAAGTTTATTAGAGGTTGTCTGAAAAATAGTGTCAAGACAGGAAACTCTGCTTTCTGCTTTGTCAAACAAAGCATCCAGATGCCAGGGCCCATAGCACCATATCTTTTAGTCGGTGTGACTAGATATTAGTGTCACAGAATGAGCTGCTTAAAGTTGTTCTGTGCTTTTCAATGAGAGAACATTAATGTGTCTTGTTGTAAGGCACTTTTTAGGGGAGTATCCCCTTATGTTTCTGTCTGCTACACATTGGTCTTAGATACTTGCCACAGCAGTTGCAATAGATCTCCATTCTGCTGTCAACTCCACAGTTGGCCTGTGGTGTAGCCCACTTCTGTTTCTGAGAAACGGAAGAATTGCTTTGCACTTGCTTCTTTTCGTAGGTGTGGTAACATTTGTTACTTGCCATTGGTACGGTGTGATGAGGTTATGTGTTCCAAACCATCTCATGTGTACTTCTAAGAAATGGTTTTACAGTTTGTGTGGATTTGAGCACAGTCAGTCTTTCTGGATGTCAGAGGAGTCGGGCCCCTTAATGTCCTACTGTTGGTGACACAGAGGAGCTAGCAGTTCCCTGTGGTGAAGAGGGGTATAGGGTTGGCTTTTGATTTACAGAAATGGTCCAGCTGGTGTTGTGGTTTAACCCCAGCTGGCAACTCAGCCCCACACAGCCTCTCTTATTTCCTCCCAGAGGGATAGGGGAGCGAGAACTGGAGGAGTAAAAAAAGCTGGGTGTGTGGTTAATAATTTCTAAATTCAGCATTATTGTCTTAATGCACATTTAGTTACGTCCAGCCTTTGTTGACAGCCTCTCACACAAATGTAGTTGTTTATCTTGAGTTTGTCAGTACAGATGGATTTCATGCGAAAGACAGTGTTTGTTAATGTATCCTGTGTACCTCACTAGTGAGGCAGGCAAGAGCAAAGTCTCTATCTTTCAGCAGCTTCTCAGTTATTAAAATTTTTAGCTATGTTAGGTATAAGAGAAATAGCTTCCAGGTAGGCAGCTGTGTTCCAGATAACTCTCTGTAGTTGGAAAAGAGATAAAGAAAGCAGTGAGATTAGGATGGATATACATTTCCTGCGTAAATGGAACAGTGTCTGGCTGTTTGTTTGAAGAGGGGAAAAAAACCCTAAAAGAAGAAACTGAAGATAGCCATGAAACTGAAGAAAATAGTAAACAAAATTATAAAATATACTATTGTTCACAAATATGTTGAAGGCTGACTGTAGACTATAGAAATGGCAGGTATTTAAGTGCTTTTCTGTTATATTTTGCAGCTTTTACTACCACATTTATGTAATTTGTTTTCTTGTCTAATTCTGAATTTTAAAGCTATTGCTTTCTGTGTTACAGTTTGCCTCCATGAGAGTGAGTGTGTTCATGGAAAGCCATTGTTACACTTACAAACTTAGTCTCTAGAAATGGAAATTATTACACTGAACTTCACTGCAGAACTATTTTATGGAAAGTTTAATCTTCTTAGGGGTTAGGTGATGTTAGGGGATTTTAGGGCTTGATTTAAATTTAATTTTCTTCCCAAGCATGCAATTGAAATTGTGCTGGGAAACAGGAAGGGACCTGGTAGGTACTTTAGTTAGTAATTGTATCTTCCTTGCGCTCCTGGCTGTTTGGCAGGACTTCATACAGGTTAGCATGAGCACAGGACAACTGTACTTCCTCTCCCTGTTTTGAGAGAGATTTATCCTCTCCCTGTTTGATAAATAAGATGAGAGACTGGGCAAGATCTTCTTAACCTGAGACTAACAGCCAGTTTTTTTAATACATAAATCACAAATGTGGCAGGCTACACTGCCTGCTTAATAGATGCTGACTGTAACCCACCAGAATAAACAACCTCCAGAGGCTTGACTAGGACACACCATTCCTGGTTTGTAATCATTTCCTGATGGGTGACAGAAGTCATGCAGTGAATCATGTGTTAGAACAAGTGAGTAGTCCACATATAAGATAGCACTCTTAACAGATAGCCACACTGTTAGTATGGCTGCTGCAAGTCTATACTTGCATTCAAACATTGCTGAGAATTCATGCAACATCAATAATGAAATTATCTTTAAAAAAATCACTGTAAACAGGAAAGGTGCTGCTGTGGTTTCTTTACCAGATCCCTCTTCTCTGTAATAGTAGAATGGTAGTATATCTAGTAGAAAAAATACAAAATGTTTGCTTAACATTCTAAAGTAGGAGGGAAGATAGTTCGTAATTTTTTTTTTTTTTTTACATAAATGGCCTTAATTAGTGGTGTGTTGGCTCAAGGTATCATTTGCAGCATTTCTAATTTCTGTGAGTCTACCCTGGCAGCTTTAAAGATGTAAAATAGTATTTAATGCAAAATCAGTAAGTAATTGGTAGTAATTTGTTTTAGTTCATACACCTTGAAGTTAAGATATTATGAACTTAAGAAATATGATTATACCCTAGAGTGGGCTGTCTGTTTAATGTGCAGATATTAGTTTCAGTCTTAAGATTTATAATTTATTTTGTCATCTTTTTCTGCAGAGAGGAGAAGAACAACAGGGAAATACAGAAGCTGCCTTCAAAACTCTTGACATTTTAATCAGGTCTTTTGGGTTTGGAATTTACATAGCAGACTTTTCTTTTAACTCAGCTATCCTGAATGTTCATCTTGGCTATTCTTCAGCGAGTTCAAATTTTCCTTAATTATGAAATCAGTGATGGGCAGGTGATTGTTACAGTAAGTAGTTTCAGATGTATTTAAAGATATTCCAGATGTTGAATGAAAATTGCATATTGCTGTGCTTCACTAAGTTACATCTAGACTTCACTGTGTAAATATTAGAAGCAGAACTTTATTCAATAAAACATATTATGCCCATGCTGTCTCTTAGTTTTGATATTGTTTTGGAAAAACCCAAAGAAGTTATTTGAATGTGACTATATTTTCAACACAATAAACCTTAGCCAGACCAGCTTATGTGATGGAGACCTGCTTTAACTGGTGGCTTGAGTGTTTTTCTTGAGTGGCTTCATGCAAAATCATCCCTAATACTGATTGACCTTTCTGCAAGGGGAAGTCCATTTTGCTTGAGAAGGAAGGAGAGCTTTTTTTGCTTTGTTGCTCTGAGTGAGAGACTTAATTGGTACATCTTTGCTGCAATGTCCTTCCTTCTAGAATTGGAATGTGTCTGATGAATCAGTTGTGCAAAAAGCAGTTCCTTTCCTTTTTGCATGCTTTGCCCTCTGAATGAATCAGTCTCATGCTGCATTGCTTTTTACCAAATGGGGAAGGGAGCAAGGGGGTTGAGCCAGATAATCACATTTCTGTGATTATTCAGGGGAGAATACCTTTGTATACAAACCTGCTCAGGACAATCCTCAAGGTGACAGCTGAAACACACTAGGGAAAAACCTGAGGAGGATAACTTCACAGTCAGTATCAGTGGAATCTATGGAAAGTGCTAAGTTGTTATCTTTTCAGGTCCTACTCTTTTGTGTAAGATTCTGTGTTCATAGTTTGTGCATATCGCCAAAGAATCACACAACTGATAATGAACCTAGTTCTTAATGTATCCAATCAAAATGAGTTTGTTGTCAAATCTTCTAAGTCTCCTGTAAATGCTATGTATAGAACTTGATTATTGTCTGAAAGAAGATAGATGCATTTCATACTTTTAATTTTTTTGCACTGGATGGAAGCTATTTTGGTCATATGAAGAAAAATGGTTTGAAAAAATTATTTATTTGTAGAACATCAATTGATATTTTAGTAACTGTCTCCTAAAAATATACTGTTGCTGTATTTCAAAGCATATAAAATAGATGCAATTATATTTACTGCCTTAGTAAAATGTACTTTGGTAATTATTAGCCTTAATAAAATATACTTTGTATTTACAGTTTTCCCAGAAAAAAAAAAAAGTGATTTCTAATTTAGTGCAAACCTGAAATTCAAGTTGCCTGTATTGAAATATGGAATAATATATTTCTTAATAAACATGTAGAAAATATTTTCTCTTAATGTGGACTGCTACAATCCGGTTGAGGGGCAGGTTCTGTGTTTTCGGTGACTGGTGTTGTGTCAGTTTTAACAGCATAAAAAATTGTTCCTTGTTCCTCTGCTTTGGGTAATAGAACATTTTTCCCTGTCAAAGATGGATTAGGGTTCTAAAACAGGTGCTGCTCCCAAAAGCCTGCCTAGATGGCAGCATTCACTCACGTAACCTGTGCTCAAGGATGGAGGCTGTTTAAGCGTGTGCTACGGAAAAATGACTTACAGTGCTAAACTGGATGGGAAGGTGTATGCTGGTACATACAAATAACTGTTTCTTATTAAGTTTCTTAATAATAAAATCCAAAGACAAGTCATATTTTCTGTTTTTTAACCACTTAGGTCTCTTAATTGGATATTCTCAGATTTAACCTGGGCAATGATTGTTTCACTCTAAGTAACTCCTCAAGGAAAAATCGTGTCACTACTCCTTGCTGATAGTCCAGAAAATTAGTAATTTATCTAGTCATGCTCATTTAACACTAATTGCTGGAAATACTTATGGTTCAAAGTTTACTTCTGTGGCCTGAGATCTTCACTGTCAAATAATGGAACAGCCCCAGGGAAAGAGGGGAGTCACCATCCCTGGAGGTTTTTAAAAGAAGTAGCTTTGACATTAGGAGTATGGTTTAGTGGTGGACTTGGCTATGCCAAGTTAATGGTTGAACTGGGATGATCCTAGAGGTCTTTTTCAGCCTAAATTATTCTGTGATTCTATGAAAGACCTACATAGCCTTCATGGGACCCCAGATTTATTAACTGCAGATGAAAGACTTGTATCCTCTTCTGTCATCTAGCTCAGTTAAGACTGTAGTGCCATAACAACCTCACCATAATAAACAGCGCACTGATTATATAAAAATTGGATTTAAATCATTAGAGGTATTCTTCCTCGTGGAAGTGCATGTGTTTATAAGAGGATTAGCCAGTAGTACATTCTCACTGAGTAGCCAGGAGCCTTGACACAATGACCTTCTGCTCCTACAGTCTGGTAATCAATTCTGAGCCTATTAATCTTTCCAGACAGCTTTCTTGCTCCCATAGCTAAAACCTGGTGTTCCCGGTGCACTGGTGTACTGCAGAAGCTCTGTTCTAGCCACATAACTTCAGAGGCAGCAGCTGAAAGGAATCCATTCAGCAAGCTGGCAGAGATTGTTATCACAGCAGCTCATGGGGTTCAGTGAGCATTATATGTTCATAACAGAATAAGCTGACACAGTCTGTAAGCTCTGCCAGATTTCAGCAGACCCGAAATAAGGATGCAATTCTTTTGTAGCTCTTTTTCAGCTTAGCTGCTCTGCAAGATACACGTTGATTAGATATGGGAGAGCTACAGCTGACTTCATTATAAATGAGGTTTTTAGAGCTTGGTTCAGTTGCTTATGCTTTGGCATCAAATACCATTTGAGACACCCTGGGGTATCCTGCATGGTCTCCATATCTCCGGGTGCTGCTTCCAGAGGTCCTGTGTGGTATTTGCCAGTCCATTGTGTATCTTGGGTGCTTCAGGGCATCTCAAATAGCATAGGTGCTGGCGTTCAGGCACCTAAATGGAGCCCTTTGTTTTCTGGAGCTTTGGATAGTTGATGTCTGACTATTTTTGTGTGAGCTTGCATTAAATGCCAGTACTGAGTTTGGTGCATACCATGATTTTCCAAATAAATTATTCAAATCCTCACTATGTACATAAGGTGGAATACAAGACCATGTGTGTGAAAGAAGGTACATCTCCTAGGTAATGGGTGATGCTGCACTGGTCTTTTAATCCTCTCGGAGAATAATTTAGAACAAAACCCCAGCCTTGGGTCTGTTACCTGGCTGAAGTTTGTTGCCATAAGTCAAGGGTTTCTGATGATTATCTCAAGATAATGTGGGCAGGACCTGGTTCGATTTCAGCAAGGCCATGAGCAACAGGGGTGAATTAATGGGTTATGAGTCCCCTTGCTTTCTGTAGGCTCTATGTGGGATTCAGCTCAGGATTAGGCCACCTAAATGCATCCAGATCTAGGTGTGTATGGCTGAGCAGAGCAGTTGAACTGCTACTAAGTTCCTTTAAGGTAATCTTGACTCATTCTGTAGGCTGAACTGACTCCACTGACTGGTTGTCTCTGTGTGATGCCACATTAGGTGCTGTGAGGTGTCCTGCCTGGCCCTCAGCTGCTTGTCTGGAAAGGTTCAGGTCTCCCATCAGCACTTGGTCACACCTGCTACTCAAGGTATATCTTTCACCATGCTTGAAATCATCTGGGCCATCATTGCTAAATGTGTGGGCAGCAGGATCCAGTTTCCTCCTGTGGCTGCCATGGGATCACAGCCCAAAGGTAGACAGACATTAGATTCTTAGCTTCAGATGGAATTACTCATTCCATGTTTTTGGCAGAAGCAATAGAGTGGAGAAGAAGCACATGCAGTGTTATGTGGATGCTGGGGCCATGCACTAAGTGGTGGAAGAAACTGAGAGAAGATGGTCTGTCCCTCAGTCCAGCTGCTACAAGCAGCATTAGCCTAATCCATACCTGAGATCATGTTAGTCATCCTCAGCCCCCTAACAGAAAAAAACTAAACCTTCTGATGAGCAATACCAATTAATTTGATCAGTTGCCTATTTCCATATTTCAAGGGCAATACTGAAGTAGCCCTAGCCTTGGTTTTATGTTACTTGCTTTGAAATTGCTTTATGGTCTTTGGTGATGTTTTTAAACCCTATTTTTTTTCTGTCAAAATAATTCTGCAACTCTAAGAGCAGAAGCTAGTATCTGGTCTTGCTCATGTAGGTCTGTGGCTAACTGTTCTACAACTGACAGTAATGTGCCACCAGTGTCTCATAAGAAATCCCTGTTGATTCCTGTGTGTAATTAATTACTTTTATATGGTAATTAAATCGTTCCTGTTTACTTGCACTCTGCTTACAGCTGAGTACTTGCTGAAAAGAGAAGTTGTCTGAATTGCCTGTGGTTGCTGTCTTGCAGCACTGGTGAGCTCTGCCCTGCCTGAGCCACTGCTAGTTCCAGGCTTGAGCAGTCTCTGGCACTTCTGAGGAAAGTGACCTGGGCTGCAGCAGGGCTCTGCGGGTAGTAAAGCTGATGCAGCCCCTTCCCCTTTCTGCCCTGCTGGTTTCAGCTGTGCTGAGGGCTTCGAGGCAGCCCCCTGGCCAAGGGTCTGGCCAGCAAAGGATGCTGTGGGTGTGCCAAGCCATGCCGGGCTCCCGGGTACCTTTGGTTTGGCCAGGAGGTGGCCAGGAGAGGTTGCAGAACCCTTCCCCTGTGACAGCTGTGACAGCAGCACTGCTGGTGTCTGAGCTGGGGGACAGGCTCTGGCATGTCTGGAGCAGCACATCCAGGCAGGTCTCAGCGGCAGCTGCACAGGGCGGATATTAAGAGATTGTTTTTCAGTGATGAGCTGGGACCTGACAGGCACTCTGTGACTCCCTAGACTGCCTGCATTTGCAGTGCAGTGTCCTACATGCAGATTGCCTGTCTCACACTCTTTATTTGCTAGTCTAGGAGTTTGCAGGAAGGGGTAGACCTAGATATGTTTAAAATATTTGGATGGTTTATGTGAGAGATGCAGGGAAAGTGCCTCCAGCAGGACTCGTGGCTGTATGTTTTTCACTACCATCCAGGCTGCTGCAGTGTAATGCCCCAACTCAAAGCAGAAGATGATTGAGATGTGTGTGTGTCACATAATAAAGTGGTTTTGGGTAATTGTTTATCCCATAAAACCCAGAAAGATCATGTCTACTTTGATGATAATGTTCTAATATCTACTGGCTTGGCCTCAGGAATTTTCAAAGATGCCTCTCAAGAGACCAGTGAGGCAGTGGAGGAGCAAAGTGCAGTCTTGTTCAAGTGCAGCTCTGATGGTTTCATGGCATCTCTTCTTGTAACCTACTGGTCTTGTGGTTTGTTCATAAAACAGAATTTAGCTTGGGAAGAAAAGTGTGAGCAGGCTGGCATTCATTTGTTAACACAGGGAGAACAAAAAGGACCAGGGAAAAGCTTAGCGTGGTCATAACTTAGTCCTCTCAAATGATTTTTTGTAAGTCTCCCCACTCATCTCTTCAGTAAAGTTTCCCCCTCTTTTTTTTGCCAGCAGCCTAGTTACTCCTTTAACTACAACACTTCTAAATTTTCAAAGTAATTTTTGTCACACCATATTGCAATAAAACCAAAGTATTGTTCCTCATTTGGTGTGTTAGAGTTGAGTTAGAGGCCACTGAAGCAAGTGGATGTTGAACAGCCTTGCCAAGCAGAGCTGGTCTGAAGCCCTGGCCTCCTCCTTTGTCCTTCCCTTCCTGGCTTGGCCCCATGTCGCAACAGACCCATGACTTTCCTGTGTGTGGGGAGATTTTGCTGCCCCAGCTGGGAGGCTGGGCCGGGCAAGGTCATGGAGTGAGTACCATGGCAGTGGCAGCTGCTGCTGCTGGGTGATAGAGAGGGAGAAGAGGTGTGAGGTGGGCATTCGAGTTTCGTTTCAGGGTGATAGCTCTGCCTGTCCTCAACCAGTGACTCCAGCCTCCCCAGGCTTCCCACTCCACTGCCAGTCCCAGCCTCAGTTCCTTGGGAGAGGGACAGCCTGGACATCACAGACTGTGCATCTCTCCCTGCCTGTGGTGCGTGCAGCCACCGTGTCCTATCCCTCAGCATTCATTCTTGTTCCTTCTCGCCCAGGTGGAGGCAGTTTTGATGACTTACAGCAATTCACTGCTCAGGCTGTGAAACACCCACTCAGGCAGTGATCTGGGTGTTGTCATGTGCACAGCTTGAGCCTTTGGGAGATGACACTTTATCTAATTAGCTTTCAACGAAGAACGTGTGATTCATCTTGTGTTACGAGCAGTGAAATCACTGAGCATTTTGCTGTCAGCATCGCTAACCGAGCCTTCGGCTTCCAAATACTGTGGCTTAAGGGAAGCCCCATGCAAATTTGTCTGGGTTTGTCTCATTGCTGCACCAGCTCACTCCCCTCAGCTTCATCTGCCTCTGCTCTTGCAAAGCTGTTTTGTGGCAGCACAACAACTGCCTGCATTCATCCTGATGTTTCGGGAAGGAGGACGTTCGAGTTATTAATACAGTTAAAATTATCTCTGTGGAGCATAGCTGCAAAAGCAAACGGATGTTTCTAATGTCTATAAACATATTGAAATTAGTGAGGCTGCTCTTGAATAAATCTGGCTCCATGAGATTGAAATTTAAAGTATCTTTCACAATGAATTTGCTAAATTTTATTTTTAAGGACAAGCAATCCTTCACTGTCCTGGTAACCTGTCTATGTCCATAGATTAAATCTTAAGATCCTTCAACAAAGTATTAAATACGGGACTATCTTCTAAGCAGGTTCTTTGGTTTTCTATGCTTGTTTTTCAACCAGGGGAAATAGATAAATTCAAGTGAGATTTGTTCTTTTATCATTTATTAAGCTCTTTAATCCTTTTATTAATTCTGATGCTATGCTGAAAAAATCTGCTAGGTAAGTGCTGCTGCAGTCCCATGCAATGAGGTGAGTTATGTTTGTGAACACTCTCCTTCCCTGCCAGGGAATATAAAGACCTGATACTGCATCTGAGTGCCCTGGTTTTGGCTGGGATGGAGTTAATTTTCTTCAAATGGTAGCTGGTACAATACTGTGTTTTGAACTGAGTACAAAAATAGTGTTGGTAACACCCTGATGCTTTGGGTTTTGCTCAGTAGTGCTGCCCTTAATTCAAGGATTTTCCGGTTTGTCATGCTCTGCCAGTGAGGAGACAAACGAGAAGCTGGTGGGGAGCAGGGCCAGGACAGCTGAGCCAAACTAGCCAGAGGGATATTCCATACCCTAGGATGCCATGTCCAGTGTTGCTGGGGGCAGTTGGCCAGGAGGATTGCTGCTTGGGAATGGACTGGTCATCAGTCAGCAGCTGGACACCAAGTGTGTTGTGCTGTTTGTTTCTCTGGAGTTCTATATCATTCTCTCTTTTCCATTATCGCTATTATTATTTTATTTTATTTTGTTTTAATTATTAAGCTCTTTTTTCCTCAGCCTACAAGCTTCACTTTTTTCTTCCCTATTCTCCTCCCCGCTAGGGAGGTGGAGGGGAGGAATGAGTGTCTGTGCAGTTCTTAGTTGCTGGCTGGGTTTAAGCCACAACACTGAGAAATAAGGCTATGACTACACTGTCCTGTGTCCTGTACACCTGGAGAACATCAGAGATTGCCGGCTCATCACCAGGTCTGGCCCTACTAGCCAATGCAGCAGCAGGGCTTGTGCAGGACTGACCATGCCTCAGGACAGCCCTGTAGCTCAGGGAGGGTGCTGAGGGCTGAATAGTAACAGGAACACCAGATCAGAAATATTCCCGTGTGTCTTTGCATGTGAATAAGTGGTTCAGTTCTGGGTCACCATCACCAGCTAAATGTTGTGCTCACTGAGGCTCACAACACTTCAATCTCTGTTGACATGCTGTGCATCCTTACTGTCTGCAGCTGTAAGTTCACTCTCTGCACAATCCTGTATGCCAAGCCCATCAGGAATATTCCAGGCTCTTATTTGCGCATAAACCCTCTTTTATTTTCAGGGCCACTGAGCAGTGTGGGTGGCAACCCTTTCAGCTTCCCCACCCGGTCGTTTCCTCTGCCCACGCTGGACATGATTTAGGTGTCCCTCTGCCTCGAGATGGATGATCCTTACTTTATAATTTTCAAGCCCCACCATGATGAGGGTGCAGCACAGAGCTCCTGAGGCAGGACCCCAAAGCAAGGCTTAACCATGGTGACGAAGAGTGAGCTCAGTTGGGGGCTGTTTAAATGCTCCTGATGGGTTTGATCAAAAATTATTTGCAATGAAAATCAATTGGCACCATTCACCTGGTGTACAAGTGCATGAATTTTAGGCTGGTGGAGCAGTGACTACTCTCCATGCATATGTGTGTTGCACACACCCTTTGGTGAAGGGCATACTCAAGTATGAGTATCTTGGAGGCAAATAATCAGCAGAACACTGCTCACGAGTTTTTAAGAGGCTATATATAGTGCAGCACTTGAGCTGTGTTTCAGTATTTGAAATGAGATCTTCAGAAACATCTCAGTTAAGAAATAAGAAAGTGACAAAATGTGGTGAAGACTATAAATTGTAAACTACAAAGTAAGCCCACATCTTGCAACAAATGCTGCTTTATTCAGACAAGGAAGTGCACTTAGGCATAGCTTTAAATAGCATGCATCAGAAAAACTCTCAAATTCTATATAATTTCACATAATTAAATGTAGGTATTTCATCCTACTACAATTTACTGCCTTGCCCCTTGTGCCTACAATGTTGATATTCATCATAGATTTGAGCAGTTTATTTCAGTGAGAGCTAACCCACACTTGCAGAGCCCAGATTATAATTATCCTCCTGCAAAGTGCCAGTCACGGTTCCTCTGTTGCCCGTCTGAAGCTGTCGGAGCCAGCACCAGGCAGAGAGGCTCTCACAGCACAGCGGCCACAGGCGGATCCCTGAGCAAGCTGTGGCTCACCCCATCCCTGTGTCTTCCCTCTGGACTCCGGTCTGCAAGACTCCTCTGTTTTCCTTCTTGTTTTGCTCCTCTTAGTCCCAGGATAAATGCAGCTTTGCCTTTTGGCTGCTGAGATCTGAGGATGTCTGGAGAAAAACATTGTTTCAGACAATTTAAACAGTAGGAGAAAGTCCTGGAAACCTTTCTGTCCTGTTATCTTCAAACCACTGAGAGCCCAGTGATGATGGCTGTGAGGTGGGCAAGTCTATTTTCTCCTAGACCTGAAAACTCTTGGAGTTTGATTCAGGCCCTCACAAGGCTGGGATGTTAAGCATGAATTGTAGAATCAGAGAATATGTTTGGGTTGGAAAGGACCTTTAAATGTCATTAGGCCAACCCTCCTGCCATGGATAGGCACTTTTAACTAGGTCAGGTTGTTTAGAGCCCCATCCCACCTGGCCTTGAGCACTTCCAGGATTGGGGGCATCTATCACCTCTCGGCAACCTGTTCCATTGCCTCACTAGCCTCAGAGCATAGATTTTCTTCCTAATATCTAATCTAAATATGCCCTCTTTCAGTGTAAAGCAATTTCCCCTGGTCCTATCACAATATACCTTTGTAAAAAGTTCCTTTCCAGTTTTCTTGTCACCTGCTTTAGGTCACAGAAGGCTGCCACGAGGTCTTCCTGGAATGCTAACTTCAGACTGAGCAACTCCAGCTCTCTCAGCCTGTGTTCATAGATGTACTCCAGCCCTTCCATAATCTTCATGGCCTTTGTCTGGACTCACTCCAAAGGGTTCATGTGTTTCCTGTGCTTGGGACCCCAGAGCTGGATGCAGTGCTCCAGGTGGGATCTCACAGGAGCAGAGCTGAGGGGCAGAATCATGTCCCTTGACCTGTTGGTCACTGCTTTGGATGCAGCCCTATGTGGGCTTTTTGGGTTGCAAGCCCACATAGAAATAAACAGCCCAATAAAAATGACATGGGTATAGGGGCTCCAGCTCTGTCCCACCCCTGGAAAGAGCTTCCAGGCCATGAAAGAATGCAAACCTCCACAAAGGAGGTGGTGGTGTGCTCAGGGATTTGAAAGGCTGTGACCAGAGCGCTGTCAGCTTGCCCAGAGTGTTGCTGTCAGACCAGGAATGTCTTTCATGGGCAGTGACACAGATGTGCCTGTGCCTGCAGCATCTCTTGTTTGTGTGACTAACAGGAAGGGCCTTGCACTGAGCAGACAGGCAACCCCATGCCACAGTGCCAGGAGCAGGAGCAGCTCTGCTCTGCCACAGAGCTGGGAACAAAAGACTATTGTCCAGTCCAATCTGAAACCTCTGGATTGTGTGCTGTTATAGGTGAAATTCCACTGGAATATTGTGACACATGCAGTGAGTAGGATGAGATCCTCACCTACTCCCTCATCCAGCAGTCCTCTCAGGGGGAAAGCACAGGAACACCAGGGTACAGCTGAAAAGCTTATTCTTCAGCATTGTCAGCATAATCCTTAAAAACCTTAAAACTATGACATCACTTGCATTTCTAGCTAAATTTTACCCCAGCATTGTCTGTAAACATTGTATACTGCTATGTGCCTATGCTATATATACTCAGCCTAGCGTATGCTGTTAGACTGACTGTATCTTTTGCTGTGATGGAGTCTGCATGTATTACCAAGGTTCAGCCTTATTCTTTTGCTTCCCTTATCCTCGCCTATTGTTGTTTTCCTTGTGTTCATTATTGAAAGGGAAAAAATGACCAAGAGGCATGTCTGCTGTTTCATGTGGAGAACATCTAAAACTGGCCAGCAATGTACTAAGTCAGTTCTCTAAAGTGGATTTGATAAACAGATCTGTGATTAAAAGAAGGGGAACTGCTTAATTCTGTTGGATATGCCAAACACAACACCATTTTTTCCCCCATATTTTCTTTTTTTTTTCCTACATCCTTTTTTTTCTCTTCCTTTCCCTTGTGTGAGAAAAAAAACAAAACCAAAACCAAAGAACACTTGAGTGAAAAGTGCTGATTTTCTGGCAGTGTGCTATATGCCAGAAATTCACACAGGTAAGTATATTGAAAAAGAGGGATTATTCTTTAGTTTGTTTGCTAAGATCTGGTTTTAGCTACGGAGACTTAAGTCAGGGCTTGTAGCAATGGTAGCTAAAAATACATCCACGAAGATGTAAGATTTCTGAATTGACACTATTTCTTTAACAGAAAAACCTGTTTAAACCAAGTCCTTGATTAATTTTTTTCTCAACTCCACCTCAGATGTGGCCATCTTCAGTGTGCAGCACAGGTACAGCTAGAGATGATGAAAAACATGCAAGGAAGTGTGTTGGGGGTTAGCTTGCCTGTTTAGCCATTCCCTAAGCAACACTGGCCAGGCTTTCAGGGAGGGATTACCACATCCATACGTTTCTATTTTTGCATCCTGCAGCAAACATGTTATTACCACTGAACTGACCCAGGCCTGCTGAGAAATGAAACTGGGGACATTGCCTCTCACACACTGCCACCAGCCCAGCCAGGGGGTTGCAGTGTGCCAGCTCTGGAATGGTGGGGATGGGATGGGATGGGATGGGATGGCATGGGATGGGATGGGATGGGATGGGGATGCTCAGTCCAGGGGATCTTGCTCATTGCTCAGCTATAAGTGAGCCTCAGCCTCCCCCCTGGCCTGGCTGCCATTCCTGGAACAGAAAGGGTTGCAGGATGAAAATCAGACCTGGTCCCTTGTTTTCCATGTCTTCAAGGGAAAGCTGTAGGCTGGCACTGGGACCCAAATCTACTGACACTTTTGTGGCTTTGCAGAGAGAAATAACCTTTGTCAAGCCCTCCCTTTGTAAATTTTCTATTTTGCAAACAGGGCACAGGTCAGTGGTTTGACTGCACAGTTCAGCTACCAGGATTAAAGTCTTGACTGCACTACTGAGCTTCCAAAGTAATAATCATAATTAGAGCCCCCAAAATTTTTTCTGTTATATGGAGATGCCAAAAGATACAGGAAATCCATAGATAGATGGCTTTTTCATTTTGGCATATCCTGTAAGGTTAATACATTTGCTGAAAAGCCCTTTTTCAAGCAGTATTTATGCCAAGAATTCCCTTCTGAAGCTCACAAAATATCTGAAAGTATTAAAAAAATCTGTGTTCAGTACCTATAGGTCTTCCAGTTACAATAAAGTCAGTCATGTGGCAGATATGATTGGCCTGATCTTTTGTAGCATTTTGGGTGTGTTTATTTATTTGAAGTTTTCTAATTCAGACCCCTCTGCCAGAAACATGTAGCAACCTTTTCATGCTAAAATCTTTTGAAGTATTATTTTGTGTTCTCCACATTTTTTTATTTTGTGTTTGGATGCAAACTGAGTAAACCAATAAATGAAAGGTAAAACTGGTTTTCCAGGCAAGACCTTCACTGCAAGTGTTTTCTGGGACAAGCTGTCCTGTACAAAACATGCCAGTTTTGCTCTTCAGCCCTCCTTTGGGCAAAATCGTGAGTATGGAAGTCTGATGCGAGTTAACAACACCACGGTTGATCCCAGAGGGGCATCTTCTGCAGAGGACAGGCTTGGCCAAGCCAGAGCCACATGTGCTAACTGCAGTAATAACAACAGGGAATGCCTTTGTTGCCTACTTAATTTGTGGAGACCGACGATGAATGGTGTTCCTGAGGATCCAGTATTGGGATCAGCACTGTTTGACATCTCTGCTGGGAGTGTGGACACTGAGATTGCATGCAGCCTCTGAGGTTTTCCTAACAGGACCAAGCTGTGCAGTGATGCTGACTTGCTGGAGGGAAGGGATGCCCTCCACAGGGGCCTTGACAGGCCTGGAAGGTGGGCCCATGTCATCCTCGTGAAGTTCAACAGGGCCAGGGGCAAGGTCCTGCACTTGTGTCCTTACACAAAAATTCAGGCTGTAAAGAGAATGGCTTGAGAACAGCTCTTAGAAAAAGGACTTGGGAGTGTGGTTTGACAAGAATCATAGAATTGCTAATGTTGGAAAAGATCTGTAAGATCGCGGAGTCCAACTGTTAACCCAACACCAGCATGTTAGCACAAAAATATGTCTCCAGGTGCCACATCCACACATTTTTTTGAACACTTTTCATGATGTTGATTCCACCACTTCCCTGAGAAACTTTTTCCAATGTCTGGCCACCTTTTTGGTGAATAAGTTTTTCTTATATCCAATTTAAATCTCTCCTGGCACTTGAGGCCATGAGGCAATTTCTTCTTGTCCTATTGTTTGGTAGAGGAGACTGACCCCCACCTGGCTACCACCTCCTTTCAGGAGTTATAGAGAGTGAGAAGCCCTGCCCTGAGCCTCGTTTTTTTCCAGACTAAACACCCCCAGCTCTCTCAGCCATCCTTTACTTGTGTATCAGACTTTTCCCCAACTCCACTGTCCTCCTCTGGACACACTCCAGCACCTCAATGTCTTCCTTTTAGTGAGGGGCTCAAAACAAAACACAAGATTTGAGGTGTGACCTCACCAGTGCTGAGTAGAACTGGGGCCCTGCTGTCTATTACTGATACAGGCCGGGATGCCATTGGCCTTCTTGGGCACCTGGGCACACTAAAGCTCAATATGAGCCAACAACTTGCACTTGCAGCTCTAAATGCTGCCTGTATCCTGGGCTGCAGCATGAGGCCATCAGGATGAGGGAGGTGACTGTCCCTCTGCTCCTCTCTGGTGAGGCCCTGCTTGGAGCGCTGCATCCAGCTCTAGGGCTGCCACATAAGAAGGATATGGACTTGTTGGAAAGAGTCCAGGGGGCCATGAAGATGCTCACAGGAATGGAGAACCTCTCATATGAAAACAGTCTGATAGATAAGTGCTTATTTAGCCTGGAGAAGAGGACACTGCGGGAAGCCTTATAGCAGCCTTCCATACCTAAAGGGGGTCTACAAGAGAGCTGGAATAGGATGTTTTTCAAGGACATGTAGTGAAAAGACAAGGGGGAACAGCTTTAAACTTAAAAAGAATGAGATTAGATTAGGTATTGGTGAATCAGGTGGTGAATCACTAGCACACATTGCCCAGGGAGGTGATAGATGCCCCATCCCTGCAAGTGTTCAAGGCCAGGTTACCTCAGGCCCTGAGCAACTTGGTCCAGTTAAAGGCTCTGGCAGGGAAATTAGAACTAGGTGATCCTCAAGGTTCCTTACAAATGAAACCATTCTATGATTAATTGGAGTTTGGTCTTCAACCAGCAAGAAAATCTTGGCTCTAGGGAAGGGACAGTGACTGCTGGTGGGGGTAGATGGGAAGGCTCCAGAGATAGGAGGACGTGTTTGTCTTCAACACAAATGGTGACAGAGACTCAAGAAATTGCTTTGGAGAGCCTGGGCCAACCATGAGCCATGACCGTAAACAAAAATGATCTCCTCATAGTAGCAGTGGTTTGCAGAGAAGGTTGAAGATCTTCCAGGGAAGATCGTAGCACCTGGAGATGTCAGAAGAAACAGATAAAACAAAAAACTGCAGCTCTATGTCCACAGTGAACATGGTGTAAAACACCATCCCCAAACCAGCTGGCTGTTATAAGGTAACATCAGG
>VWZN01016527.1:76398-95068 GCA_013396955.1 Regulus satrapa
TGTTTTGTTTTGTTTGTTTGTATGTTTGTTGGGGGTTTTTTTTGGTGAAAAGGATGCCTTGAACAGCAGCACAGGGGTGGTGCCAGGAGTCCTGGGTGTGTGGGTGCAGCACCTACTTCTGGCACACAGACAGAAGTATAGCACCTGACATGGTAGGAAGGCCTGGAAAATTCTTTTTTGCTTTTCACTGGAGAAAAGGAGCAGGCACAGCTCAACAAGAGATAGTAAAAGCCAGTAGGCCAGTAAAGGCTGAGAAATACCAGAGGAAAGATGAAGGAGAGAAGCTGACAAAACCCCTTCAACAGGTAAAATGGTAAAGCAGTGATATATTGTTCTTCCTGGTGAAAAACAAATATAGGTGATAAGAGTTAAAGTCATTCACATGTTCTCATTATGTGGACAGGGAATAAGTGTTGAGAGAACATACTGGATTATGGGTTTGGAAATGTCTGAGAGACCTGTACCACAGCCAGTAAGCTATGGTAGGAAAGTTCATTAGATCAGGAAGGCACTGAAGGGGAAAGCTGGCATGGCCCTGTGGCCAACAGGGGTCCAGAAAATGTTTAGGAAGACAAGTCAGGGATGACCAAGAGCATTGTGTCAACAAAACATTAGCAAAGACCTAAATGAGCTGAAGATCAGCTGGGAAGAAGTAGATGAAAGGATCAACATCTGCAATTTTGGAGAAATCATCTGCTGGTTTTATGAGTCATAGAGCCCAAAACCAGATAGAAACAAGAATTGGGCTGGCAGAGATATGGCTTGCTGGGTCTGGGAATGAACCACTAATTTATTTTGCATGTACTGTATTGCTGATTCCCTCCATATTTGAATTAAAAAATAGGGGGTTTAACACCCAGAAAAATGAATAACACTTGTGAGTTTAATTCATACCACTTGCATCACTGCTTCTGTGAATCTGGTGGCCATCACTTTTAGTGTACATGGGAACCTTGGGCTGTTCCCTTGCTTTCATTTCCTTTATTTACTACACTTATGGTGGGACACTGGAAGTGGCGATGAGTATTGCAAAACCAGGTTGTTTTTGCTTGATCCCACTGCTTTCAGCTCCAACTACTTTCCTTTCCCATGAATCCAGTGACTACTGCATGCAGAACTTAATGTCCCCGAGCAATAGCTGGAGAGGTGACAGCTGTCACGCACCCATGGCCTGATGTGTGCACTGCATCTGTAACCAAATGGGATGCAGCAAGTTATGGACTGTGTTTTTTTACGATGTGCTCTGTTTGCTTGGAGCCCTGCTGAGGGCAAACTTTTCCTGTCACATTCCTGAGAGTTTGGGGAAAAATTTCTGTGGACCTTTTACAGGGTGTTACTGAAGGCCACCATGACACAGTTATTCAAATATGTGACACTGAGTATTTCTCTGTCACTAATAGCCTTGTGGTGCTTGTGGATTGGGACACCAGCATGACTGATGGATCTGGTGTTTCCCATTGCTCTTGATGTTGATTTACTTTCAGGGGAAGGTCCCCGATGTGCTAGTTTTTCCTCCTGTTTGTGTAGGTAGTGGCATACTCATCTTGTAATTTTAATTTCTAATAACAGCAACAACTATAGTAAGCCTGCAATCCAGCTGGGAAGACCAATGGAAAAAACAGTACTGGTGATCTATCTGGGTTCAGTTTCTACAGCTCTAGTTGAAAAATTCAGGATTTTACCCAGTAGAGAGAACAGAATGCCTTGCCAAAACTTCTTTTACCTACAGAAAGAGATTGGATCTGTTTTTTTCCTAAATGAAACTTTGATGCAGACAGTCATGACATATTCTTATTTACTGCAGTTCCAGGAATATAAGGCACATGGTTTCTTCACATGGCATTTTAAACAGTTCATCTGAAGTGTGACTGTTCACTAGATGAGGTAGTTTCCTTTTCAATTGTCATTCCAAAGTAATGCTAAGAATGTGGGCAAAAAGTGCCGTGACATAAAACTTGGAATAACTTCAATAAAAGTTCTAAATTTGCTTTCTGCATAATCACCTCTGTTTAGAGGAAGACATCTCTTTTCCAAAACACTGATGGCAGTTTGGAGACCACAATACATCTCTTCACAAGTGCAGTAAGCTTCTGGCCCACACCTTCCCTGAGTCCCTCCTGTCACTTCCTTGTGCAAATCCCATCAGAAATGCCTGTAGCTCACCAAAGAACTCCATTTTGGTTACGTTTCTATAATTATACAAGAGGCACAGGATATGTACCTCTCTAAGCATCCTTATTTTTTTTCCATATCAAAGACGCTTGTTCCCTTGTTCAGATCAAAGACATTTCTCAGTGTTAGAAGTTTATTACATGAAGAACTAGGCAGAACAATTACAGCACTCCTGCTTGATACCTCTATCAAAGGATACCTCATTACTTTTTACTTTCTGCTCTGTTGGGTTTATGTTTGTTTTCTTTTAACCCCAGAAGAACAGGAAGGCTGCCGCTGAACAAATCAGCAGCCTCTGTATTCCTGTTGCTATACAGATATTTTCTTAGTTTTGTTTTTAAAGCTTCATAAAGTGCTTATGTACATATTCCAGAAGGTTATGTCAGGTATTTAAAATTGGACTGTGGGCTGCCATAGAAAATTATATTAATGAAAAACCCACTAATTGCCTAGCCAGGTGGGTGCAGCAGGGACAGGGAGCTCCATGGAACTGTTTCTTATTTATATTCCTTGGAGTAATTTTCTCTATAAAATTATANTGCTCTGGGTGTCAGGCCATATGCACTTCAGGAGCACAAGACTGTTCTTTGCTATTTGCTAATTAGTCAGAAGGTTCTAAAAACACTAGCTAAGGAAAAAAATGAAGAGCAAGTGAGGCTGACTGTCTTTGCTGTCTTGTCCTCTTCAGTGAAACCTGCCCAAAATATACAGAGACTGCCACCTGCAAGTTAAAGCCTCAGCCTTGTGGGAGTGAGGTTTGAGCCTCTTCACTATTTTGGGCTGCTGTTGATAGGTGAGATAGCCAGAAGAGAGGAGGTGGCTTTCCCTTTCCTTCCCATAGTGACCATGGGCACTTTTCACAAATGATCCCAGTGGGTTAAGTGTGAAGTAGGGATGAAGTTAAGTGTGTTGATCCCAGAGCTGCTAAACATGCAGCAAGCGGTCAGGCAGGGCCGGACTCTTGTGCCTCTCAAGCAGGCCCAGCAGCTGAGCCCAGCTGCAGGAATGCTACAGCTGCAGACAAAATGTGAGCTAAAAAGACCTACTCAAGTTTAAGGATGAGACAGACATCTTCCCCATAGAGATGGGAAGCATTAGCACTGCTGTGCAAGGCTTTGTGCATGATTTTGTTTAGAAAACTGGTTCCAGCTCTGATCAGCTCTGTTTTAATAAAAGATAAAATGAAACAGATGTAGTGAGAGGCTCTAAGGCTCTCAAGGCAATGGGATGTCTATCTTCCACATGGAGACTGAGAGTAACTTCTTTGGCTTAAGGATATAAAAAAAACCTGGACTGTCATGAAAAAAAATCATGTGTTGAAATCAAGTGAGAGAAAATAACTATTTAGGCTAAATGGCAGTGTTAATAGTAGAAAAAAAGAAAAAAAAAGAAATGGTGATGAAGAAAATTAGGTCAGAAATAAGAAATTGGCTGGTTACCTAAGAAATATCATCTGGAAGGAGCTTTCTAATGAAAGAAAGTGTCAAGTAGTTGGGATGGTTTCAGAAGGACCTTACTGTGTGTATAGAAATGTTTGAGTGACACTGGGGATGAGCCTTCACATCCCTCAGACACTCTTGAGCCCTCCTGGTGCAGCAGCATGCCTCCTGCTGCCCATGTATTGCAGCCCATGTGGGACACTAGAAGGGAAGTTGTGCATCCCTGAGCCTCCCCAGTGTGCTGTAAAACCACCAGGCTGTACCTGCTGCTGGATCCATGTTACATTTCACAGAATCACAGAATCAGTTATGTAGGAAAAGACCTCGGAAGTCATCAAGTCCAACCTATGACCAATCACCACCATGCCAAATAGACCATGTCACTTTGTTCATGTCCAGTCTCTCCTTAAACACCTCCAGGGATGGTCACTCCACCACCTCCCCAAGCATCTTACTTCAGTATCTTATCACCCTTTATGTAAAGAAATTGTTCTTAATGTCCAGCTTAAACCTCCCCCAGCAGACATATTTCATCATGCTGGGCAGCAGAATGCCTGAGTCCTTTTGTGTCTCTAGCCCTTGATTTCTGTACTGCCATTTATCACTTCCTGTAAAGCAGAGCCGGTACAGCCAGGCTACTTGGCAGAATGCTGGGAAGATTAATGTCTGAAAGATGGTGAGGTGCTCAGATGCTGCAGTCATCAAGGTCTTCTAGCATCCGACCACTTCTGCTCAGATCTTCATTCACCTGTGGTCTTGCAGAGTTACTTGTGGCGCTTGACAATTAGAAATCTGATGCCTGTTAAAAAAAACCCCAAACACTACTTTTGGTCCTCTGCCTTTTGGGAGAATGAGTTAAAGCCTCTTCCCATTCCCAGCAAAAGCAGCTGAAGATAAAATTACTGCCCTCTAAATGTTCCCTCCCTCTGTCTGGTGGTCAGCTCCACAGTAATCAGCTGGTCTAAGTTTATCTGTACAAATGTATATTTTTGTGTAAACAGGAAGGAAACTTGACATGGTGATTCTGTAGTTTGGATATTGTTTTCAGGCCTCCTGAGGACTACTAAAGAATCACAGACAGGCAGGAGTGGGACGAAAATTACTTCAACCTAGTGATAGTCTTTCAGGATGTCACATCCTGAATGATGATCCTGTTCTGTCAAACATCTATGAGGAGACTGCACTGATCTCAACTCATTTTTGGTGGTGGTTAGGATGTATCAGGAAAGGAAAGCTAAAGGATCAAAGCTAAATAATTTCAGAATGAAAAGCACAGCAAACTAGCTGAAATGTGTTTTCAGTTAGCTGAAATAGGTAGCACTACACTTCAACACCTCTTGTCCTACCCACCAGGTCCCTCTGGATGCTGCTGCTAGTTTCCCTCTGAGAACTAGTTAATGATTTTCACCTCACTTCTGATAGAAGAAAGATAGCCAGCTGGTGCAGCTTTGATTCCTGTCTCATTTATCTCTGCATGTTGCATCTGTGGCTTTACTGAGGTAATTTCTCAAAGAATAGGTTCTGCAGTGCTCTAAGTGTTACCCAAGCACAGGTCTAAGGAATTAATAGACTTAGAGGATCTGGTCAATATAACAACAACAACAAAAACACCAATTTCCTTCTAGTCAGTGGCCTAATCAGTTTTATCTCAGGTCATGCATTATCAGCACTTGCTTTTTGATCAAGACATGCTTGGGCTTAGGGCTTGCCACTGCAGTTTGTCTGCTTAATTCAATTACTTCTTTGATCACTTCTGAGAGAAGTACCTGTAGATTAAATTCCCATTTAGTTTTTATTGGACATGAGCAAAAACCTCACTTTTCCCTGACTTCCTGGGATTGCAGCAGCAGCATGAAGTGTGTCTTTATTTGCACAGACATCAACCAGATGTCATTAATCCCTCCTGAGGGCTTTCAAATGCAAGAACAAGTGTCTCTCTTTCCCCATGAACCTCAGTTATCTGCTGAGAAATACAAGAGCCCCTCTCACTCCCTCTGGAATAACACACACCCATTCTAGAGCCTTAATTTGGACCCCACAACTCTGCTGCACTACCTATTTTACTGCCATTGTGCCAGATGCAACACAGACACCCTTCCAGGCAGTCTGGAGAGACAGAGACCAGTGGACAGATTTTATTCCTGACAGAGCTTCAGAAACAGCAAACAATGGGCTCCCTAAATGAGCTGCAGACTCATATTTCAATAAAACTGCATAAAATGAGCAGTTTATGCATATCCAGAGAGCAAGTCACGTGGGATGAAGAAGCTGGTCTCAGGCAGCTTGGGTTTCTTCCCCTCTCAGGGCATTTGACAGTACAAGACCTTTTTGCTTCCATTTGAGGACACTTAGGACTTATATCTGGAGGACAGAGCTAATCAGTTGTACTTTATTCCCTTCATCAGCTTCTGGAACCCTTGGAACTGGATGGCAAAAATAACAAAGAATTTTTTTCAAGTCAGAATGTCTGTAGTGCTTCCCTAATTATTTTTAATTAGCTGTGCGACTCAAGACTAACTGTATTATGTATCTTGCTTATTGTGTCATTGCCATTTTGGTGCGAATTATATTTTATAACCAAAAAGGACATTACTGTAACACATTGATCAGTGTGGTGAAGATATGCTAAATGAATTTTTAAAAATAGAACAGGATATAAAACAAGTTTAAAGAAGTAGTTCTTCACAGTCTGTCCTTAATTTCATTTCTGGATGCCATCTTGCTTTTCCTAAAATGCGGGAAAAAAAATCCAAGGAAAACTAACAGGAAAGCAACAGCACTGATTTCAACTATTAGAAGCATTAATCCCACCTTTTAATGCACAAGTTGAATGAAGTTATGGCTTTGTAGGTCAGATGTGTTCTGTTTAACCACAAGGAACTGTTAATTAGGTCTCATTTAATCTCAGCCTGACATGACAGTCCAGAGTGCCCTCACCCTGCATCCAGCCCAGCTGAAGAGTTCTGAGTGCACCTCCACCTTCTCCAGCTCTTGGTTGGCCAAAACTTTCCTGTACCCATTGACATCTTCCACTTAGCTAAGGTTTCTATCTTTGCCATCTCGTCTCCCCAGAGCTTCTGGTGCTTAGCTAAACCCTCCCCACAGTTCCACTTGAAAGAGGCTATTGCTCTGGCCCCTTCCCTGAAATAACACTGAGAAGATGTTCCATGTGGACATGTCAAAAAGCCAACATGGAAGGCATTTTTTTGTCAGGGTTTTTTATTTCTTAGCCTCATTATAGTTTGACCTCAGGTAAACTCCAGAGCTGTAGGCAGGATTTGGCATGGTTGAACATAATAGTTTTCTTCTACTTTCAGCTTACGGCCCTCAACATTTCTATGGTAAGTTGCTTTTGTCTATTTTAGTTCATGTTTAATATAGAAGATACTTAAGAAATGTGGAAGAGCATCAAGCTATAAAATAATCCTTAAGTGAGTCATGAGACCCAAATAGCTCTGTTGAAAAACAAAGAGCATTTCTCAGGCCTTACCCTCTCCATGGCCACCCACATTTCTTGTGCACTTACAGTTCCTACCTACCCCACATGGGAAATGGAACTGCTAAAAATCCTATTCAGCGGGATGTGCTGAGGTAGTAAGTGTGGCCTCACCATGTTTCATGTGACCCTTATCATTTAAGGGATATTTTACATTACTAAATTGTTTTGTATGTGGAAGGACTTTTCAATCCATTCCTGTTCTCTCATGAACTGGGATCCCAAGTGCACATTGTTGAGTCATATCCAGCTGTAACCCACCCACCAGCACCCAAAGTCCTTCTCAGCAGAGGTTCTCTCAATCCTTTCATTCCCCAGCTTGTATTGATACTGGAGGTTACCCTGGCCCAGGTACAACACCTCACACTTGGTCTTGTTGGACCTCATGAAATTCACACGTACCCACTGCTCAGGCTTGTCCAGGTCCCTCTGGATGGCATCCCATCCTTCAGGTGTTTCTACCACACCACTCAGCTTGGTGACACCTATAAATGTGCTGAGGGTGCACTCGATACCTTAGTCTACAACATTAATGAAGACATCAAATAATGTTGGTCTCAGTACACACCCCTGAGGGACACCATCTGCCACTGATGTCCATCTGGATATTCAGCCACTTATCACAACCCCTGGATGTGACTATCCAATCCATTTCTTATTTACCAAACCACCCACCCATCCAATCCATCTTTCTCCAGATTTAGTGAGAAGGATGTTTGTGGGAAACTTTGTCAAACTTACAGAAGTCCAGATAGATGACATCCATAGCTCTTCCTTGTCCACTGATGCAGTCTCTCCATCATAGAAGGCTACTGGGTTGGCCAGGCAGGACTTCCCCTCGGTGAAGCTGTGCTGGTCATCACAGATCATATCCTTGTCTTTTGTGAGCCTTAGCACAGCTTCTGGGAGGATCTAACTGTTCCATGACCTTCCCAGGCACGGGCATGGTAAGGCTGACAGGTTGGTAGTTCCCAATGTCCTTCTTTCTACCCTTTTGAAACATGGGTGCAATGTTTCCTTTACTCCAGTCACCAGGGGGTTCATCTGACTGACATGAGTTTTTGAATAACATAAAGAGTGGTGTGGCACCTACACCACCCTTTTCCTCGGGACTCTGGGATGCAACTCATTAGACCCCATAGACTTATGTAGGTTCAGGCTCCTCATGTGGTCATGAAGGTCAGAAGCCAACCTTCTCCTACAGCAGGAAGGACTTGGCTCCCTCAGTACCCATCTTACATTCCACTTACTTGAGAGGAGTGGGAAGAGAGGGACTGATAGTGAACACTGAGGCAAAAAAGCCATTGAGTACCTCAGCCTTCTCCTCATCCATGGCTGCCAGTTTTCTAGCTGTGTTTATTGCGGCAGTACACTTTCTTTTACCTTCCTTCACTTTCTTTGACCTTCCTTTTCTGGTTAACCGGTAGAACTGATTACCTGTAGAAGCGCTTCCTGTTATTTGTAGTGTCCCTTGACAGGTTCAGCTCCAGCTTTGCCTTGACCTTCCTCACCTACTCTGTTACCTGGCTCAAGGGGTTGTCCTCCATGCATTCCAGGATTCTTCTGGTTTGCCTACAGCTCACTGTGCTACATGTCCAGCAGATGCTGGGGTAGTTAAAGTCCCCCAGCAGGACAAGTGCCTGGTTTTTTGCAGGTCTATCTAAAAGAAAGGCATGTATTTTTTTAAATCACTAAAATCTACATTTTATAATTAACTCTGTAGAAATGCAGTGTATAACTGGTATTGTCTAAAAATACAGTTGTCGTTTATAGTTTTTTATAATTGTTAGAGGTTTTTTATAGCTAAATGAAGAGTTTAAAAATGTTATTTATTCTGGAAAAAACTTTCCCTGACATTCATACATGTTCATGTAATTTATTATTGAGTTGTGGCAATTAAGAAGGTTGTGCTTACATGGTAATAAAAGATTCTTTCTCTACTATTTAAAGATATCACCAGAAAATAATACTGACACATTTTTGATTTTTAACTCTAGGTTCAATTTGAAGATCTATCAAGTATATATTTTGAACATTATTTGTACCCTGTTTTTCTTTTCCTAAGTTGTCCACTATGTCCCTATCAGACTTGATGTTACATAAATTATGTTAAAGGACATAGTGGCATCAGAAGAATTGTAACTTAGATGATTTCACAAAAAGAGTTGTGACTCTTTTCTCTGTGTTTAAAAGATAAAGTTACAGTTACTACATTCAGCAAGAGAAATCTATAACTTCTGTATCAACAGGAAAATAAACAGCAGCAGAGCCTGTGTGCCTGATGGTTTAGGGAAGTTTACTGGAGTTTCAATATGTGCTGCACAGAGTCAGAGCAGCTCCCGTGATGTCTTAGTGCTGTCATTGCCATCAGGGAAATCTGACATCTTAGCAATTTTCTCACCGATTTTTCTAATCCTACCTCTAATGTCAGAAAAAGGCAGATTTGCTGTGGGAGATTTCTCTGTGGTTATATGCTGTCAGTATGATGGAAATGGAGCATGTTTTGCCCCCTGTCCCCATTCCTTCCTCCTCTGTCTCCAGTTCTGGGTCTCAAAGGAAGAGCCAGGGTTTGAGGCCTGCCTGTGAATAGAAGGCATGTTCCAAGTGTTCCCTCCTGAGCTGCCTTTTGGGGAAGTGTTTATCCCACTCAAACTCATTACCCATTTACAAGCGTGATTTTCATTAGTTAGGACAGACTTACTACCCTACTGAATTTTCTGAAAGTGGTGGACTATTTATTGCATGTAATTTTGCTAATGTGTTGTGTGGGTAATTTTTGTTTCATTTTTGTTTCTAAATCAAAGGAACTTGTAGGCATCAGTAGATGTTTTGCAATGTTGTCACTGTTTTGGGCACTGAGGGATAAATCAAAACATCTGGCTGGGCTGATGTTTGGAGGAGCTGCTGTGCAACTGAGTATTTTTCAGGCTGAAAAAAAAGTGATAGACAGAGGATATGGCAAAGTATTGTACGTATACATCACTGTGACTACCGTGGGCAGTGTCACCCAGGGCTGAGGCCTGGCCCCAGGGGAGACAGTCAGTGCTGGAGTGATAACCGTGAGGATGCCAGGTCAGAATTAAAATATATGCCTGTGCAGTGTCACAGATGGAATCAGACTGGTAATCTCTGCTGAGTCTCTCAAAGCCATCTTTCCAAATCAAGGAGCCAATGCAGATTTCAAATCCAATTCAGACCAGTTTTCCCCTTTCTTTAAACAGAACAAGAATACCTGAAGTAAGTGTTTTATAAAGTCAGCACTGTCAGCATTGTGTTGAAAGGAAAAATATTCCATTAATTCCTATTTAACAATAATGACTACATTGTTGCAAAACAGAAATGTCGTAAGTAGGAAATGAGCTCCCCTTTGGAAGTGGCAAGCAAATCAAAAAAGTGCTGTCCCACACACGCAGTTCCATCACAGCTTCAGTGAGATGTTAATGGATGGCAGAGCAAAGGGCTGTGCAAAAAAAGAAAGAAAGAGAAACCAAATGTGTCAGAGGACACTTTTCTTTTCTTCTTTTTTTTTTTTTTTTTTTTTTGCAACATGGTTAAAGGCTCATGTCTAAAAATAATAAATCATGGCTATCTGTGGACAAATAATAAAATTAATAAATCAGCACAGTCTTCAAGGTGCTTGTACAGTGTCAGAGGATAAACTGAATTTTCCCAAAGCTGGTGCCAAATGTGTTAACACCTTGGAATAGTGAAGGAAGTTTTATGCCAGCAGGGCCCAGGAGCCAGGGTACCTGGGTGGAGATGTGGATGCCTGGGGCCAGGTACCCCCTCCTTTGCTGTGCTCAGTGTGCAGCACAGGCTGTCATCTCCAGGCACAACAAAATCAGCTAGTGGGCAAAGGGGAAACCCCAAAGCACAAAAATATCTGCTCTGCCCTGTCCTAGGTGTCTGTGCAGGCTACAGGGTGATTTGCTGCACAGCTGCAGGATGTTTACAGTAAGCTGAGTCACCCTTCAAGCTTCATCTCTAATGGGATTTCAGTCACTTCTCAGGAAGGTGTTTTAAATTTAGGTACCTTAACCTTGAATTGCTTCCTGGCCTAAGTAGTCCCCGTAGGAGAAACACCGGCTTCTTGCAAGTAAGGTTTTATTCTCAGTCTCTTTAAAATGCCTTTGAGTTCATGCAGAGGTGAGAGCAAATAGCAATTAAATAAAGCTCAACAGGGAGAAAAAATGCCATGAACAATGACTTCTAATGACTGCCTGTAACCAAGTAATTTAGCCTGTCTGAGCAAAGCAGCTCCTTTAAAACTTTCCAGTGTGGCTGTCCAAGGCTCATTTTGTAAGAAGAGAGAACAGAAGTAGAGGAGCCTTTAAATATTTTGAAAAAAGCCAGTAAGGGTTTATAAGCTGCTGTAAAACGTGAGGTTAGAAAAAGGGAGTAGTAGTTTTCAGGTTACAAGGAGAAAACAAAGTATGATTTCAACAAACAGTGGGCACCTGATCTGGTTTTGACTGGATCAGCACCACAGAATTTGCATCCCTCCAGAGCTGTTGTTTCTATGCCATGTAAATTCTAGTGGAGAGTCAGGCTTTTGTGTAGGCTGATGGTGGATTACTACAAGTGAGAATTACCAGCACCACAGCATCCCTTTTGTTGGAGAGCCATGTCCACCAGTCATATGGAATTTGGACTATTTCTGGCTTCTGCAAGCTGCACATTAGGTGTTCATTTCCTTTATAGCTGCACATTTAGGGTCCTTAAACATGCAGAGCATAGCAATAGCCACATACAGCAATGATGAGTGTGTCTGAAGAGCTTATCCTGGAACTGCACAGAGGACACAGCAAGAACAGAAACATGGGGGCAAGGGTAAAGATTGAGGCTATGGCAATAAGTTCCTGCAGTTACTGGTTTGGGAAGGTGTAGGGAGGGTCCTTATCTTTTCCCTCCTCACAACAGTGACTGCTGCTGTGATTAATCCCCTCAATGGAGACTTCCTCCTCTGCTTTAGCCAGCAGACCACCTCCCCACAGCGGCTGGTACAACTTGCAGAAACTCTCACACCTCTCTGGATCTGTAGTCCTGTGCCCTGCAGGTACCTATTTCACTTGAATCACCTGAGTAGTGGAGGTGATGTACATGACTAGTTCTGGGCCACATGTCTTGCACCTGCCTTTAGCTCAATTTTTATGAGATGTCTTTACTATAGATTTCTGATTTAGGTAAATCCCAAATTATTTCTTCTTTGCTAAACCTTGCCTTATAACTAAGGTTTTTCTTTTCCAGCAAGAAGAATCTGCATATTTAAGAATAGTGAAACTCCAGGGCTGCATGCTAGCTCTCTGCTTACAGCCAGTGCAACACAGCTCACCCAGGGCAGTTGGGTGTAACTCTGCACGTCCCTGGCTGCTGGGGACTTTGGCATGCTGGCTCAGCACCACTGCTCAGTGCTGCATGGCTGGAAGCAACTGTGGCATTTATTGTGGCATAATTTCAAATACCTGCCCGGCAAACCCTGGCTCAAGGCACCCATCTGGACAGAGTCCCACTGTGGTGGTCCTTCCTCCCCATCACTTCTTTAATGTGCTGGGCACAATGGCTCCCCTTCACTGCCTGACCTCACATCCCTCACTGCAGGACAAAACCCAGACAAAAATATCACCTTGTTCGTACATAATAAAAAAGTAATTTTCACCCCAAACCAGGACTAGTCTTGCTCTGAAGCTGGCTTGCTCTCAATGGAAAATGGGCCTGATACTGCTTTAACAAAATGTGCAGAAATGAACCCGCTTGTTTATACAGAGCTAGGAAAATCCCTTCACTTTGCTGTAGTTACAAATGTTTTTCACACTACTGTTCAGGACTTCTGCTTTTTATGTCTGGCCTAAAAGACTGCTCTCTCCAGCCATCGAGGACTTATTAACCCCATTTATGGGAAATGGTTGTGCACTGACTCAGAGGGAAGAATGACACTTATTGAATCACCAGCACCAGCATCCCATGGGTTTTCCTTGGAGGCCTCTCAACTAAATATTAGCTAGGAAAACACTGGGCCGTGGGGACTGCTGCCCCGACTGCAGCCAGCGGCTCACCTATCATCGTTCTGTCCACACAGACATGCCTGTAAGCCATGGAGCCCAGGCTCTGCCTTGGCACGGGGTCAGGCACCGCAGCTTTGCATCCAAAGCTCGCCTCTCACTGCATATTAATTCTTTCCAAGTGGCGGATGATGTTCTGTCCTCAGCAGCAGTCGGCCTCTTGCTCTCTGACAGCAAATTAGGATACATTCAGGCCCTCTGCCTCTACCCCACCCTAGCTCTGGCTCTGGCAGAGGCAGGGGGGTGCAACAGCAGCAAATAGAACTTCCCTGCATCTCACATGCCAGGCTTTTCCCCTTGGGCGTGATGCTCCCCAGACCTGACCTTCCAACACGGGTTTTGGTGTGGCACCCCACTGTTCCTCTCCCCCTCCATCCTTCCTCCCCTCTTCTGAGGAGGTAAGTTATGGCATTGCAGGGTCAGGGAAGAGGAGGAGGACAGCCCAGGAGAGAAAAGTGCTGCAAGCAAAGCTGGGCCTCTGGGCACCTGAGGCTGCAGAAGGCACGACTGGTTACACTGGAGGAGTCATTCTTACACTGAATTGGTTTCACACCTGACTGATCTGTGCAAGTCATGACCAAGAGAGGATCATGGTGTGTCTCTAAGTCCTCGACATCCTCATTTTTTCTGAATTTCCAGGAATCGGGGTGGTCAATCTGACTCAGAGTTCAACCTCCCGCTCAGGTCTGGATAAGAGACATTTTCATGTGGAAACCAGCCCTTTACACCATCAGAATGGGTAAAGCTGCCTAGTCTGGCTGACTAGATGCAGAAGTGGGTGCCAGAATAGATATTTATCAATAACTGTGATGAGAAGATAATGTTTTAACATTAATCTGAACATTAAAACATTAATGTTTTAATCTTAATCTGAGACTACAAAATGGTATTATGTTGATGGTCTAAAGAATGTAATTTTCTTAAATTTTTATAGAGAAATGGTTCTCTTTTATTTTTTTTTAAATTTAATTTTTTAAAAGCCCTCTTTGCTATGGACTTAAATGTGTCTAGAAATCTGTTGTTTTGTGCTGTGTAATAAAATGGCCTTTATTTGTTGTTCTTTTTGGATAGATGCCTTTTTCAAATTTTGAAGATTGCTGAGAAGATTTAATGCACAAGGTATTTCAAGTAGTCTGGATGCATCCATTCCAGTCTGTTATGTAGACTTTGCATTTGTTGTTGTGCCTGAATGTGTTTTAAAGTACAGATTGCAGTATAAAAGTATTCAGATAAAACAAAGACAGCACACTTTCTCTTCCTGTGTGTAAAGGCAAAGGAGAAATGGAGAGAAGCTATCAAACACCACACTTAGGTGGTGTGAAAACTGCTCACATCTTTGCCTAGATCTCAGTTATTCCCCAAATCAGGTCAAAATATCACCAACAACAAAAGTCGGGAGTGCAGAAGGAGACTCTAGATCTGAAGTGTGTCAGGCAGCAATGAATCAATTCAGCAGCTTCTGCCAGCCTCAGCAGGAGATTTCAATGTGTGGTCAATAAAAGCTTGATCCAAGCCAATGTCCCTGATGCAGCTGGTATTCCACTTGTTTCCTGTAAGAGTCCCTGAATCTGGCTTCTGTTATGTCACCAAATTTCTGTCCAGGTCAGACACTTCATGGCTGCTCCCTCCCAAATGGAGTTTATCCTGACTGAGCAGTTTCATGGGCAGAAATGGTGGTCATTCTTCCTTTGCTTTACAAACCACTGCATAGTTCTGGCAATACAAAATGACTTTCCAGTGCTGCTCAAACCTGTACACACCACAGCAGAGTGTTAGGCTCCTTAGTACTCTCTCTTTCTTAGACATAAACAAATGTTTTAAATTTTAACCTTTTTTTCTTTTTCTTTTTTTTTTTTTTTTTTCCCTGGCATTTTCCATGCCAGGCATTGGCCTCAAGATTCTAGCCACATTTTCTTGGTTTTTATAGGAAGGTGGCATAAAACCTCAAAATGTCAACTTTTTTGTGTGATTCCTGGGCAATCATTTCCATGCAGGACAGAGAAAAATATATTGATTTACTGGGGTGAAATCTTGCTCCCTTTCCCCTGAGTGAAGACCATGCTTTTGGGATGGTGGCAGTGGTACAGGCTGAGTGAGAGGCAGAAGAGGAGGGCCAAGAGGGAGACAGAGGCTAGAAAGAGGAAGAGAGCTGAATTCCAGCTCTAGGCTGCCATATAGATCAAGGTCTAAGCACCTTGGCGAACCTTGATCTCACAGAACCTGTGAAGCTGGGGAACACACACTTATGTTTTTCCAGAAGGACCAGGTCCAGTTGTACTGCAGAACTCCTTGCTGCCTGCATTTTACAGCCTTTTCTCCCTATCCCATCTTTGAATAGTGTGTATTCATAGATGCTAAGTTCTCTCAAGCCAACAGCAGTGTTTTCATTGATTTAACATAGCCAAGATTTCAAGCCAGTCCCAAAAATTAAACAAGTGATGATTTTGTCTCATTTCAATGGGGCTAAACCATAGCACTGGAAATATTCCTCTCCCACTCTCCCTCAGGACTGAAGGATTCAGCATATGTAGTGTAAAGTTAAAATCAGACAAATATTATTAAAATCCTGTTGTGTTGGCTTTTGTTATAGAATAATAACAAGTTTTGGGTATGTAAGTCACAGTAAGAGGGGGTTTGTCCTTGGCTTTATAAGGAAACTTATGTGCTTGTGGTCATGTTTGCAAACGTCTGTGACAGGTGAACCATCAATGGCTGTTTCACAGGGCAAACATTAATTGAGCTAAGGAGCAAAATAGCAGTTTCAGGTCTTGAACAAGTGAAGGAAAAGCTGTTCACCAAGAAACCCTGGTTATGTTGATATGTTCTCTCTTTGCTGATTTTTTTTTTTTTTCTGTTTCCTGCTTCTCCACAGTACCAAGGCCTAGCTGCTGGGCCAGATTCTTGAATGCCCTGAGGCTATGCAGAAAATCCTATTGGCTTTGATGCCTGATTGAGACATTTCTTTGTCTTTACATTGCCCAAAGCTGACAGACTATCTTATCTTCTGGCTACCTCAACTCCTGGCCATATCTTCAGCAAGTTGTCCGGGATTCTGATGTAATTTCCTATTCATTTAGTATAATGTAGCACACAGACAGAGGTATAATATAGTTTCTTTTATTAACTGATCTTTTTTGTAGTCAGTTTTTTTCCCTTTGTAGAGTTCTTGTCTATCACAGACTTCAAGCCCTTTCCCACTTTCTGCATTCATTTTACTTGTAATTTATTGAAGAAAGAAATAGTTGAAGTTTCCAGATTTAATAAAGATATTTGGGTAATTTATGGTGACTTAGGTATACAGGAGATCACATTGAAGTCTTATTTGTATATATTTTTAATGCAAGTGTCCAAATTAAAAGGACTCAGGCCAGCAGGGAAGGGTTACCTAAACAGGTAAGAACAGCCATATTGGGTGTTACTCTTTTTTCAGGCTGGAGCCCCTGCTGGAAGCAGGATACTGCCCCATACAGCCCCTTGGCTTGGCCCAGCAGGACCAAGCTCATGTGTGCTTTAGCTGAACATATCACAGAACAGAATCCTGCAGCTGAACAACTTAATGTGCAAAGAAATATTTTCATTTATTTAGATTCAGCCCACCTGCTTCTCCTCTCAGCTGATGTCCCTCAGATAATGTACTGGAAGAGATTGTGAATAATTTATGAATTATGGGAAAAATAATCAGCAAATATTGTGAATGTTTAAACATAAAAGAGTTAACATTCTGTTTTACTAAATTTTTGATAACAATATCATTTTCAGCAACATTCCCAGAAGCATGAACACATCTTAAGAATGCTCTGATTTCAATAAGTTATTGAGGTGACTTCTACCACAGACACAGATCTTCGTCATTTTGCTCATGGTCAGCACCTGTTGAACCTCAGTGTGCCTGTGGACTTGGTGGTAGGATTTCCTGCAGGCAGGAAATCCCCTTGGCTGTTGTTTAGTCCTTTCCCTTTGCTGCATCACATTTCCTGCTGAAATCCACTGTGTGCAAAGGGGAATTAGACACAGCAGTTTTGTATTTATTATACAAAATGACCCTGAGCTCATACTGACTGCATTATTTTGCTCAGTTTAAACTGGTATTTTACATTATATTCCTTACATGTAATAGAACATTACACTCCACAGGTGTGCCTGTTTTCCTTTCTCTGTATGGGTTGCTCACTCTGGGAAAGTGATTTGGGAAATGTAACTAAAGGTTAAGCAGGTCATTTCTGCATTATGTAACTACCATAGATTAGTCCTTCTCTAATTTATTCAAAAGTTAGTCTACATTACTTTCCCGTCATTAATAAATATTGATGGGTACTATTTGGCTAAATAAATAATTATGACAACCAATTTCACTTTGAAAAAGATCTAAGACTGCCCTGGCTAATCTCTCATCAGCTAATAAATACTAGCCAGCTGTGTTTGTCGGTGTCTTAAGTAATACAGGGATAGGGATGCTTCAGATCTAATGCAGTGCATTTCCATTATTCTGGTTTAATTATTAAGTTCCTATGCAGATGTTTTCATCAGATGGTGAGGGGAATACTTATTCTTCTGTATTGCCATTTCCAATAAGGTCTGTCATCCAGGGGAGCTGGTTTCAGGGAATTTAGGTGCATGGGACAAGGTTCCTGCATGCTGTAACAGTGAAGAAAGAGGGAGAGAAATAAATTTGTCTCTGGTAAGTTACTGATCTTCCAGGGGCTTTCCACAAACTGCATCAGTCCACATGCTCAAGAGATGCATTTGTACATGGGTTTTGGGAACACGGGTGCATTACATTGGGGTATGTCAATATCAATCTCAGGGTATGTCAGCTGCTCTCTGACATGTGCATATTTTGCTCTTCTTTTAGCATAAAATAACTGACTCAGCTTTACTGGGGAAAAAAAATGGGGAACAGCTGATGTGAAGAATATAGGCATACATTCACCTTCATGCCCTTATATTGATAATGTTCCAACTGTCCTGAATAAGTTGAAATTGACAAAGAATCTTGAAAAAGTAAAGAATATATCTAATAAAAAAATGCAAGGAAATTAATGATATTGCCAAGTAGTTGTTCTCACTAAGAAATTCTAAAAAATTACTTCCAATACACTTTTTCTGGTTCCAATAGGAGACTTACTTGGACTGGAATATAGTGGAGTTCTAGTGCTCAGTGTGCAGCAGCTCAGCTCTTGGGAAATGCCATTTCTCAGCCTGGCTGCTGTCTTCAAGAAATAAAAAAATCACCTGATGTTTCAAGAAGTAAAGTAAATACGTATCTTTACTGTTTGCAAAGCGCAAAATTTAATTTAGTAGCATCAAAAAAAAAGAAACAAAAAGAAAACATAAAACTGAGACAACACCATCTTCCCATCAGAAAAATTGCATTTAAATTAAAACCAGCATAATTTCTGCGAATTATCTTCCCAGTGTTTCTGTGCTTAAGTCAAATTTTGAAGTTTTTTTAAAGAATAGCATTTTTTAACATTTTCTGCCACGAGAAAAAAAGAACAATGAAT
>VWZN01016530.1:0-48363 GCA_013396955.1 Regulus satrapa
GTACTTGTGCAATGAAGAGTGAGGAACAGAGGCATCAAATGGGAAACACCTGTTCAAAGTGTTTGAAATCTCTTTAAACATCAACAGCAAGGGGATCAGTAAAATCCAGATTTCATATTAAGCACCAGCACAACAAAGTTTGTTGTCAAGGTTCACTCTATTCCGGACTGGATGGTTAAGACACATTGAGGTATCAGCAAGCAACAAACAAAGTCCAGTCAATCAAAGCAAAAATTAACTGAGAACTCTGTGTGTGTGTGTGTTTAGATGTGCATGACAAAAGACAGTCAATGCAAGGATAAAAAGGAATATTATCTAAAACCTTAACAGCCCTCAACAGTACTTAAATCATACCTTCACTATAATAATTAAGCAAAGGAATAACACTTAGCAGCATTCAACCTAGCTTACAACATACAAGTTAACAATTTACCAGAGGAATAACTCTTAATTGCACTTGTATTAAACTTCCAGGCCTAACTTGCTCAGCTATCTCAGGTACTTAAACATCAAAGAGGACAGCATTTCTCCCATGTCAAAACAACTGCACACAATCATAAAGAGCCAGTGCAAGGCACCTGTGAAAAATTCCCCTCTGAGACGGGAATGGCGTTTTAGATCCCTTCCAAGACAAACCATTCCATGATCCTATGATTAAAAATATTCACCTCTGTGTGTATGTTCAATAGCAAAATGCACTTGCTGAGGGACAAACAGTGTCGATTTTTAAAGCAGGTTCTCACTGTTTTTCCTGAGATGTGGCACCTTTGGTGTGCACCAGCACAACACAGCTCCAAAGGGGCCAAGTGGAACAGTTGGTAGGGACATCCCAAATTATCACAAACTACATAAGCACCTGTAGGAAGAAGAGATGTGAAGGAAAGAGAGTTTGAGTGAGACATAAAGATCAGTCTGTGACTTGTGTTTCCTGACTGATGTCACTAAGGTGCTCATTTAATTCTGCCTCTCAAAATGTGTCCAGCTCTCTAGCCCCAGCTACTGCTCCAGAGTAGAAATTAAATCTGCACATCATTAAACCTCAATTCAATTAAATCATTGAACACCTCACGTTAATACAATGCAGTTTCCAAAGAAAACTTTCCTCACTTCTTTTAGACTGACCAAACTCTACTTTTTCTACTTTGTTTTTTTTTTTTTTGTTTTTTTGGTCAGGTCTACTGTGTTAAAAGCTTCCAAAAGTTTTGTTGAGGGGGAAAAAGAATGGAAGGGCAACTGTGACAGGATGCAACATTAAAAGGAAAAGCCTTCTTCCCTCTATTTCTTAGTTCATCCACAGCCTGGCCTTTTTACAGGCAACCTTGGTTTTGTTTTATTGAGTAAACATAACATTCCTCATGATACAACTCACAAATACATTCCTTAAAATACAGCTGGCAACTGTATTTTATTATTGTGGATCAACACCACAAACTCATTAAAGACCTAGCAGCCTGGGAATATTTGGATTGTCAACCCTTCTGGAACATTTGACTGCATTCCACCATGTTAAAATTGAAAATTTGCACCAAATCAGCTGAGAACTGAGTTAATAATGTGAGTATAAAGTCCCGACTGGGGAAAAACATCCCCTCCAACCCAAAAAAAGCATTGGTCTTCTTGGCCAAACAAAAGGTAAATTTAAGCACAAAGGACCTTCTATCTTTCTAAAAATTAATTATTAAAATTATTTTGATCTTTTACATTAAGAACTTCTCCTTTTAGATTTGACTGCAGTAATGTTCAAGAGGGACACAAATTCTGCATTCTTTGGGATATCCTGCTGAAAATTTCAGCTACAGGTTTATGGGGAACTACACCATGGAAAAATGATTCAGCAAATATTTACATTGCTTCAGGGATTTGCTATTCCATTTGTGCTGCTGATTTTCACCCGACAGTCCTGAGACTAAATTAGATCCATTGCAAAAGCTGAGGATTTATTAAAATCAAGTGGGAATGGGAAATGATTTAAAGATACCAAGTACCCAAGGAGGGGCTGTATTCATCCCATGATGTCTGAACTTGCCTAATTTGTCAGGAAGATTGATATCAGTGTTCTGCTCAGCCTGGGGGGAGGCCAAGGCCTCTGTGAGCCAATGCCACTCCCGAGGGAGCAGGACACAGCCTCCCACCCACCCCTGCACAGGAGCAAACAGACGTGTCCCCAGCCCGCAGGTGGGGGCAAAATCAAAATCAGCTATGTCTTCAAAAGACTCTTCAAGCTCAACCAACCAGCCAGCTGGGCAAAAGGCTTTGGTGAATCCAGAGAGCATCTGAGAATTAAACAATACAGACACCCGGGTGCTGCTGTGGCATTACCAAGTGAAAGCCATGCAGAGGGCATGGGAAGGCTTCCAGAGCAGCTCACACCTTCAGTCACAGAGAGAATTCAGCTGCTTTCAGCTTGTGCTGCCGAGTCAGCCACACACCCTGGGGTGCCTGCAGCCAAGCACCAGCAGGGGATGGGGGCTCCTGGTGCTGCTCACAAAGGTCTGGAGCTGGACATGAGTCTCAATGGATGTGGTGAAGGACATTTGTGAGAACAGGACTGTCGGCGAATACAAGAGCAAGAGTTCTCATGGGGAAAAAAAAAATAAATCAGTCTGTGTTCATTTTGTTGCTATACATGGAAAATCAGTCTGTGTTCAGCTGGTTACTGCATGTCATGAGAGAGGAGGAAGATGCCACTGGCTGAAAGGTTTTCTCTCTTGTAGATGGTTATCAAATGTCTGTGAGGTTTTCTCTGTCAGCAACCTGTCTGTTTTGTCTCAAAGCTGCAGAATTGAGAGAAAAGAAAAAAAAAAAAATCTGTGAGGCCAAAGAAACTTGTAGATTCCAGTTAGAATTATAAACAAAATGCTTGTATACTTGTAAAGTCCTCCAGGCACCCTCCCCCTCCCATCTGCTACTCAGCCATGCCTTGTTCCACAAAGGGGGCAGCTTCATGGCCATGAATGTGGGTGCAAGGCTCTGCTGTGACCCTGCCCTGCTTCTGTGACCCATCAGCCTCTGCTTAGAAGGGCTCTAGGACAGATCTGAGACATCACTAGACTTTGCACCCCAGGACAGGACCTTGGGGCAGCCGTTGCTGGTAAATATTTAACCCTCATACCAATATATTCATTAATCTCTTAATGTAACAACAACAGTGAGACCAGTTTTGTGCTGCCCTTGCTGGATTTCACAAGCACTTGTGCAGCTCCTCCTGAAACAAATTCAGGCTTGGAAACTTAATCCTTTAACTGTCAGAAAGAAACAGCATCAGTCTCTAGGGGATGGACTAGTTCAGTAACTGAGAGGAGTCTCAGCCTCAGGCATACACAAGGTGCCAAAAACACTGCAGCCAAAAAGTGGGCACAGGATGGAGGGGGAAAGCCATATGGCAGGTTCAAGAAGGGTCTGTAGAAGTCTCCACACAGCCCATTCCACCTCTCTCCATGCCAAACAAACTTCCCGCTTGGATGAATTTAGGGAAATACTCAAAGCTGGCTCTGTAGTGGGCACGGCTGAGAGAAGAAGCCATTATCCTGAAGGCCCTTTCATGCCTGGATATCCATCAGTGTCCTGGCTGGGTCACATCTCTGCCTGGAAAGCTGCAGAGCAATGCTGCAGTCTGGGACTTTTCCAAGGAACAGCATCCCATGGAGGGAAGGCTGAGCCCTGTGATCTCCTGGCCCTGCCAGTGCTTCCCCCTTGTTTCAGGAGGAAGCAGTGACTGTGCTTATTTTTCATCACAAAGCCACCAGATGGGCACTGCCATGGGAGCCACAGGAGGAGAGCTCATGCCAGCTGCCAGGCCAGTGAAGATCATTAAGAACCACATGAACAACACAATGGAGATGAGATCCAGGAGGAAAACCCTTTGTGCATTCCCCACTTCCCGGTGCAGGGCACACAGGCAACACACAAATTTGTCAGACTGTACCTGGGCCACACCGCAAGAAGTAACACATGGTGACACATCCTGTGAAAACCAAAAAAACCAGGAATGCAAACAAGATGGGAATGCTGCTCTTTTTGCTGGTGAGAAATTCAGGATTATCTGCAGAGTAGAAGAAAACAGAGCATCCAAGTGAAGCAAGCAGGAGTGCTAAGCCGTGAGCTGCCTTGTGAGCGCCACACAAAGGAACTGGCTCCATCTGATAAAGAGAGAAGGAACTGATGAATGAGAGAACAAGGAGCTCAGCATATCTTACAGAAGGTACTTGGCATAATGCTCACTTTATCAGCATTCAAAGCAAATTCTTGTCACCCCACCACAAATAGATAGCTTTGAACATCAATCTTATCTGAAATAACCAACAACAGGTGGTGTGAGACCCATCCTTGATGAAGCATTCAAATAAGGAAATCCACTTTGACTGGTTTTTAAAAACCTTTTTGTCCATGACCTAAGGAAGATGACAGGCGTTTCTGCCATGAAAGAATTCTGAATATATAAATGTCACCTTTAGTTGACCAATGCCCTCTTAGTCTGGGGGCAAGGTCTGACTTAGCACTTACAGATAAGGTCAGTTCTTGGAAACCTGTGAATGCCCATCATGTACCCCCTTCCCTCAGCATCCCTGTGTCTGTCACTATATAACTACAGGAACCTGAGCCTGGGGACATCTCTGTCCAGGACTGGACGTGTCCATTTCCAAGGCAAAGTCTCTGAGGCTGGATGCCAGCAGCATGTGCGGATCTAAGTTATGAATGCACAGGACATCTCCCCACCCGTGCAAATCTCTGTTCACATCTGTCTGGACAAACCCCTCTCGAAGCAAAAGGCAAACAACCAGGAGAAGAGATTAACCCAGAAAACCCTCACCAGGAATGCCAACTGGCAGCGTGGTGGGTTTTGGATGTGACTTTTGAGCGTAGCACTTCAGGGGAGGGTTGTGTTTCCAGTCACCTATCTCTGCTTCACAGCAAACATTCTTCTCCTCAGTACTGATGTTACCTCTTCCATTTCCTGAGAAAGATGAAAGGTAAAAAAGTTTTGACTATAAACATGGATAACATAGAATATCTTCAGTAAAAGGCTAAAGATGTTGAAGTGGCTAATAGATTTAAAAAGTGGATCACATGGCACAAAGTGTTGGAGATTGCTACGAGGTGAAAATGTTTCATTCCCTAACAGTCCAAATCAACCACTGGCATTAGATTTCCTTCTCAACAAAGCTGATGAGTTGTTCTGGGAATCAAGAATGAAAATATTTGAAGGTAAGAAAGTTTTCATATGCAATTAAGAATAACAAAACATCTGTAAAAAGCTTATCATTACCTTTATGCAATAAAAACCTATTCAAAAATTTTGCAGCTGCCTTTTACCCACAGGAACCAAAGAAGAGGAACAAGCAAGTCCAATAGTTGAGTAAATCTCTAACACCCTGGAGTGCATCTCCTACCAACCCTGCATCCCACTCTGCCATTATAGAGCTTATTCTTCTACGAGAATCTGGAAAACTCCCTCCTAGCTTCACATGTACACCCACCCCTTCCCCTCTGAAGGGATGAAGGCATCCCTATCTAGAACAATTTCCAGATTTCACTTTCTACACACCAGTGACAGCACGTATATATATTGCAGTGGTGAGCATAAATACAGGGGAGAAATGGTTTGTGGCGGCCAGAAATTAAATACAGGAGGAATTGTTAGGCTGAATAAAGGGGTGAACTTTTTTTGTTTTCTTCTGTCAGCAAAAAAATTAGAAAGGATGATCTAACTCCAACAGGAGAGGTGATAAAAGCTGCAGTGACAAAAATGTCACTGACATGGATGGAGATCAACTGAGTAACAGCCCTGCAACCTGAGCCACCAAGGAGTTCTGCCCTCGTGGAGCCACTTGCTCCATGTACTTAGAGGTGTTTGATTCCCTGGTTTTGGCAGTTTTGTGAGGAAGTCAGAGAGATGCTCCTGGCTGATTATTGAATTGGACAGAAGAGCAGCACAGAGCAGCTCTTGAGGCTGGAGCTGGGTCTGGGTGTGTTCTGGCTGAAGCAGGGGGGATTCACACATTGCAACACGGCACAGAATTTGACCACGAGAATTTCTATCCAAATCAAAACTCAAATAGAAACATATCTTTATCTATCAGAGTAACGTGTGTTTATCTGAATCTCTCCTGGTGTAGTTTTAAGCAGTGTTTGACCTAAAAGAACTGAATTTACTTTTGTGAATTACTTTCTGATCTTTTTTCACAGAAGAAACCCATTAATTCCAGTTGTTATCTGCCCCAATAGAGAACAGTTCTGTTTCCTACCCAGAAATATCTTTTCCATAAGTTAATAACAACCCAGCACAGCATACCTCCAGATTTCATGATGCCACATGACATTCCTGGTCTCCCAGCTTTCTTCCAGAAGATGCCATAAATTCCTTCAAGACAGGAATTTGCTTGCTCAAAGCAAACAGTGATGTGCGTTTTGTTGGTCACCAACTCAAACATGACATCTGAAAATGTCTTGTCTTGCGTTCCAGCAATTTTTGTAAAGTTTACAAAACTGTTTGTCCCAACATTGCACGTGCAGCTCTTACAGTCCTTACAGAGGAAGACTGTCACAGTTGTGCTGCCAGAGTCTTGTGTCTCTGTAGCATGGCCAGAACTGGATGTGGCAATATCTAAATCAGAAAAAAAAAAATTTAAAAAGAAAATAAAAAAAAAATTTAAATTTCCACCAGTTTTCTCCCTGGATGTTTAGTGTTAGAGAACAGGATGGGCTTTGGTGGACAAGCTCAGTCATGCCTTCAGACACATCATCTTCCAATGGGGAAATTTTATAGAGCATTGAGGTCAGCTCCCAGGATAATTTTTGGGGTAGAGACATGATAGAATTCCCCCACTGCTCCCAGTGGTTTTTTAACTCGGAAGCTGGCAGCTTGGGAAGTGAGCTGAAAGATGTTTTTCCTGCCGAGCTCATCTGTTCCTGTCTTTTCTCCTTCCCAAACTCCTTGGCACAGTCCCACCAGACCAGGTGTCCCTCCAACACACCGCCAGATCCCCAGACCACTGAAGTTCAGACTGCCCGCTCTGGGTGCAGTGTCCCAGGTTTCCCCCCTCAGATTCTCCTGGGGAAGAGTCAGTCCTTTGGGAGAGGATTCACCTCACCTGACATCAGACAGACCCAAACACTCACCACTCCCAAAAGAGGCGATTGTGACAGGTCAAACACATCAACCTTCACCTCCTTAATTTCTCTTCTTACCTTAGAGGTTTTGTGGTCTTGGTTTTAACTGGGCACAGCTGAACTTTCTCCTAATAGTTCAGAGGTTTTGAGCTGTGGAAGAGCATGGAAAAGCACCGAGGTCAAACACAGAGACTCACTTGGACAGGGAGCAGCAAGAGCCAGGAGCAGGAAACCCAAGTGCAGGAGGTGGGGAGAGTCCATGGGGGACTCAGCTCCAGCAGGGCTGGAGCTCTCCCAGATCCTCCCCAGTGCCAGGGCAGGCTCAGCAGGCTCCTCACTCACTCTTCTCCCTGTGAGGAATTAAAGGCAGAGCTCAGCACTCAGTGTCTCTGTTCTCTTGGTCCAGACAAAAAGACAGCAGCTCGCAGAGCAGATGCCAGCCAGCTGCTTGCAGGCCACGGGATGGGAGCCAGGCAGAGGAGCCCATGCCCTGCTCAGCTGCTGCTGCACTCTAAAAGGGCCAAATTCAGCCCCTTCCACCTGTGGCTCAAGCACAGCAGTAGGAGACACGAGGTCCTTCTGCAGGGAGAAGGAAATCCCTCCTAAGCCTGCTGGAGGCTCCGTGTCCAAGTCCTCCAGGCTCCTCCAGGCACACATCCCTCAGTAGGAGCAGCAAAGAGCAGCTTGATTTGCTGCCACTTCCTAAAGACACCAGAAAGTTAACTGAGGGAGATGGATTGTGTTGAAGGAATGTTTTGCTTGGCCTAATATTTACTGTGAAATTACATTATGTTTTTAATTCAGGAGATCTGATAGGAAATATCTGTTCCAGTCAAACATACAAACAAATAACTTGGTTTTTCTCTGCAAAACATCCTTGGATCTAGTCAAACACTAATTTTCAAACACTTTAATAAAATTGTCATGACTTTGTGATGTATGTCTTGGTAAAATACTTGCCAAAAAAATAATTTTAAAAAAAATCACCTACCTTTCCTCACCAGACTAGCTCTGGAAAACACAAACTGCTTCATTCCTGAGAGCTTTCCATCAAAAGCTTTCATTACAACAACATTTTTGCTGTCACTGCCTGAGAAATACCTTGAGGAAAGTTCCAAATTCGATATACACTAATTCCTAGTTACACATCCAACAGAAGTTAATAGATGCCTATCAACACAGACATTAATATGTGCAATGGTCTATGCTGATAGGAAGAGGTGGATGTCCTTCAGCAAACACCAGCCACTCACACCCAGTTTCCCCCAGGGCAGAGCTGACCCACAAACCAGCCCACCTGACATCACCTGCAGGAGAAAGAGGATTTGGCAGGAAATTTGCAGAGCCCTAACAAGGTCATTTGGTTTTGTTTTTGAAAGGATCTATTTGAGATCCTCCTGAAACTCTCAGGCTTTTCTTTCTCCCCATAGCATCATAAACACAAGACAAACAACTCCAGCGTTTGTCAGGAGAAGAAGGAAATTCCGTCTCCCATGCCATGGGATCACTCTCAGCAGAGCAAAGGTTCTTTCTCAAAATTAAAATTGAATAACCTGGAAGACTCTGACCTATGTTTCCTCCTACTCTAGCACAAACTAAACCAGCTCACTGCCTTTCCAGTGTGTGTCTGAGGCTTCCTGCCTCTGGCACAGGTTTAGTGGGGGCCCCCAGAGTGACCAAAGCAGAGTCCCCCCAGCCCCCAGCAGAGCAGAGCTGCTCACGTGTCCTCTCATCTCCAACGATTCAGCACAGTCATGGACACACAAAATCCAGCGTTGTTCTCCAACTGTGTAAGCACAGCATTTTCTCACCCCTCTTCCCTCTTCCAGCCACATACCCTGGGCTCTAGAGCTTTAGGAGCAATTTAGTTCTGTGGGTTTTATGGTCAGAAGCAGCTTGGTGGACCAAGACACCACAACCTCTAAAAGATTCACCTGGCACCCACCCTAAGGGTCCCATGGAGAAGGTTTAAGTTGCAGCCAGTTTGGAGAAAATAATACTAGCGAAGGAAGTAAGGCAGCAACAGAGTAAAACTCAAGGAACTTCAAAAGATCCTACAGATTTCATTTTCTACTTTGAGTTCTTTCCCGGAAAAGGAGAAGCATTTATGTAAGATCATTTTTGTATCACTTTCTTTATCATTTTACCCTCACAAGTCTGCTGCACACCACTCTCAACATGCCTTTGCAATAAAAACAAATCAACAACACAAAAAACTATGTGAGGGGATAAATCAGCTCTTTCTTGAGTGAGAATATGACTGCAGTTTGTATCCACAGATCCAACATGCCATTGCAGAGACAGCAACCAGCAGGACATTGTGGTTGAGCTGAGAAATCTCTGCAATAAATCCTAAGTGCAAAGCACATTTGTGTTTTCCTCTACCTGCTCTCAAAAAATTTTCCACAGCAACCATTATAAAACACTGATACCTTTTTTTTTTTTTTTTTAAACTGCCTGCAGTATATCAAGTTGAACAAGTTCACTTATATAACTGCTACTTTTAAACCACCAAGTTATTACGTTAGTTACTAATTACATGTTTTTGTTTTCTTCCATTCTGGAGGCAGAACTGCTAGGTTGGAATGTTCATTACTCAGGTTGGACCTGGGGAAATGCACAATCAGCTTCAGTTGAGTGGCAGCATCTCCTTGAAAAAGAAGAGAACTTCAGGGATTTCTCCTGCATCTCTTCTTATAAGTTCTCTCTTATTTGTAAATATGACAGGATGGAACTTTTGGAAAAGAAGATATTAGCAAGACGTGCTAAGGAGCTATGAGGAAAAAGAGAAGGTTAATGGATATGGGACAAATTATTCAGGAATTCCATGAACAGGAAAATGCTGTTAATACATTTCATCTATTATTTCTGTGATCACTCACACTTTTATATAAATGCACCACTTGAGGAAGCTGTTGGGCTTCTGCATTCACACAGGCAACGGGAGCTCACACAGAGCTCTCTGGAAGTTGACAGTCTGGGCTACAGACGTGGCATTATTTAACTGCCAAGATCACGAGCACCAGTAACACACGACCGAGTGGAGAAAACATATTTTTCCATACAGAGAAAATTTGCAGTCATTTCCTTCCTGCCACAGGCATTTCAGTGCCTGTTTCTGGATGTCTACCTCAAAACAAGAAAGCAAGAATTTGTAAGAGAACACAGTGGAAGACAGGACCCTCTAAAGAAGAAGACAGTACCTCAGAAGTTGTTTGTGCCCAAGGAAGCCTTTGTGCCTCTTCCCTTCTCCAAGTGCCTGTGGAGCTTTTCCACATCCCAGCTCATCCAGCTTCTCTTCCAGAAGAAAGAGAACGGCTCCTCCTACCCCACGTCGTCAATCCACCATTTTCACTTTTCTTTTTGCATTGTAGATCAACAGTGTTACAGAACAGTGCAAACAAGGTAAGTCCATGCTGCTCTAACTGCACGAACTGCAGTTAGAAAACAAGGAAAAAAACCCAATCACACTGCCAAAAACTTCCCAGGAGCCTGCTCACAAGCACCTGGGCAATCACCCTGCCCCCAGGTACTGCAGCAGCAATGTGAAGTGACTGGATTTGAGATCTGCTCCCAGTTCTGCCACTACCTGGCCATGCTCCCAGGGTCTGTAAACACAGGATTCAGACAACGGTAGGATCTGCTGCTTTCTTCTCTCCTTTTTGGATGGGGTTTTTTGGGGGTGGGATAAGGCAAATCAAACTCTCAAAGCAGATTTTAACTCTCAACAAATGCAGCCCATGGTTACAACAGGAAGGTGACCTGGAGAGTGCCTGAGCCTCTCCTTTCCCCTCTTCCTACAGCTCCAGATCTCCCCACAGAGCAAGAAGATCTTTGCCTTGACTTGGCCCCTGCCTTTGACACACAAATTAACTTTTTTTTTTTCCTTTTTCTTTTTTGTCACCCCGTGCAAACTGTCTCCCAGCCAGTCACAAGCAGCAGTCCCAGTCCTGGGCTGCCAAAAGCTGTAGCTAGATCTGAGAATAACAATGCTCCCATCCCCACAGCTCACCCCCTCCTTAAGCTGCCGGTTTCTTTCACTCTGTCCTTATTTTTTATCACATGACTCACAACCCAGAAAGTCCAAACAAGGAGTTTCTGTTTGCAAATATTGCTCCAAGAGAAAATGAGTATGCCTGGAAATATTCACGTGCAGATGTGGGAGTGGCCCCTTAGGGAAACTCAGTTTCAAGAGTTTATTTAGCAGACAGAATTGATCAGCCCTCAATTTAATCACAGCACACCCACACTGCCCCTCTGGTGAATGTGGTGGCTTGCTTTGCTTTCACATTGTGGCTGACCTCTCCTCAGGGATAGAAAAGAACCAAAAGAAACAACAAGATTTCAAAAGAATAGTCTCTTCTAATTTTCCCCCCAGTGAGAGTCTTCCAGTGCACACATCAACCAAGCTTAAATCTTCTTTTCTGACATTTGAGCTCTGCTGAGAATGTTTCCTCATCCATGGTTTGGGATTCTTACTGCTATTCCAGAAACCAAGCTCAGAAAGCAGCTCTGGGGCCCCTGCACAGGGCACTGAGAGTGGAACATCCCTGGCGCAGCTCAGCTCCAGCAGCAGCTTTGGCTCCATCACACCCAGCATGAGCTCAGGACAGAGCTTGGGCTCCATCACACCCAGGCTGAGCTCATATCAAATCTTTTACAGCAGCCACCCTCTTCCTTGTTTCATTCTTCATTGTAGCTCTTGGGATTCCTTCTTTCTCAGAGTTCCTCAAGCTCCTCTTCCTCCAGCTTTTTATTAATGGCCACCCTACCCCCTTTTATCACATTTATCTTAATTAGTCACAGCTGTGGCCCATTAGGGCAAACCTTTTCTTTGGTAATTAGTACAGCTGTGTCTTATCAGGGGCAAGGTCACTTGCAATCCCTTCTTCTACCCCTACACTACACTCTCACAGTCCCAGCTCAGGGCAACAGCTGTGTGTTAGAAAACTGCTCCAAAACTGGGACATTTGTCAGCATTTTCATTCTCTCTTTCAGGCTCAGGACATTAAACTGGAGAGATTTCCTCAAAAAGAAACCAAAACAATAACAAACACAGCCAAAACCAAACAAGCCAATAACAAAATCCATGACAAGACCCTTTTTTCCCTTATCCTGTGCCCTTCAGTCAGACAGGGTCTGCCCTGGCCCTGAAGGATGACCTCCAGCATGAAAATAAAGTTTCTACATCTCTGGAGGCTGCTCAGCAAGGACTGGTTTAACATGTTGTAATATGTGATGTGAATTAACACAAGGAAACAAGCTGCAGTTATGGAATATAGCAGAAAAAATACACTTTGAGGGGGTTGGGGGCTTCCAAAAGATTGCTGGGTTTCAGGAATTGCTAACAGGACTGAAGCCTTCATCAAACCCAGCCAACATAAATAGCAGCTGTTCTAGTGCAAGCTGGCAGCACTAAAGATATCAATATTCTGGGAATGTGACTCAAAATTTTAATTTTTCTTTTGTCTTGATTCATTTTCCACAGAAAGGGTTAATCTCCAAGAGAAAGATTTGGTAATACCAAACCACACAAGAGTTGCTTCAGATTCGCCTCTTCCTCAAAGACACAGCACTGAGTTCCCCTGGCCCTGCCATGAGATTTTTCCATTTCCAGTGTTCCATCTGAGTGATACTGAGTTCCTCAAACATCTGCTTTCTGCAAGCATAGGGCAGAAATTCAGGGGTGACATATGCTGCCTAATTTAAAATTACCAGGAACAGGCAAAAATAGTCTGTACCCAAAAACTGCTTGGCTTTAGTTTGTACAGAGTTTTCACTGCATCCTTTGACCATAAGCTGTGTGATAAATAGAAAATAATGTTAGTAATTAATGTCTTTAGTAAGGATTTCCCCCTTCTCATTAATTAAATTATATTTATATTGCAATAATGCCAGAAACTCTACTCCTGAACAAGACTTCATTTCAACTTTCAAGAGGGAGCACCTCCAATATGAACTTTCTTCTATGGCCAAGGAATCTTATACTTTAATCCATCCTGACAGCACAAAATCCCTTCTAGTTGAATCCAGAATTATCAGCCCAGAATACCAATGTTAACTTTAACCAGAATTTTACCCAGAAACTCAACATGATAAATGAAACAGAAGATATTAAATCAGAAGAACTGCAGTTTTTCTTAGCTGTATGCATGATTAAAAGAAGTGTTTGGACTTCCATTCCTTTCAGTTTCAAGCAGCTGTAATATCTTGTTTGTCTTGTTTCATGTTCTGGGAAATGGAAGACAATAAGGCAGCACGGGGACCTTCCCAAAGTCTCAGCACTAAACTTCATCCCATTAGACTGTTGGTCTCAGGGTTTTCTCACTGATTTTGGCCTCCCAATCTCATTTATCTACTGAACCTCCACTTTCATGCTCATGAGGAATTCCCCTGCTAATCTGGTACATTAAGAAGACGGAGCATAAGATAATGTGGAGCTGGAAGAAAAAAATTGTTTATGACAGTCATTGTAGGGTCATAAAATTTATGGCTCTTTATTGCTAGGTGCCACAAGAAAAAACAAAGTTGTTTTCTGGCTTTGGTTAAAAAGTTACCTACCAATTTGACTGTACACACTCAGCTTTGCTCAGAAGAGTGAGAAGAGAGGCTACTGTGAAAAAAAAGTCTCTTTTATCTTGGCGCCTGCAAAAGGAATCAACAGCTACCTGAGATGTTGCAGGCAGAAACAGTTTGTGCTAAGCACTCATGGACACCTGATGAGAAAGTCTCTACCTCAGGAGCTGCCCTGGAGGCAGAAGAGAGCAAAGGGCAGGAATGAGAAGAGGTTAACTTCTTAACCCCAAGGATAGATGGACTGTAGACAATTTTGATCTTTTTCTTAGAATCATAGAATCGTTAAGGTTGGAAAAGCCCTCCAAAATTGTGAAGTCCAATATTTGACCAAATTTCTTTGATTTCAAGGCCATGGTGAGTAACAGAGATGGGGCCACAGGGGTGAGCCTCCTCTGCTACAGGAGCTCTTCAGTGTCCCAAGGGGCTGCACAGCCCAGGGATCCCCTCACGCTCTGGGCACGGTGAAAATCATTGAATCACAGAATGGTTGGGGTCAGAAGGGAACTTTGAGGTGTAATTAAAGATCTAGTCCTACCTCCTATCCTTCCACTAGACCAGGTTGTCCAGAATCCCATCCAGCCTGGCCTTGGACACTTCCAGCGATGGGGCAGCCACAGCTTCTCTGGGAGACCTGTGCCAGGGCCTCCCCACCCTCAGAGCAAAACAGCTTCCTCTTAATCTCCCATCTAAAGCTAGTCCATGAGCCTGAAGCCATTCCCCTTGCCCTGTCACTTGTAAAAAGTCCCTCTCCATCTCCCTTGCAGGCTCCCTTCAGGTCTGGAGTTCCCAGGGCTGCAGGGCCACACAGGGCAGCTGTGCTGGGCAGGACCCCATTGCCAGGGCACAAACATTTCCCCAGCTTCTCTCCTGATGGGCATGGAGGTGCTCTGATGTCCCCCATGCGCTGTCCCCTGCTCCAGAAATCCACAGGGTGCTGCATGAATCAACGTCATCTTGATTCCATAACGCTTCCTCCAGCAATAGCACCTGGCAGCACAATTAAATGGACAGATGGAGCAAATTAAGATGGTCTTGAACATCACAAGGCACAAGGCCCAACCCAGCAGCTGCCCACCGGGCCTGTGCTGTGGCACACAGAGCAGTCCCTGCTGCCAGGAGCTTGTGCCCGGCCCAGCAGCTGTGTAGCCACCCAAAACTTCCCCATTCATTCTCTGCAGGATGGTCCAATCACCTTCCCAAGTATTAGGCAGCTTCTGTTATGATTTTTTTTTTAAATTCAAAGTCTTGGGAGAGTTATTTTGAAGCCTGCCAAGGAGCTGCTCTCCCTACAAGACAAGATCATGCACTATTTGTGCTTGTGCTCTGTTTCACCATCGACTCTTTAGAGCTCAGATATTGGCTGAATCATTCCAAAACAGTAGTCCTGTCTTGGGAGACAGCAAGTGTGAATAAAGTATCTCTCTTTTATAGCTGAGTCTTGTTTTTGTATTGTTGCCAGTACCAGAGTTTGGAAAATTACTGTATGAAACGCAACTAAATATTGCCCTGTAGAAAACACACATTGGCAAGCTCCAGTGTCTGTGGCAATGCTCCAAAGCCTGGGAATGAGCTTCCTCTAAAGGCAGACATTTCTTAGAATATCCTCTTCCACTCTTTTGGAGTGCCAAACTAAAACAATAGCTGCCGTTGTGACCCTCTGACCTCAAAGTGCTTTGATGTCTTTTTAGGAGAAACAGAACCTTTCCCAAGCATTTGTGCACCCACTGTGTGTGCCCAGGGGAGCTGGTTTTGACTGCTATGACACAGGGAGCACCCAACAGCATCTCAGAGATCCAAAACACCTCTGGTTTTGCAGAGACACAACCTGAGATCAGCAGAACTGTCAGAGCAGGTGCTAATAATGCCAAGTTTTGATCCCAAATGGGCAATTCACTTAAGAGCTGGATTTGATGATCCTTCTGGGTCAGAAGGATCCTTCCTGATCCTACCATCTCAGACTATTTTGTGATTCTGTGAACCAACAATATTTTCGACAAAGCAGCTCCATCAAAGTCTAAAACAAGATTCAAAGCCCTCTGTAAAACGAAAACCACTTACCAGAAGAATTTGTTTACTTACTGCATAATACCAAAGATAGCTGTTCTAACTTTCCTTTGATAAAAGAAAAGAAGGATCATAAAAGAAAAAGCTCCAAATTAAATCCAGGATGAGACCCACATTTTCTTTTATTGCTCCCTGAACAAAACACTATGGTGACCTTAAGTAATCTTCATTTCTCAACAGCTAAAGAGGAAACAAGGAAATTTCATTTTACCTGAAATACCAGGTGTCTGAGCCCATGAGACAATACATCCAATTTATATAGTGTTTGGGTTCCAAATCTTACTTATCTGAGATTATCTCAGATAATCAAATATCTCACTTATCTCAAGCCTCCACTTTCATGTTTGCAAGGGACTCCCTTGCTAATCTGGTATTTTATTACAATAGTGCATTGAGTAATTTATGGCTGAAATATAATGACGGCCTGATGGCAGTATGACAAAAGTGATTTTTATTGTTCAATAATCAAATAATTCACCAGTCAAATACCTGTGTGCCACCAGACAGCTGCTCACACAAGGAAGCTGTTGGCGGGCATGGTTTTCCCAGCTGCAGTTCCCTGAGGTTTCTGTATCACCAGATCAGCAACACAGCTGCAGAGTTCAGGGCTGCAGCCAACACCAGGACATTTGGCTCCATTACACTCATGTGCCAGGCTCAGGGCACCAAAGACAGAATGGTCAAGACCATTCTGAGACTCAGAGATGAACCCGTGTCACTCCCCAGAACATTCTTACATCTGCTTCCCCCACCTACCCCGAGCTTTTCTCCAAGTGCTGCCTCCTTTCTAACATTCCTGGAGGTCTTTGTTCAGGCTCTTTCTGCTTCTTACCCCATCTCCTCCCCCTTCAGATCAAAAATCAGCTGAGCATGACCCAAAGGCAGGTGGAGGAAACTGCCTTCTGCAAATGGATGCTGGGTGATGATAAACTTTTTAGGGCAGGCAGCTCTGATAGGCAGAGCTCACTGCATCCTTCCCCCTCCAGCCAGGATCCCCAGCGTGGGGCAGATGTGGTACCCAGGATTTCTGACTGACAGACAAATGTCATAACCCTTGCTAAGTTTCCTTTAAGGTAACAGCTTGGTAGGTGATGTTACAAATGTTCTTCAGCGGTGACATGAATTTGTAAGTTTTAATGGATGGTTTCCCTGCCCTTTCCCCTCACCCCAAAAACACCATGGTTTAACATCTTATCAGTCCCAGTGGCATATTGAGATATACAGTGGGCTGTAAAACACCTCATCAGCTGAAAAACTGGTGTTGTATTACATTTTTCAACTGCCAGAACTCTGACTTCTTTATAACAACACAATGATATGCCTTGTCTTGCATTAACTGATCATCTTAACACTTTAAAAGGTCTGAGCAGCCTGGGAAAGGAGACACACAGCTTCTTTCAAAACCAAAAAAATTCTCATTTTCTCATTCAATTTCAAAATCAAATCCAAAATCTTTCAAAATTAAAGAAATTTGATTTTTCCCTGGTCACCTTATCCTAAGACAAGGTGACGTGAGGGGATGTGAGGGGGGCTGCCCTTTGGGATAAGCTACTCCTACCTGCAGATTTGCCCCACGAGGTTTTGTGCACTGGAGCCCAAAGCAGCCATCCTGCAGTGCAGTCAGACGGACTCACAGACAGACGCACAGACAGCCAGGCAGCCTATCCATGGTTCATTGGCCCAGCTCACACACGCCAGCTCTGGCGTCTTGCCCAAGAGATGGAAACCATGGTCCACAGTCCAAGGCCATGGCCAGAACTGGCCCTGTGCCGGGCAGAGGTGGCACCGAGCAGCTGAGAATGGGCTACCAGGCACCACTGGGGGTTCCAGCACAGCCCATGCCACCTCTGACTCCCTGGGGGCCAAGGAAAAACAATGGGCAATGTTTTTTCTGGGCTCCAGAAAAAAAAGTTAATTTTCTCTTCGGTCAGACCAGTTTTCCTTCTTAGTGTTTGCTTTCTGCTGCAACATAAGCAAAAGATTAACTTAGGGTTTATGGTTGCAGGGCAGATTTACAGCCTGGGTCATTGCCACATCATCTGGCTGTGAGGACACGGCTTTCTCCTTTTGCCCAGCACCAGGAGCTGCGTCTTGGCCATCCTGACTCACCCCTTTCCAATGCACCCCGCCCACTCAATTCTGTGATTTTATTTTCAAGCCCAGCCTTGTTCCTACTTCTCCCAACCTGTTCGCTCTGGCAAGAGGAAAAATTTAATGTCTCTATTTTTTTCTTAGAACCTGTGAGAGTCAATAGCCTAATTCGAGCACTCCTTGGAAAAGTCACTACTGAGGAATATTTGCAACCAGCCTCATCCTCCTTCTGGTATTTGTTGTATTCTGAACTGCAGAGACAAGGTTTAGTGCAGAGCACATGTTTTATCTTTGTTTTATCACTGTCCCATGACTGGATGTGATACATGGAGCCACAACAAGGCTGAACCCCAGCAAACTAACACAGGAATGATCCAAATGCAAGCGTGTTGCTGACACAACCTGCCCCAGCTCATAAAAACTGATAATGTAGTGACGTGTCACATTAAAATGGCCTAGAGGTAATTTTTCAATTTATGGGAAAGCTGGGGCTGCACATTTGGGGCCATAATTGAAAGCACTTTAAGCCTGAAGTGTGTCACAAGGAGCTGTCTGGGGGAGAAAGAGCAATGAGAAAATAATTTCAGTTCTCCAAAGCAGAAGCCTCTACAGTGTAAGGCACAGGAGAAAGCAGCTTCGAATGACTGATACCCCAACCTCAGATTTATTTGTTTATGGAACCCCATCACCTGTTTTCTGTAGGAGATTGGATCTCACAGAAAGATTCACAGGTATTAAAAAGCAGTGCTGCTGTCCTTTCAACCCAGCACAAAGGGATTCATTCACCTTCTGCCAGCTAAAGATCACTGCTTTTCTGCACATCCCTGCCCTGTCAGAGGCCAAGCAAACACAGCAGGACAGGCTCTTCCTTTTGCAATGCTCAAGTAGAGCAGAATCAGCTTTAAGCTGTTGAGCTTTCCCCATCTGTCTTTCATCAGACAAAGAACACGACTCCGAAGAGAAACAGCAGCAACAACTTGGCTCTGCTCCACACTTGACAACACCACCCAGGCCACATATTTTAGTCTTTTTCCCTTCTGCCAATCCAGACCCTAGAAATTATCAGCTACAAGTTCCTTTGGGACCGTTTATTGGACAGTGAAGGGTTGACAGCCTGGAAAATGTGTATATTTGCTTATGGTTGCATGTTCATTTTTTGAGTCTGCAACACCCAAGAGGCTTCAAGCCTAAAAGCAAGATCACCCAACGGCACAGCCCAGCTCCCAGGTGGTGGCTCCGTGTGATCTTCCTGTATTCCAATTTATCCTCTGCTAAAGCAAGGATGCAGAGGGGAAAACTGCACCAGGATAGTTACTAAGTGCTCCAGCTTGCCCCTGGGTCAGTGTGCCTGACAAGTATTGCATTGCCTCCTCAGTCACCTTCCTTCTAGAAGCCAAGCAATTTTTTCCCATTCATGTCTCCATCTGTAGGATGCAGATTCCATGGATTTGGGCATTCCTGTCTCAGAACCAAAGGAATCACAGAGCATGTCTACTTATGCAGGCACAAACAGTTGTGTTATTACCCTGAAGCAAAGAGCACAGCTGAAAAGTCAAAAGACAATGACCTACCTGACATGTTCTTTGGTATCTCAGGGCAGCTCATATGTCTTCTGAGAAATTTAAATCCAGGTGTTGCCCAGAGAAGAACAAAATCCAAAAGGTAAAAATATAAAAGAAAATATCTTTCCCAGACACATCTGGTAAAATCTAGGGAGCGCTGCTCAAGCAGCAAACCAGGAAAACCAGCTCAATACCCCATAGAGAGTTTTAATCCTGTTGTCCCTGATACTCAGTCCTAGTTCCAGCACTGCAGACCCTCCAGCAACAGCTCAGAAGCCAAAGCCACACCCCCAGGAGTTCAGTGTGAAGTTGTTAAATGATTTCTCCCAACACAGAACCCAGGAGTTTTTACACCCTTGCTCCCTCTCAGGTGTCCTACTGCAGGCTAGCAAAAAGCCAAGAGTGCTGCTCAGCAGCACCAAGAAAACCTGCCAGTGGGAATTAAAGCCTGCAACAATAAACAGGAGCAGTAGAAGGCAATCACAGCATCAGCGACAGCAGAAGAGACCTTTGCAAGATGACATGAGGCTGAAACAGACTGTTCACGTGCTACAGTCTGTGCAAAATCAGAGAAGAATATACACAGATGGTCAGTGTAGAGGGGAAATAAAGTAAAAGTGCAAAGTTACCTCCTTCAGAATTCTTCCTTGTATGATTCAGGCTTTGGATCTAACTCCTCTGTTCTTAATTTGGCCATTTGTGACAAGGTTGGTTTGTGATGTGGATGTTGTTCTCAGGGGAAATTATTTCAGCCCTGGCATGGGAATTTGCATCTATTTCCTATCTCACACGAGAGCCCTGGGACACAGGGACTTTCAGACTGGCGTGAAATAGCATTACTGCTTCCAGCTGGAAAGGAAGAGCCAGTGTTTCACTCTGCATGTATGTGTTCCAAAGAATAAATATACACAGGGTTTAGTGCTAGCAACATCCGACACCTTGACACCACTGGGCCTGTCCTACTGTACAGTTTGCATTGGACCAGGAATCTGGAGATTTGGAACCCTTTTTCCTTCTCCAAAAGGGATATTTAATCACAAGCCTGTGGCTTTACTATATTTCCTGCACCCTGAAGAGACAGAAGGTGTTAACTTGACTGCAGCCCCAGGCTTTGGTGGCTGTTGCAGATGGGGAATGGGGTGGGGAGCACCCAACCATGGAGGGCAGCTGTGAGTCCTCTGCAGACACTGCAGCAAGGCTCATTGGCTCCACTGCTTGAGGCAAGGCAATAAAACCAAGAAGAAATTCCCTTTGCAGCTCAGTGTTTCCCTCCCTTCTTCACCCTCAGCCCTCCCACCTGCACCACACTGCTGTTGAGGTTTCCTTTCCTGCTGTGGAGCAATTTCAGTTCACGCTGTAAGAGGATCTTGCAGATGCAACACCATTTCTGAAACATCAGTGGAATTCTTGGGTTTGCAACCAAGGGCTTCCTTATCTGAGCACAGCTTCTCTTTCCCACCCAACACAAAGGTGACCTGAAGCTATTTATCCAAACAAATTCTAGCTGTTCTCAACTGACTCTTTCATACAAAGTCTGACCCTTGCCTAGGGCAAAGTTCTATGAAACTTTCCAACATTACATTACATTTCATGTAACTGGTGCTCTTTGAGGACTCACACCTTTTCCTCCAACACTGATTTTCAGTCTTCTCTACAGGTGTTTTTCTTCCATGAGGCACAGCTACAGGCCAGTCCTGCAGAATACTAATTTATTGATGCACCACAGGCATTCCTCATTACTGCTAACCTTTTGCAGTTGAAGCCCTGTCAGCTGTGCAACACAGAAAAGATCTGTTTCAGAGAGAAACACAACTTCAGGCAGCGCAACCCCAGCAACTCACAGCTTCTTTATTCCCCAAGACTGCTTACCCAGCAGGGACTGTACAAACTAAACTGGGAGGCAAATGAAACCTTTCACATTTTCAATCCCCTTTAGAAATAGACATAGAAATACAGCAGCCTTTACTGGGATTTTTCCTTCTATTAACATGGCAGTAAATTCATTATCCAGATGTGAAGGCACAAGGAGGAAGGGAGTTTTGCCTTAAGGGAACTGAATTGAGGAAGCGTGGTGAATCAGCTCAGTGTCTGACCACCACAGCAGTGAACTCACAGTGAACTCTTCAAGACAGAGACACCGGGATTATGGCACATGTGCTAGAAAGAGCTCAGTGCTACCTGCACTTATCATGGAATCCCAAAATCATTTCAGTTGGAAAAGACCTGGGTCATTCAGTCCAAACTGTGCCCAGAGCACTGAATTCCTTGGACACCTCCAGAGATGGGACTCCACTGCCTCCCAATCCTGTCAATCCTTTCAGTGATTAAATTCTTCCAGATGTCCACATTAAACATCTGCTGGTACAGGCCAGGCCATTTCCTCTTGTCCTGTCAAAATTAAACAGAACATAGTGAAGTATTAGGAAGGAAACACAGATCAGAATAACTAAACCCACAGCAAATACACATCCCATTAGTTCATACTCCAATAATCTAAATTAGATCTGAAAAATATGCAAATGTGGCAAGTGGGCAATGCAGGGAATATGGGCTGCAGGGGCCTAGGGCACAGGAGACAACAAGGATGTGCAAGAGATGGCCATGAAGATGTAAATGTCCCTGAGAAACAAGGAATGTCACCTCCTGTCCTTGCAGGACAAGAAAATGAGGATCACAAAAGCCATCATTGTGGTCTGTGCTTAAAATGATGGAGAGAAGGGCCCTTTGCTGTGGGACCAGGTACCAGCCCAGAAACTCTCAGCACGTTTGGGATTTCACAGGTCCATGGGAGGAAGGTGCAGCTACCAGGGCTCTTCAACACTTTGGCTCTGATGTGAACTCCAGCTCAGGGAAAATTTTTCCTTATATCTGTCCCTGCCTCTGTCATTGAAGCCATTTCCCTTGTCCTGTCACTCCAGGTTCTTGTCGAATCTGTCTCCATTCAGTTGTCTTATTAAACCCCAGGAGTTTCCCAAGGGCCACATCTGGAGCTTGTCCAGGTCCCTCTGATGGCCCTGTCCTCCAGGGGTGGCACTGCACCCTCAGCTTGGTGTCATCTGCAAACCTACTGAGGGTGCACCCCATCCCTCCACCCGTGCCTTTAATGCAGTCTCTGCTCCCAAGGCAGCCCTCTGGGGGACACCTCTGGTCACTGATGTCCATCAGGACTCCAAGCCATGGGCCACAGCCCTGTGCAAGTGACCATCCAACCACCTTCTTGTCCATCTTACAGTCCACCCATCAAACTCTCTATCTCTGTCCAATTTAGAGACACTTCAGGGTCAAACACCCCTAGCAGCAGGCACGCAGGAGATCCTTTGAGAGCTCTGTGTTTCCACCTGCAGGTTATCTTTTAGTGTTGCTCTCCAACAGCTGCTTTCCTGCAAGCCTGGATGGCAAAGCATCAGGTTCCATTAGTGTGGGACTTGGTTTGGGGTTTCTTTAAAGACTAAAATGTGGTCACTTTTCTCACAGAAAACAATAAACTGGAGCAAGCTCAGTGCACAGCTCTGTGTCCAGGCACACGTCCGCTGGCATGTGTCACATCTGGCACAGACAGGGCAGGAGGATCCCTGGGATGGTGCTGGGCACTCCCTGCCTGCCAAATGAGTGCCTGGAGCTCTGCCACCCCACAGAAATAATTTATTGGTCACACAGCCTCGGGCAGAGGGTCAGGACGTGTATATTCCCTGGGGCTAGCAAGAGAATAAATCCACATATTGCAAAATCTGTGCAAATTAGAACCACCTGCAGCATTACAATGCCTTCAGAGCCCAAGCAGCAGAGCCTGTGGGTCTGTGTTTCTCATCCTGGCAGGAAACAATGCTTTTTCTGAGAGCAGATGAGCACCAGAAGGGGTCATTGTCACCAGCGTGGAGCAGACACTCCTTCAGGACCAGCAGAATGCCTGTGGCAGCTTTTGGGTACCCTCACCCCCAGGCAGCCCACAGGAATAATTTACTCACCAAGTGTCAGAGAACCCTGTCAGATTTGACCTGGTGATTGATGGCATGAGGTGACAACAGGAGAAGGAAAAAGGAAAAGGAAAGCAGATAAGTCCATCTAGCACAGAACTCCACTGTTTCCATTTTCTCACTTATTTCTTTTTTTTTCCTAGAACAAAATTAAATGGACAAATGTCTGTTTCCTGCAGAGTAAGGTAATATAACTCATAAGAAAGAACATCAACTTTCATCAAGAGCCTAGAGTGTCTGTACAATGTCTGACATTCTCAGAGAGGGTGAAAATAGATTGTTTCAGAGAAAGGAAAGGCAAAGCTTGTGTTTTCCTTCCCAGGGAGTAAGTGCCCTTCACAATTTTTTTGTCACAACAGAAGTTTCTTTAATGTAAACAGAAGCAAAGCTGAGAAACAAGCTAGCAGAAAGATTGAAATAAAACCTCCCACCCCTGAGACATCTGAGCTGCAGACCAAGTCCCCATTGGAAACCATTTCTATTCTTCGTAGAGACAGCCCAGAGTCTAAGAACCATAACATGCTCATGTCCCAGGTCCAAACACCTAATTCAGGCAGAACAGGAGCAAAGCTGTGGCTTTGGACTTTAACCATCACTAGAAACTCACTTTCAAACCCTCCCACTCCTTTGTTTTCCTCACCCCAAGCCTTCAGGGCTGTTCCAGCAGCCCAGCCACATCCAGCTCCTTCCCCAAGTCAGGCAGCATCTCCCAAACCACCAACCTTTTATTCCAGCAGCAGCAGCATTGCTGGAATTCTCTGGAGCAGAGAAACACAAAGCATCTTGTTGGAAAACTCAGGGGCTTGTGCCAGCCTGGTTCTCCAGCCTGGAGATGGATTTACAATCTCAGTGTTAAATATTTAACACACACACCATACTGAGGAACAGAGTAGCCTCTGTATGTTCTACATGTTCTACAGAACATGTGAGGTTCTACCTCTGATCCAAACCAGATACTTAAAAGCTCATTCCCAGGTAAAGTTGTCCTTTCCTCTTTTTCAGCTCTCCATGACCTCTTTCTACCTTACTCCAGAAGGGCAGAAGATAACTTTCACTCTTAAATGAAGTGAAAACTTTCATTCTTAAATGAAAGCTTATGCTTTCATTTACACAAATCCAGGCACCAAAATTTTTCCTGCAGTTCCAGCTGTAGGAATGCTTAGAAGCAGGGCTAGGTGAGCTGTAAGACCATTTATAGATGAAAACACCTGGAAACAAGATGGTTTTTTACTCCTTTTCCACAAATATCTTAGCAAGGGATCAATTCCTTTTATCCTTTTTTTCCAAAGAAACCAAAATGAGAAAAGGATTTTGGTGAAATGGTGTTTGTGAGAAATCTCCTACCTGGTCTCTGTGCTACAGCAGTAGTCCCAGTCCTGCCACAAGATCACATCATATACTGACCTGTGCAAATCAGAAATGTCTTGGGTCCATCTTTTGTTTCTGTATTTACCAACCCTGAAATCACTACAGCTAACTTAAAGCAAACCAAAAGCAGTAGAAAGGGACAATATCCTCCGAACCTGAAATGAGGAACCAATACCAGAGTCAGAGATGATGGTCCCTGAGAAAGCCACATAATTTCCTAAGGAAGAGAGGCTAAATACTCAGCAGATAAGAAGTGCCAATACAAAAGAAATCACAGAAGTTGTCCATTAAGGCTTTTTCTGCCTCGAGTCACCCAGTGCCCAGCACAAACTTGTACTTTGCACTTCTGCAGCTTGGATGGTGTGCTGCTGCATTTCCAGTAAATGCACTGACTAATTTGAGCTAGTAATTGGACTAACACCAAGCATTTAAGAGGCAGCTATCTGCTACAAGCCCACCTGAAGGCTGTCCCCTGAGCTCATCTCCCTCCTCCCAGCATCCTCCTTATCCCTGCAATGCTTCTGTGCCACTTTAGTGCCCAGCTCATCCAATACTGAGCTCAGAGCAAACGCAGCCTGGGCTCTCACTCGTTGGCCAGGAGGGAACAGAAAGAAGCTGTGTTCCCCAAATTGTGCCACAAGTGGATTTCCTCCCTCTAGCTGCTGGTTTGCAGCCTTTCCCCTGCCACAGCCCAGCTTTACATTCCCCTGCTGCACTCACGGAGATGTTTCACAGCCCTGAGGGTTACGCCAGGCTCCCCGAGCAGCCTGAGCTGCAGCTTCCCTGCGTCCATGCAGTCCAAAATCCAGCCAGCAACCTGCCCAGGGGCTTTGTACCTTTCATCCCTTCAACCTGTACTGTAAAAAGAGCCTTCTCCTGGAGGAGATCCTCAGCTTGAAGATGGAAACCAGGTTTGTAGGTGATGTTATACCATGTGTCAGCAGCATGTTCCCTCCCTGGGGCAGCCAGCCACCAGCCTGCTCCGTGTAGCAGCCCAGTGTCTGCTCCAAAGCCTCTGACAGCTGTGGCTGTGGGCTGCTGTTGGAGGCATGGCTGCTTTAGGAAGGGCTCCTAAGCTTCCTTCCTCTTCTGCTTGTGGTTGGCCTGAAAAAACAGTAACGCCTTAAAAAAACCCCAATAACATATTAAGTTGTCCTGGTGAAAATATTCACCAGAGAGAATAAACCTGCCCAGCCTTAGAGCTTCACACAAGTCATTCTATTCTCATTGCAGAGCATGGTGGACAAGGATCTACTTTAAAGTGCCATTAAAATGAAAAATGCTTTTGCAGGCAAGCGGAGGGGACCAAGGCACAGATCCCAACAGAAAGATGCAGGACAGGGCACTGAAAGAAACAAATAATATCAAGCAGTAATATCCAGAAAATAATATCAAACAATATATATAAAAAAAATTGTTAGGTTTTTTCCTAATTATATATGCAGATAGGAATCAATTATTTGAGCTGATGGAAGTCCCTGGCAGCTCAACTCCAACACAGCTGATCTCCAGAGCAGGCAATATGTTCAGGGCAGAGATTGAGCTCTCTTTGCTTTACACCTGGAGCAGCAGCTCTCCTGGGCAAGCACAGGAGAGGAAAAAACAGAAGAACCCTCAGCTACTGATTTGAGTTTGACCCTGTGACTGGGAGAGAAGCAGCCCTTTCCTCCCTACACAGCAGGACTGGGATTTTTCATGCTCTTCTGGAGATAGAAAGCTCCTGTGCCAGTCCCAGCACCAGCCACTTGATGGCCATCCTGCTCTGCAGGAGAGAGATCTGGCCAGGGACCCCTGGGCTGACCAGCTGTGAGCCTGACACCCCCGAGCAGCTGCCCCTCACCTGAGAGATTTGAGAACATTCAAAAAATCGCTGGCAAGGGTATGAGCTAAAGTCAGATTTCATATTAAAGCGTCAAAGCATCACAACTCTACTACTTACAGGACAGCTGAAGTACAGCAAGGGGAAACAATCAACAAGAAGATACGGAGGAGATGAAGGCCTGGAAAGTTGGACTCCCCATCCAAGAAAAAGAGGATAGAAGGATGAAAAAACACATTGCAAAGTAGCATGAAGAGTGAGAAATCAATAACCAGTAGAGGCTAGAATACTAGTTAATTAAGTGAATGACATGACTTGGAACCAATGGAAATAAATTTTCTTGCTTGCTAAAAATGTATAAGTGGAAAAGTTCTCTGCTGGCATCAGTGTGGAGGCCAGAATTTGTCAGCCATCCCTGTTGGCCAAAAACAAATCTGTCTTACTCTCTAACACTCAAGGACAGTGTTAGAGGGATTCTTTATCCCAACAATTTTGGAGGTTTTTGGGAACAGCAGCACTGGTGAAAATACCCCGAACCCCTTAGCCTGCACATGCTCTGCCCCTCTAAAGAAAACCAGGGCAGGGGCACACTGGTTCCTCCCCCAGGCTGCCCATCCCTTCTGGCTCTTCAAACCCTCTGCTATTTTCCCTAGTGCCTGGGGATGGCATCACCTCCTCATTGTTCGGGATGTGTGGTGGGGAGCTGGAGGCTTTCCCCAGACTGTGTGGATGAGGCTTGTTTTGGTGGGAAACAAAGAGATGCTGCATTTAAAACAGAGTGCTTCACTCATTTCCAGCTTCAAGGCCCTGGCTCCAGTACTCAGTGTCCTGGGGCATTTTGGGATACATGGAATTTGGAGTCTGCCAAGGGCACTGTGGGGCTCTGCAGATACAATTCAAGCTCCAAGGGAACATTTTTGGGGTACCCGGGGGTGTAATTTGAGGCCCTCTGCACAAAATCTGGGGCCCTGTGCTTGCAGTTTGGGGCCAAGCGAGGCGTTTTGGGATGGCAAGGGTGCAAGGGGGAAGCATCCCACTGCCTGTGGGACAGGCCAAGAAGGACACGGTCTGCTCAGCACACTCAGGGCACTGCTCATCTGAAGGGCACCGTGTGTTTGTCCACCTTTATTAATCCACAGAGAGCTGCAGCCACACTGAGCTCAGCGGCACTTGCAGCACAGCGCCTGTCGGAACGACGATTGTCGTGGCACCCTCGGAGCTCTCAGGATCAAGCCCGTTTGGGCTGCCAGGGAGCTGACTGAGATATCCCTGTCTGACTCCAAGGGCTGAAGGGCTGTGGCCAGAAGAAACAGAGCCAAGATGAAGCCACGTGTCTGCAGAGCCCCCCTCCCCGGGTTCCCCACAGAGCACTAACCACTGAGGATGTGAGCCTGACTCTCCAAATCCTGGTCCCCCGTGTGCCTCGTGGCGCTCCCTGGGCACAGAGCTCCGTCAATCCCTGCCCCCAGTGTGCCCCCAGCAGGGTGGCCCCCGGCCCTGCCACCCTCCCCAGGGCTGGCCCAGGGGCTCAGGGACTGAGCAAGGTGGCCACCGAGCCCAGCTTGCGGCAGCGGGCAGAGGGAGGCTGAGGCTGTGGTTGGGGTAGCCACAGGGCTGCTGCCAGTGCAGTGCAGGGACGTGGCCAGGCGGGTCCGAAGGGGCCAGGGGCTGTGACTCACTGATGAACCTGACGGCTGCCAGGCGCACGGAGGACTGAGGGTCCTTCAGGTAGGGCAGGCTCTGATGCATGTACTCTTCAGCCCTGCTTCTCCTCTTCATCAGCTGCAGGGAGCACCAGGGATGTCTCCAGGCTTGTCACAGAGCCCCTCAGCTGGAGAGGGATGAACAGTCCCTCCTGCCAGCACCCCTCATTGCTGAGCCCTCCCTCTGGCTGCATACAGCAAGGGGAGAGGGGCCTGTCCATTCTCAAGGACAGGAACAAGGTCCTCTAGGTCCTGCCCAGCCCTGCAAGCAGCACTCAGAGCAGCCTCTGCTCTCCTGGGCTCTCATGGGGACACACACAGGGCAGGGATAGCCCTCACCCAGCCTGGGTCCTGTGGCTTGTCCTTACCAAGCATTCTTCAAGCTCCCACATCCGCTCTTTCTGCAGCAGGTGCTTGAGCTGCTTCCATTTGAGAAGCTCTGCAGCAGCAAGAAGGGCTTCCCTGGAAGCCTGCAGAACAGCATCAGCTCAGAGCTGGCACCAGGGCCTGGGGAAAAAGACTTCCTGGCTTTATTCCTGCAGTGATCCCACCCTTAGGAAGCTGTGACTTGTCCTAGCCCAAATGTCTTGGAGTCTCCTGGGGACAGCCCTGGGTGATGGACTGAGGCTCAAAGCCCTGGCCCCTGACACTTGTAGGGAAGCTGAGAAGCCTCTGGGCTTTGGGAGCACACGTGTTCAGGCCTCAGGCGCTGCCTCAATGCACAGGGGCTGCTGCCAAGCCCTGATGGAGCAGGCAGGACAGGGGTTGAGAATGGTCGAGCCACTTTGTCCAGCCCTGCTTGTGCTGGTTCTGCAGGGACCCTGCCCAGGGGCTGCCCTGGGGGAGCCCTGCCCAATGCGAGCAGCCTCACCCCAGTGCCCGGAATCCCTGCGAGGTGCCAGTCCGTGCTCAGCCTTCAAATCCTTACCTTGGCCACGTCGGGGAGCTGGTCATTCATGCGGAAGAGGAGCGGGATCAGCGCACTCCACATCTCCCTCCGCATCTTCTTCTCATCCCTACTCACCACGGACCTCAGCAGGTCTCTGAGGAGCCACAGGGAGAGCTCTCGCAGCTGGCCGCTCTCCTGCTAGGAAGGAGGGAAGGTGAGCTTTGGAAACAGCCACTCCCTGCCTGCGGCTGCCCTGAGGCTGATGCTCCGGGCTCAGATTCCAGAGCAGGCACAGGCAGGGCTGCAAAGTCAGAATCCACTCCAGGAGGGCTGAGCTTGCTCCGGGTGCTGCTTTCAGGGCAGGGCTGCGGGGCTCAGGCTCCCACGCCAGACTCACCGAGTCAGAGAGGGGCAGGATCTTCCCCACCAGTGCCACAGCGATGGAGCTGGCCTTTGACTTTTTCAGCTGTTTCAAGACATTCTGGAAGACCACTACAATCTTCAGGATCTCGTCTTCACTGCCAACTTCCAGTATCGTCGTCATGCTTGGCAGGAAGGCTTCAATTTTCTTTGCCTTTGTGAAGAAGAGAGTTACCATTTTCTGAAAAGGCAATGTCTGGAGACCCCCCAGGGCAGCCAGCCCAGGTCTCAACACGGTAGGGAGGGGTTTTGGAGCAGTCACCCCGCATCCTGACTCCCAGCCCCGGCCAAGCCACTGCCTTGCACTCAGCCCCAGGCCCTGGCTGCCCCAATCCCACCCTGCTCACCATCTCAGCTCTCTCCGACAGCCCAACTAGGACTTCCAGCATCAGGAAGGCCATCATCATGTTGGGATTTGCCTCATCCCTCCAGATGTTGGGCTTGTCACCCACCTCCTCCAAGTCAATCTGTGCCAAGGATGGCTGGAGGAACAAACACAGACATGAGGTGCTGGCAGAGGGCTCACAGAAAGGGATCGGGACCTTTTCTGGTAACTCACAGCTCTGTGAGAGGTGTGGGTGCCTTCTCCAGGAGGGCTGCACCACTGGTACCAGAGGAAGGTGGCAAACTCTGTTAGGACCTTGTCCAAAATCTCAGGCACGGAGGACAGAGTGTCGCACAGCTCCTGCACAGTGCTGGAAGACAGGGGGCTGCTCAGCCACAGTGCCCTGGCCAGGACCAGCCCCACAGAGCAGAGCCTGAGCTGGGGGACCCCAGGGCCGAGCTGAGGGGGAGTTCTCTGCAGGACTGGGAGCACCGAGCTGGCTCTGGACTGGCTTGGCTGGCTTTGGCTGCTGCGGGCATGGCAAATGCGCCAGGGAGCTGGAAAGGTTTGCAGGATGGAAAGCCTGGTTCCATGGGATGTCCTGCAGCATTCCTTGGATCTGGCAATCACAGAGTCTCGGGGTCCCTCTCCCCACATGGAGCAAGCCCTTCAGATTGCCAGGGCCAGTACCTTTCTCCTTGAAGAGCCTTCTCACACAGGCTGCTGACCACTGCCGAGCAGTACTCGTTGGTCATCAGGAGAAATAGTGACTCCACTTTCTTAAAGCCTGACTCTGTGGTGATGCATGGCAGATTTTCAAGAATGCAGTTCACTATCTTGGGCACCTGGAGAGCACACAGGTGGGGATAGCACTGCCACTGGAATGCAGCCATGTCCTCAGCTGCCCTTCCCATTCCTCTCTGCCGCTTTCAGATGGCTTCAGGTGCCCAAGTCACCTGGATTTGTGAGGAAGGGACAGAGGGAGGAACAAGGCCCAACCGGGCTGAAGATCAAGGCAATCCAGCCCCAAGGCACTTACATCTGTCAGCCAGAAGTCCAGGTCTTCCATGACCGCATCCAGCATGCTGCTGGGCACCTGCTTGTCAGGGATGTTGGCATCTTTCATGGCCTCAATGGCCTCGAGGATGACATCTGTCCTCTCACTGGAGTGGAGGTACTTTCCAAAGGCCTAGGGCAGGCAGGAAGGAAGAAGGCACAAGCCACTGAGTGCCCTGATGGTCCTGCTTGGCTGGGCAGAGGCTCCTGGCACTGCTGGCAGCAGACCGCACAGAAAAGCTGGCAGCAGTGCCTGCATCCCCTGCACGGGAGAGGGTGAGGGGACAGGGCCCTCCACATCAGGGAGGAGGGCTCATGGCTGGCTCTATAGAGAACTAGGGGCTTGCTGGGGGCCAGGAGGGCTGGAGCTGTTGCCAGGACACCAGAGTGCAGCCCATGTGTTGTCCCTGCTCAGGGATGACTGGAATCTTCTTGCCAGGGCAGTGAGGTCCCACCAGCCTCACTGATTCTGAGCACCTTTGCTCACACAAGGCACCTGCTGATGGCACGGACAGGAGTCCCAGCAAGGAGGGGCATCATTACCTGGGTGCCATCTCTGCTGTTCAGGGAACATAGCAAGGAGGGCGTCACACCTCCCCAAGTGAATTGGTCTGACCCATGCCTTGGCCTTGTCTTGCCTAAACAGCAAGGCAAACACAAGAGTCAGTAAGACAGAGCTGCTTTGCCAGCAAGGTCATCAAACCACCCTGAGATCTGCTCGCAAGACAGCAGGACAGAATCAGTCAAGATTCCTGGAGGGTGTCCTGGAGGGTGACAGGAAAAGCTTCTTGCTATAGGCAAGAGGCACCAGCCAGGGTGGTGGATCTGCTCTTCCCTAACAGGGAAAACTCAAATTTGGGACCTGAGAGTCAATTGGAGCTTTGGCTGTGGGGATCACAAGCCACAGGGGTTCAAGGTCCTGAAAGGACCAGGGGAAGGAGAGCAGACACATCCTGGACTTGAGGTGAGCACTCAGCTTCAAAAGCAAAGTACCAGCTGGGATGCTACGGGAGGGACAGAGGAGGTCAGGAAACAAATCTGTCAAGAGGGCTCTGTGTGCACAGGGATGAGGGCCACAGCTGCTCTCTTTTTTACTTACAGAACAATTCAGCGAGGGTAAAAAGAGCGTGGAAAGATGTATAGTTTGCAAATTCCTTGGAATAATGGAGAAGAATGAGACGTCCCACCAGCCTTCCCATGACTGGGAGTGAGATCTCTTCAGGGCAGACAGGCCCAGGACTGTCTCTTCCAAAGCTGATAGAGGCCTGGTTGAGGGAGGCATGAGAAGAAGGGCTAAGAGAAGGACGCTGGTGCCAAGAGCATGCCCAGGGCTGGATGCCTGGTGAATCTGGGCTTTGCAAGGCTCTATGACCCCATCTCTTGAAGCAACCAGCTGGGCAGCAGCCCTGGCATGGAGAGTGGCAGGGAGGGGGACACGGCCTGGCTGGAGGGTGCCTGCTCCTTGCCTTCAGAGTGGAATAACTGGACAGCAAATGGGTCAGAACGCCAATCCTCCCCACAGCCCTGTCCTGCACAACTCCTCTCTCAGATCTGGTGAAGTCCAGCAGCATCTGGGGTGAGAGAGGCCACTGGTGAGCATTGGAGCAGACACTCTCCAGGGTGAGGAGCAGCCCTGAGACCCCCACTCTACTCATGCCACACCTCAAAGACGTCCTGCAGCTCCTTGCTGACACTGGAGGCAGGAAAGCTGAGCACCACTGTCCTCAGCATTGTGTCCATGGATGTCAGGGTCTGCAAACACAACAGAAAGTGGTGCCTGGCATTCTGCTGTTCTTTCCCCATGCCCAGGAGACTGATCTGAGCTCTTAGTGCCTGAGGAGGACACCTGAACGGCCCACAAGAGACACAGAGATACACACACTGCTGGGGACAGAGCAGCCAGCCCCGTGGGAAGGGGACAGAGCCACGAGGGGGGAAAGTGATGCCAAGAGCTCAGCCTGCCCCAGCTCTCAGGTCATGGGGCAGCACAAGGTGAGCAGGGAGCAGCTCAGGGGGACTGGACCTCCTGGAGCTCATGCAGCACTTACCTTGGTGTAGAGGGAAGCGCTGTGGTATGGCATTTCCCTTTCTGAGGGAAGCAAGAAGACACTTGAGAAACATGCAGAGAGGAGACTTTTGCTTTTGCCCTCCAGCACATTCTCCACCAGGCTGCAAGGACAGAGGAGTTGGACACTAGTGCTGGGAGCAGCCCCCAAGGCCTTGTGCAGGTGGATTCAGAGCTCTGGGGTAGGGGACCCACCATAATTCATTGATGGTAATCATGGTGAGATACCGAATCTGTGAGGACAGATGGTCCCTTGGCTCCTTTTCCAGGATGTCCTGCAGAACACAACCAGGATGGGACCTAGCAGCACCCAGAGCCTCCACTCCCTGAGCCACCCAAGCACTGTCCACACAGCGTCTCAGTGCCAGGGGTGCTTGTGCCCATCCCCTCACCTTGATATTCTCCACCACTTCACATGTTTGGCAGAATAAATTCAGGCCCTGGGTCAAGCCACATTTCAAGGCAGTTTTGCACAGGACATAGATGCTCTTCAGAAATGTGAACTTGTGGTTTAGGGAGTCCTGGCAGCCAGGGGACAGAGACACAAACAGGGAATGTGGGAGGATGGACACAGCCAGCAGGAACGGAGCACTGGGAGCGCAGTGCCCTTTTGGCAAGGCAGCTCTGCCCAGACAGCACCCCTACACAGCCCAGCAAAGCTCCTGCCAGCAAGGGCCAGCACAGCCACTGTCCAGCTGGCCACAGTTACCTTGTCAAGCTTGCTGACGAAGGCCACGATGAAATCCACAGCTTCCTCCGATTCTTTGTATATAGGCAACCAGCTGTCATCTGCCAGAGGGGAAGAGCAGGGAGGGCTGCAGAGGCTCTGGGCACAGCAGAGAGCCAAGGAGGCCTACCCTCCACCCAGCCCCATGCCCACACCCCTGGCACAGCCTTTTTCTTGAGCAGCTGGTGGCTGGAGGTGACGGGCACAGGAGCTGCTCTGCTGGAGCCAGGAAGGCCCCAGGGCTGAGGAACATGCTGGGATATGGGCAGGAAAGGTCCAGAGTCCCACTGCTTCTCACTGCCCTGGAGCCCCTCTGCTCTTTTGTTCTTCTGGGAGGCTGTGCTGGTGCTGGCATCCAGCCCTGAGCTGCCCTGGCATTCAGGAGACGTCCTGCCTGTCCCCCAGGACTGCTGTTGCCACCGTGCCAGGAAAACATGGTCCTGGCACCTCTGTGCAGGGTGTGCTGGTGGGCTCCAGCCCTGCCCAACCCCACGGGGCCCCTCACTCACCAAGCTGCAGTGGCTGCATCGTGGTTGTGTCGTAGAAGAGCGGGACCTGTGAAAAGCTGCTCTCCTGGGAAGATCTGTCCTCCTCCCGGCCCTCCCTGGGGGTAGCAGGGGGTCTCCTCTCCATCCTGTGGGATAGACAATCTGGGGGATCCTGCGCTGGCTGTTGGGGCGGTGTCGTGAGGAGCTTTGGCCAAACACTTCAGCCCCACAGGGCTGCCAGGGGTGGTGGGGCAAGACATGGGCTGCACTCAGGGGCTCCTTGTCAGCTCCAGGCTCCTGCCTGTCCCCATCCACTGTGAACAGCACACATGCTGCAGTGGGGTGTCACAAAGGGCCCACTGTGACACCCCGCCTGCCTCTAGCAATGGGGGCCTGTGCTTGTTGACGTGGGACCTGTCCCCAGCAATGGGTCCCAGTGACTCCCACCCAGGCAGGGAGGGCAGTGTGTTCCCCAGGGCACAGCCCCGGGCACCTGGGTGCTCTCAGGGTGCCTCCAGACCCCACTTCACCCTCAGGTGCCTCCTGTGCTTGAGAAACATGCAGAGAGGAGGCTTTTGGTTTTGTCCCCCAGCCCATTCTCCACCAAGCTGCCAGGACAGAGGAGGGACACTGGTGCTGGGAGCAGCCCCCAGGGCCTTGTGCAGGGGACCCATCTGGGATGAGCAGATTCACCCCCCAAAACACGGCGTGTCCCCTCACCTTGATTTTCTCTACCAGCTCATATGTGTGGCAGAATAAATCCAGGCCCTGGGATAAGCCACAGTTCCAGGTAGTTCTGCACAGGGAGGTGGCCAGGAGGGTTTTCTGGCTCCTCTGAGCTGGGGGTCCTCAAGGCTGCAGGAACAGCCAAGCCAGCACATGGGGCAGCTGAAGGGTGTGAGGAAATACTCCCCATGCACATGACAGCTGCTCTCTCCCTGTCCTGTTGGTCAGGGAGACACCTGCACCCGGAGGAACCTTTTTTCATGCAAAAGTATTTAAGTACTGAAAAAAAATTAGAGAAGAGCACCTTTTGCTCTCAGCCCTTCTCAGTCCCATTGCCTGCTCCTGGAGAGGTTTGGATATGTAATAGTGATGACCTCAAGTGCATCATCAACTGCTGCTCCATTCCATGGCCAGATTGGGCTGTAGAGCTGAATTATTCAGGTTGGGCAACCGAACCTGTGGTACCTCCCAGTTGGGCAGCAGAACCTGTGGTACCTCTGCATGAGAGCATTGAAATCACGGGCAGTGATTCAGGGGTCAGAAAAGCCACAGCTCACTTTAAGGTCTCGACCCAGACATGGAGGGCACATACAGGAGAAAATTTTACTGCTAGTGCTAATGACAGCAGTTTTACTGAACCCATAAAAAACCAATTACTGTTGGAGTTGGAAAATACTGAAGTAGGTAAATAATTTAGAGGGAAGGGGAGAGGGCCTGTTTAAAACCCAATCAACTGTGACTGCTCTGAAACAGCCCCCCAGAGGCTGCAGCAGTCTTTAGTTAGGTGCACATTATTTAATTGGCTTCAAGTGATTTTCTGGACTGCTAATCACCATGATGTAATTAAAAAAACCTGGGCAGCATGTTGAGTGCTAAAGCACATTACAAATGTTAAACTCCTGAGAGTTCCTGTACTAGGGATGGCTGCTCCCCTTGCCTGGAGTGTGAAACACCCAGAGAGGAGATGTCTGCAGGTGGGTGAAGCAGAGGGATGCTGGGCAAGTGGCCACCAGTAACTGCTGAGGAGTCCAGGTGAAACATTCATACACATTCTGAAAAATATCACCTGCTGATGAAAACACAGATTTGGAAAAGTCATGAATTTTGAAAGGGACAGAAGTCCTCCTTATTACAGGTGTGGGCTGTCTCACTGAGAAGAAGGGGGAGAAAAGGAAAATTGAAGTTTTGCTTCACAGTTTGAGCTCTTTAACTACTCATCGAATAGTTTGTGGTCTCCAAGATCCTCATGGTGCAGTGAATCTTTTCCATCTTACTCAGGACCAGCTGAGAGCAGCTGAATAAAACCCAGCCATGCACTCACCCCTGTGCGTGCAGGATAGCGGGGGGAGAAAAGGGGACTCAACAAAAAGGCCAATAACTCAGCATGAAGAAGGGATAGAGATGGCAAGCTCTGATGGAGGCTGGAGAACACCTCTTCTCTGGAAAGGCACTATAGAAGCAGCTTCATCCACTTAAAGACTTCCTGCAACATGATCCTAAAACCACAGCACTTCATCCCTTTCTGCTGCACAACTCATTTTCCACCAAGCTCCAGCTAACTGGGCTGCAACCCATCTGTGAAGGAATTTCAGATACATCCATTTTTTGTTGTTTGCTTTAACTTTCCTCTTTATCCCAGTGTTGATACAGCGGCATGGCTGTGTCAGGTTTCTGGCAGAACCACTGATGTTTGTTTCAACATCTTCTGTAGCAGGTGTATCTATCATTGCTATGAGGGGCTGACACAGAGCTAAAGCTGCTCTTCCACTTTCTGCAGTGCATGTGAGAAGATCAAGGGGGAATTTGAACATTTCCTCACTCCACAGCAGAGGTTCAGGTAATACAATCACTCCTTTGGCAGCGTGGGAGGCAGGGGAATATTTCCACAGGAAACAGAAGTATTGAAATAGGGGCACACTCCCAAACCAATGGGCTCCAGGGAGGAATTGCCACCTCTGCTGACCACTGTGGACACTAACGGTGGTCAGAAAGAAGAAGTAGAAGCTTTCCCAGGCTGGCCCTGGTGAAAGCATGAGAAAGTCTGGAGGAAGAATTAAAACAAACTCATCACAAACCTGGTGTTTGTGCAATTGCCACAGCGTGAGACACGTGCTGTTTATGCTGAGATGTTTACCAAAGAGTCCTTTCTGCACCCACAAGGTTAAAGCATTCTTTGTTAGCCAGTCCATCTCTAGAGCATGAAACAGACAATACAAATGTGTGTGTGTGTGCCTTAATAAACTGTCACCTTTGCCTTCTGAAATATTATGTTGCTGCACTATAGCTCAACAGTGACAGACCACCAGAACCATCACCTTTGTATCTCCGTGGGCTCTGCTCTCCAGAATGGGCAGTGGGGGCTCTGTCTCATGGGACACAGCTCCTTCTCAGACATCCTGCAGAGGATGAGCCAAAGCCCTCCAGTTCCTTCAGCCTCTTGTGCCCCTGTCCCCATCCAGTGACCTGCAGGGATGTCAGCAGGACAGGCCAGGTGGGTGAGAGAGGCTGCAGCTCCAACCAGAGAGAAAACCCCTGAGCCCCTTGCAGATACCACAGTCCTATAATTTGGGGAGCCTGCCTCTGTGGGGTTTTGAGGGATTGCCTTTAAACCAGCAGGGTTTTGCTTCATGAAGAGCACATCTGCGAGCACATCAACACCCATGAAAGCACAGCCCAAGACAGCTCATGCACAAATACCCCTCCAACTCTACAGTTCTCTCCTGGTCCAACAACTCAGATAAAAATTTTGCCAAAGCACATCCAGCCTCACGTGCTTCAGTCACCAGCTGTGATGGTGAAGCATCTCCCACCATGCAACAGCACTGCTTCCACATTTCAACGTGATAGAAAACTGAAAAATGAAAATGTTTTGGCATCCCCCAGAGTTTTTATGTCCAAGAAAAACAAGACTCTCCTTGCTTTCCAGGGAAAACAGGAGGTGAAATTAGAAGTGGCTGTTAGAGGAAACATGAGTCGTAGTGTTCTAACCAGCTTTGGCTTTATCTGCTCTTCCCAAGCCTGAGGAGACACAGAACTGAAAGTTCCCCTTTGATGATTAGATTATTGCTGGGAAGAAATCACTTTGTGTTTGTGCATTTGTTTTGTTGCCTTCTTGTGCTTTCTAAAGGCTTTCCAGGTAAACACTTCCCAGCAGAGCTGAATGGGATTCAGTATGTACTGCTTTGGGCTTTGAAAGCTTCAGACATTTCCCTCACTTCCCCTGCTCCCCTCTATCTTTTCACAGGTAGAAAACTCACACTCTGAGCAGGGATGTAACATAGAAGGAATGCTTGTCTCCACAGAGCAGCTGTCTGGCTCAGCCAGGGATGATGCCACTTATTTCTGCTGGCAGCTGGGACAGCAGAGCCTTTCCAGAGCTCTCCAGTTTGCAGGAGCTGGACTCAACTGCGAGGATCCTGGCTGGGGGGTTCAGAGTGGTGTCTTGGCCTTAGCAACCTCTCCCAGCATTTACTGCAGCCTCTGCTCCCTCTCATGGGCACAATCCAAGCTAATGTGTCTGTTGACAGTCACAGCTCCTCGTTTTGAGAGGAGAGTGTGTTAAACCCTTCAGTGGGGTCCCCAGAGGCCACACTGCAGAGCACAGCACACTGCTTGGCTCCTGGAGAAGCAGGACAGCCTCGGCGCACTAAAGACATCCCACCAGCATTTGTCAGCTCAGCACAAAGACCACCAGCCTCAAGAGACTTCTCTCTCGGAAGCCCCACGGGCAGCTCAAGCCCAAACTCCTGCTGGCTGCACAGAGGCTGCCATCAGATGAGTGTAAATAACATTTTTGCCCTGGGTAACTAAAGAAAGTCATGGCAGAATCAGATTTAGAGTTCTCAACCTTTAAGTGCTCTGAGCCAGGAAGGAGAGGAGAAATCCACGCTGCTGATTCCCAAACACAGCAGTTCCAAGTCCCAGAGAATTCCTGAAGAGCTGGCCAAGGAGGCAGCTCTCATGCCTGCAAATGGCTGCTCTGCTGGGCACAGCACACCAGAAGGGCAGTGAAAGAGGAGTTTGTTCTTTCCTATGCCAAGGCAGGACAAGGTAAATGGCAACAGGAAGGGCCCGCCAAGGACCTGGGATGACCAGGGCAATGCTTCTCTGAGGAAGTGAGTGCCAGAAGCTGTGGCTGCTCCATCCCTGGCAGTGCCCAAGGTCAGACTGGATGGGGCTTGGAGCCATCTGGGATAGTTAAAGATGTCCCTGCCCATGGCAGGGGCTGAAACTAGATGTGCTTTCATGTCCTTTTCTACCCAAACCTTTCTAATATTAATCATCCCATTAACTTGAAATGCAGGGGAGCCACCTGTGTTTGCAGTTCTTTATAGCAAGGCATCACCATGTCTGTACTGACTCATGTGCAAGGGAAAAAATAAAAATTATTCAGCACATTAGTCACTAGAGATCAAAATCACTTCCTCACATTATGAGTTCGTAAGCATTAATCTGTGAATCTTCTGTTAGAAATGAGGTCATTATTACCCCAAAGAAATAAAATACTCTTTATCAGATCATTTCAAAAACATAGTAATAGAAGAATCACAACTTCCATCCTTAGCAAGTAAACAGGAGCAAAGGTCATGACAACAGCAAACACCAACAGTGCAGGCAGAACAATAACTTCACTTCCCAGAACCTGCTCCCGTTTTCTGCTAGGTTTGTGTTCCACCATGTCCAGTCACAGGGGGAAGGCTCTTCTGTACCCAGAAAGAGCCATGGACCAGCTCAATCAACACACCAGCAGGGACACAAATAAAATGAGGGACCTAAATACCAGTGACAGCTGTCCCAGAGTTCCACAAATCAAAATCACATCCAGTGGAGAGGTGACAGCAGCTGAGACCTCCTCAGCCTGTGCCTGGGGTGCCACAGGCAGTTGTTTATCAGCAGAATGTGTCCTCTGGAGCATTGTCTGCATTACAAGGACAGGTGAGTCTGTGGAGACCGACTCATTTGCTTAACCACATAATATTTGGAAGATTTGTTTCATCCCAAATTCAGAGGCTGAGGAAAAAGAAAGATTAAGGGGGGGACAACAAATTGGCAAAAGCATAAATGGCACAATGCCCTCTATGAGGGGCAGGAATACCAAACAAATATTTAAAAGAGATTACAATTAATAAGAAGGACATTCAGCTGGAAAAAAACAAAAAAACAAAAAACCCAGGGTGACATCCCCTGACAATGGATTAATGAATCCAAAAGGATAACAAGGATAACACATCCTCTCAGGATTGAGCACTTTCTCACCAATGATCTCACTTCCAGGCCATCACGGTGTCTGTAAAAGGTAAGAATGCATCTGAGCTCTCTTCAAAACTTAAGCAGGTGCTCAGGTTGATGATTCAAACTTGTGAGTCACAGGGGCATGAAACCACCAAAGGATTTTGCACACATACCAACTCAGAGCTGCACAAGCCTTTGTAGAACACAGACACTTTTATGTTCTCCAGTCAAGTGTGGTGTTCCCTCCATGGTAAGTGCAATTTATTTTTACATTAAAACTATTCCAATAACTTGTACTCATAATCATTACAATCACAGATCAGGATTGCTGTACTTCATGGCAGAAGACCCAAATGCCTTGCAATTAATTTTGCATTTTTATTCTCCAGCAGACTTTTCCTTCAGGCCTACAGAAATCCTTCAGTAGCTCCCCAAATATGAAAATGATGTTTACACCACTCTTTTAATGAGAGTACTTCTTTTACAATATCACTGCTGAATAACTTCCCCTGGCCTGTGCACACACTCCTACCCATGTGCTAACTCACTCTGGAATATTAATGCCATGACTCAGTGGGATGTTGAGTCACTAGTGATGCAGGACCTGTCCCCACAGCCCAGCTCATCCTAACCCAGCAGCAGGAGCAATCAGAAAATCCAGAGCTGCCATACAGGGAGCAGGACAGATGTGGCTCTTTTGGGACATCCCTCCAGCCCTCCCTCTGCTCTTGCAGTGCCACAGAAACCAAAGGGAGACGGGACCTGGGCCGTGTGCAGGGGAAGCTCTGGTTGCTCTGCAAAGGGCAAGGAAAGGACAGATTTATTTGTAGCCTTAACAGTGTCTAAGGGAAGACACCCCATTTGCAGTTATCCCCATTACTGCCCCCACACTGCAGGCAGTGCCTTCTCCTCCATCCTGCTCTCTGCCTTCCAGCTCAGGGCCACAGGCCAGTTATGGTTGGTGAGAACCCAATGACTCCTGCCAGGACAGGATTCCAGGTGTCTCCATCTCACTGGGAAGTCACCCACATGCAGAGTGCAGCCCAGAGGGAGCACCAGCACAGCTGAGATAAGGAGATGACTCAAACCCTGGCAGAGGCTCAGTTCTTTCCTCCAGGAACCAGCAGATACAGGAAGAGCCTCAGACAGCATCATCCCACAATCTGGACCTTCCTTCCCTCTCCCTTTGGCAGATCATGGGAAGACTGACAGCCCATTTGGTTCACTGGAGCCTCAGCCTTCGTCTCAAAGTTCCTTGTTCACAGTGAGAGCTGCAGAGAGGGCACCAGAGCTGCTCCTCCTTCCCCCTTGGGATAAGCAGTGCTGCTCTGGGGATGCCCCTCTGCTGGGGGAAACTCCAAGTACCTAAAAGGGTCCTGCACAGCCCCAGTGAACAGCCAAGGACATTGCCAGGGAGGAGGAATCTAGGTAGCCCTCACCTTTCTGGGAAAGGGAAATGCAAACCTGTAGAGTTTTATTCACTGAGCAGATTGGATTTCTTCTTGCTGGGAAGGTGACCGCTCCACTTTTCACCAAATTTTATTTATTGCTGCAACTTTCCTGAATATCACAATTTAAACTCTTATTTAAACACTCATCCAGTTCCCCAGTGACTCTGCCCCAGCTCAGATAAAGCAGCCACGCCTTCAAGCAACACCCCCAAAATAGAAACCATCACCATGTAGGTCAAGCAGAGCTTCTGGGGGGCTGTGGGTCTGGGAACAGCTATGTCAGGACTAAGGAGTGAATCACCTCCCCAGGGTGACCCTTTTCCCAGGGAGATGCAAGTCCCACCATTCCTCATGGAATGCTTGGCTGCCTCCCAGCCACGGATTTGCAGCTCCCAGATAAAGCCTGAAGGCTCCAGCTCGACCTGGAGCTCGTGCAAAGGCAATTTAAAGGAGCTGAATCCTTTTCAATAAGGCTTACAGAAGGATTAACGGAGCTGGAAGCTGAACACAGACCTCCGGAGTCTCAACTCGGTGCCTCATTCACAACATCAGCCTCTCAAGTTCTCTGCAGCAAGAAAAATCTTCATAAAAAAGAAAAAGTAAAAATAATAATACCAAGAGTGCCGGCATCCTGAATGCAGAGATAATCCACAAGGATTTACTTATGGATTACTTTGCCATTGTCAGCTCACTGTCTAACAACAGTTAAGAAATTTTTGTCAATCAAATTAAACACATTTTAGCAGATGGAAATATTAGCAATGTTGCATGGGAAACATTGAATTTGAGGCTTTATTTCACCACTGCACAGAGCCACATCAATTGCCCTCTGCAGGAGAAAAAACAGTCCCTCCCAAACAACTATTTCCTATATTTAAAAAAAAAAAAGAAAAAAGATAATTCAGTTTTAAAATTTCCTTATCCTCCCAGCTGCTGGGTTAATTGAAAGAAGAGACTGTAAGAGAGACAGGGTTAGAGCACCACTGAGACCAGGAGCACTGAAACTGAGCTCAAGCAAGACAGGGCTGCTGGATGGACTAAACCAAAATTGGCAGTCATTAATTAAATCCATTATCTTCATCACTGTCTATTTAGGAATATCATAGAATCACAGAAGGGTTTGGATTAGAAGGGACCTTAAAGCCCCCCCAGTGCCACCCCTGCCATGGCAGGGACACCTTCCCCTGTCCCAGGCTGCTCCCAGCCCTGTCCAGCCTGGCCTGGGACACTGCCAGGGATCCAGGGGCAGCCCCAGCTGCTCTGGGCACCTGTGCCAGGGCCTGCCCACCCTCCCAGCGAAGAATTTTTTCCTAAGATCCCATCTCCAGATAACGACTGTTGTTATAGCACCCAGAGTTGCAGTTGAGGTAATTCCCAATCACCCAGGAGTTGCCTGCCTGTGACTGAAGCTGTGTTCACACCGAAACCCAGCGAGAGATTCCAGAGCCCCACAAAAACCACCCAAGGCACCCAAGGCTCCTGCCTGAAGCACAGCACAGCCCATGCCCCAGCAGGAGGCAGGGACAGCCCTGCCCTTCCCCTTCAGCCCTCAAATCCCCCACCTGAGAACCAGCTGCCCCTGCAGGGTCCTACAAAGCTCAGTGAGCAGCAGGCACCACAAAGCACTAAAAAACCATCAAAATAAAGTAAATCCTTCAAAAGCTAGGGGATCAGTTTCGATCCCTCCTTACAATCATTGGCTAGTCAGTCACAGAGCCTTGGCCAACAATGCAGCAGTCCCTGGGTGGCTGTAACACCAACAGCCCCACGGGGTCTTTGCCTTCATCCCACAAACATTTGCCCAGGTGAGATGAGCTATCCCATCATGTTCCCTGGGATGATGGTTCTAGGCAAGCAGGACAGCATCTTTGCCTCTTGTTGCTCACAAGCATTTTTAAAAAGCAGCCTAGTTTGCATTTCTTGAAGTTGCTGACAACCAATGTATAACTGCATAGAAATGGGGGAATTAATATCTTGGTGCCTTCAGTCTGCTGCTTTAAATTCACCTTCCAAAGTGAAACTGGCTATAACATGCTGGCAAGGCTTTTTAAAGCAGAGACAGATCTACCAAAGAGGGGAAAAAAAAAGAAAAAAAAAATTGTCAATCCTGACCTTGGAAGAGGTGGCAGAGGTAAATTAAGAATTGATTATACCATAATCCTGACTTACCAGGTCTACCAATATAAAGGATGATTTTTTTTTCACTGCTGCTGCCTCTCATACTTCAGAGGAAATATCTAATGGCAGCATTGAGATGCTGGGCAGGTTTACACTGGAAGGAATGAGGAAATTATAGCTGTTCAAGCAAGTACCACTACTGGGCATGTGCTGATAACACAGAAAAGCCTGGGGGAAAAAACCAAACAAAAATCACAGCCCACAAAACAAACCCCAAAGCCCCCCACCCCCCATTCCTCTCCCTACAGCACTCCTCTGCCATGTTGCATTAAGGTTTTCCAGTCTAGGAGGGAAACCACTCAGTCAAATGTGCCAAGATTCAGAGCCAGGGATGAGCTCCAGATACGGAGATAACTCCAAACTCTTTTGGAGCTATGAGAAAGGAGCAATCACAGATGTTACACCCAGTGCCAGGATTGAGTCTGGCTCTGGGCACTGCTGATCCTCTTGGAATGGCAGCTCTAAGACAGGGAGAAATCTGTGCTGTGATCCAGGGCAGAGGGTACTGACCCGAGGCTGCTCTCCTTTGCAGCCCTGTGGCTCCTCCCAGCCAGGAGCACTCCCTGATCCAAAACACTCCTGGGATCTTGTCCTGGGTGTCCAGCAGTGCAGGCTGTGCCAGGGCTGTGCTCTGTCCCCAGCCCTGAACCAGCTGGGCCCTGCTCTTGATCTCCCCCACACCCACCCCTGCCCAGGCACAGATCTGCTGTCCATGGGCCATGGAGGGACTGAGACAATTCCATCATCCCAGGGGAAATGCTGCACCCAGGGCAGGAGCCAGGCATTCCCACCTGGATCAATCTGGGATCCAGAACAGCCCAGGCAGCCTTTCCCAGGGGATGCCCAGAGGAAGAGCAGCCCTTGCCCAGCAGCCCTGGATCTTGGGAGGAGGACTGAGCCCTCCTGCAGGATCCTGCTCCAGCAGAGCCACGTTTGGCACTGCAGGAGGGCTGCAGCACCATGGAATGGACTGACACCAACCCCTGACTGACAGGGCTCAGCTTGGATCCTGACTCTGTCCCTGTTTTTGTACCACTGCATTTTATTTTGATTTTCCTATTAAGTTGTAGGGGTTTTCTTTTCTTTTTTTTTCTTTTTTTTCTGGGGTTTTTTTTTTTTTCTTTTTTCATACTAGTAAAGAACTGTTAGTCCCATCCTCATAACTTTGCCTGAGAGCCTCTTAATTTCAAGATTATAATATTTCGGAAGGAGGGGGGAGTTACATTTTCCATTTCCAAGGGAGGTTTCTGCCTTCCTTAGCAGACATCTTTGTCCTTTAAAACCAAGACATTTCTGCAGTAGGAAAATGCAGCAGCTTCTCCAGAGGTTACAGAGTGAAGTATCCTAGCCCAGCTGCTGCCTGCAGAGATAAGGATGTCCCAGCCCCTGCTCAGCTCAGCACCAGCCCTTGGGAGCTGCTGGTGAGCCAGGACACAGTACCTGACACACCTGCAAGGAGCTGGCAGACACCTCTGGCCAAGACAAAGCCCCCTTGGTGGGCAACCCCACCCAGCAGGTCTGCAGTGGGAACACCAAGCCACTCAAATGCTCAGTCACTGGCACAGCTCTCAGCTCCATCCTCCTCTGGGCAGTGCTCTGGGGGGCAGGAATGTCCAGGGACCCTTAAACTGTCACCTACTCGTACATTTATCAACTAAAACAGTCTGTCTGATCATATTTCTCCACACCCTGCCCTCCCTGCAGTGTGTATCACCAGCTCCCAGCCCTCCTTCCAGTCTGTGCTCCACAGGCAGGATGAATACAGGGAAGTTTCCCTAATCCCCTCCAGGGGAATGGCCACGCTTCACCCTCCCTGCACCTGCTCAGCCTGCAGATTCTCACTCTAAATAGTCAGCTCTTACTCCCAAAATCATTTAAGACACAGCTGCAGCTAAATCCCCAGCATAATATTCAAAAATCCTTCTCTTTTCTGAGTAAAAGAGACATCCCCTATTTGAGAGCTTTCCCAGAAGAGGCAGAACAGGGAAGACTTCCAGGTCCTTTACCCTGAGAAGGTTTCAATGAGCCAGTTCAGGGTTCAGAGATTTCCATTTCCATTCTGATTCTGCAGCCAGGAGAGATGAGGGCTGTCTTTGCAGTAATCTCCTCTCCTGTCTGTGCATCCAAATGAACTGTGAAATTGGAAAGGAGGGAGTCTGAGCACCCTCACCTGTGCCTGGCTCCTGAGCCAGCCTTGCAGCCACCTCAGCAGCAGGAACAGCTGCCACACATGATGCTCAACCTCTCCCCAGTTACTCCTTGTTCTGCCAGCCCAAGTGTCATGAGAAATTGGGGAGGAAAACAGAAAAAAATGAACTAAGGTAAAGCCCATCTTCCTCTCCCCCTTCCCTGGTTATTCCCCTTAGAACAATAAATTCAAATCCCAGCAGCTGGTAGAGAAGCTGGCAGGTCTGCAAAGAGCAGTGCCCTTGCAATGCCGTGTGACCTTTATGGAGAGGAGAAATTTGCCTCATGAGAAACCCCATGAGGTGCTGCTGTTGGACTGATGCAAGTTAGCAACGACTCTGTTTTGAAAGACAGTTTGGAGATGATAAAATTTGACTTCTGGACGGCTTGCTGTGGGGCAGAGAGGATGCACATCCCTTCGTGGAACACCCTGACTGCCCTCTGGTTTTGCCCTCTGCACTGACACCCAGGAAAAGCCTTTGGCAAGCTCCCAGGGCTGTTCTGCAGGGCGCTCTCAGCAGCTGGCCTAACCTGCAGAACCAGAGCCCCTCAGATCTCCTGCCTTCCCAGCTCCTGGGCAAGCAGGGCAACACCTCCAGAAGGGAAAGACAAAATGCCTCACCCTCAGAGTGTGAGCAAAGATTAAAGTCTTGGCTGTTCAGAGCAGCTGCAGTTTCCAAAGTGTGGACACAGAGACAGGATCTGGGGGAGCTAAGCAACCCAGACAACAATTCTTCATGAATTGCTCTGAGCAAAGGTCCAACAGCTGTTAATTCCCTAAAGCAGAAAATTACAGTGGGAGAACTTTTAAGCCCCATTTTTTTTCCTTCTTTCTCTGCTAGTAGCAGCTTGGAGAGCACAAACTTTCGTTATCTCTCCACATTCCCTTTGATATGGATCAGTGCAGAGATGTTTTCCTTATAGGAGCCAGACAAAACCTCCCTTGGTCACGGTCTCATCTCTGCTTCTAAGAGAAAATTATCTAGACAGAGCCCAGCCCAACATAGCAGAGTGGGCAGAGCCCACCCAGCTGCCAGAAAAAAAATCACCCAACAGCTACACAGTGCAAACCAGAGACTCAGAGCACCTGGATTCAGGGAGCTGTTCCCAGAAGGGAGGTCCCCACAGCACTGGCAGGAGATGCCTCCAGGAATTGAACACTGGGCACAGTGAGAGCTGGGAAGAGAGAATTCCTGATGGGAAGAGGGATCCTACAGGTCTGAATTCAGTCCCAGGGGGCTGGATTGCTGTCAGTGCTGCCACAGACCACAGTTCTTCTCCAGCATTTCAGGTACCACCAATCAGCCAGGCTCCAGGTGCAAGGGGAAGAGGAGAGCTGTGTCTGACAGCATTTGTATTTGTCTCTCTACACATAAAAATATGATTAAGGCAATTAAATAAGCCAGTTTGATTTTATGGGATTGTTTCCATGGTTAGAGCTGAGAGAACCATGAGCCTCACCAACACAATTCCCACTGGAAAGCACAAGGCAGAAACTGGTGCTGGGTGAAATTAAAGCTGCACAGGGTAAAAGAAAGAACATTCATTTTCTTGCAGATGCTGATTTTCTTTAGGTTAGGGAAATGCTTGCACACACTCATCAGTGAGAACCAAGCATAAAAGAGAATAGAAAACTTTTATGAGGAATAACACCACTTAGCCCCAAAAAGGAATTTAAACCAGGAGTTTAGACATTTGAAATGCTTTCAATTCCAAACAAGAATGGAAGGCTGGAATGCAGAGGTCTCTTGTGAGCTGGAAAATAAGACATTAGGGAGCCCTGGATGAGAAAGTTTGAAATGAAATGTTTCTTTTCAATAGAATCACAGTATTTTGCTAAACACCCTTAGGCTTGAGGTGAAGCAATAGGAAAAAAATATTTTTAAATTTCTTGTTTCAATGAATATTTACCATGGAAAATATCAGTGGAAGCACATTTTTTTTAAATTACAGAAGTCTCTTTTCTCTAACATTACTCATCTGTGGTTTTAGGAGGCTTTGGAGAAGGCTGAGATTTTGGAGGAGCTGTATGAATTACTGATTAACTCTGCAGGTGAGCTCTGAGCTGTGAAATCTCAGGGCTGGAAAGCAGCAGCATTTCAACAGGGCACTTGTGTCATCTTTACATCATCTGTAGGAAGGAATTACAGCAAGAAGAGAAGTCAGGATGTGTGGAGTGCTCTGCTGAAGGGATTTCAGCGTAAGCACAGGAAGGATCTCGGGCTCAGGGAACACTGACAGCACGGGTCGTTGTGAGTTGCTAAGTCAGTACCAGTAGGACAAGGGCTTGTCTTTCTGAAGTCCAAGTCTTATTAGCTAAATTTTTAGCTCATCATTTTTTTTTTTTTTTTT
>VWZN01016530.1:48398-137262 GCA_013396955.1 Regulus satrapa
TTTAAGGCTAACTTTTCCGGAAAGAGGAGATGGAAAAAAAGAGATACCTGAGTGCAGGCTGCTGGCAGCCAAGTGTCCATGTTCCCCTCATGGACCATGTGCTGCTCCTCATCTATAAATAATGCTGGAGAACTGTCTGCAAAGAAGTAGCCTGTGCTTATTCTGTTATTCAGTGCATACAAGGTTGAGACTTGGATTAATTAATCAAGTTTTATTCTTTAATATTGTTCAAATTTTTGCTAAAAATTGAACAATGATATTAACATTGCCTGTTAAATAAACAGGTTTTTTTCCACTTCTCTCTGGAAATGTCTTATTCCCAAACCAGTTAGGAGAGGGGACTGCTTGAATCTACTTTCTAAAAACATCCCATTCAAAAATTCTCTCCCAAATTTGCCCTGAACCAAAGCAAATACAGTAGGTAAAACCTTACTGTTGGATTGCAAGAGGCAGGAGCTTATCTGAGCTCCACAGAAAGAGGAAAGAATAGACATTGAGTTAAATAAACTCTTTGTAAAATTAAGATATATTAAGCCAAATGGACATGAAGCAGAAATATAAGTAAAAGGTTTAGTTATAGTTTTGAACAAATAAGTAAGCAAGTAGGTAGAATATACCCTAGGTATTTTAGGAAATGCTTTAAATGCCTTAGAAAAATAAAAAGCCTTTGAAATCCTGACAAGACCTAAGGCCCACTTCTGTTAGCCTAGTTCCAGGACATAACAAAAGCATAGTTAGAACATTTCTTGCATTTTAGGAGAAAATAAGATAAACCCATTTATGTTAAGAAGACAGAGTGTTTGTGCAGAGTATTGTTTGCATTTTTAAGATGGAACAGACAGAATTACATACATGGATATATAGAACATATGCATAAATACAAGTAAGGAGTGACATAATTTTTTCGTGTTAGAAATGAATTTCTGATAGTTGTAGCAGGAATGTTAAGAATCCTGTTTTTAACTCATTGATCAATTTAGGAATAAGAATCCCCTGTATCAGGGTGACAGTATTCCTGCTTCCTGATGCCTGCATCCTACACGCCATGGAAAAGAAAAGAAGACCAGGGCCCCCAAAGCACCTCTGCCAAGTGGGATCCCCTGCCAGGAGCTGCTCTCAAGTCCTCTGCTTTATGGGACTCAACCAGGAGCTGCTGTTGGAGCTCTCAGGGAAGCCAGTGGACATTTGAGCAGCTCTCTGAACTGCAAACCAACTGCAACCCAAAGGAGAACCCACCAGATTTTCTCCTTCCCTTATCATTCCTTACTGCATAACTTCATGGTTCCTCTTCACTCTCATTTTCTCCATGCTCTCCCACAAATCATTCTGTCCTATTTCCCATCTACCAAGGCACCAGATTTGTGCTTCTACCTCAGATGTCACAGACACAGGGACCATTAGATCAGCACAGGTTTGGAACAGAAGTTCTTGGCAAGGTTAAGTCTCAAAGTGATGCCTTAAGATTTTAACCTTGATATTTTTTGGATCCTGTACTGCATTACTGCATAAGTCTAAACTCCATATAAAGTGTTAGTTACTGTCTTCACATTTTGGTCAGACAAAACAATCCCTCTGGGCCTGAAACTCAAGGATACCCTACAGCCTCAGGCTCCAAAAACTATAAACAGAAGTGAATTGGTGGTATATAACTTCATTACCTGAAGGTGTAACTGGAGAATTAACCCTTGAAATGTAAATGGACCGAACTGTTTTCTGTCTGAAAAACTCGTGACTCTTGTCTATTTTGGGTGTAGCCTCTGGGAGGCTTTGCACTGCCCAAGATGCATCTACTGAAGGCCTTTAATATTTATTCTCTTAAAACTGTCCAGCCTCTGTTCTAGGCAGCCACTCCAAGGCATCAAAAGCAATGCACAAAACCACAGAAATCTGCCCCAAGATGCACCCAAAGGGTGGCTGGGAGGCTCAGAGACTGTGTGTGCTGCACAGTTACTGAATTCCCACCCACATGAGTACATTCAGGGTTTGCTCACCAGGAGCACGGGGACGCAGGCAGGAAAGGAGCAGTGACAGAGATGGAGAAGTTTGGCACAAGGCAAGGGCTGTGCAAGACGAGAGATAAACAGGTGAGGTGGGAATCTGGCACAGGGGAGAGGAAAGAGGGATAAAGATGAGGGAGTTTGAGAGATGCTGCCTGCCAGGTGCTGGCACACACCAGCAGAAACCACATCAAAACTCATCAAGTGTTCTGACAAGGAGCTTTGTCAAGGAGTTCTGACCAGTGAGAGCCGGGATATTTTTGCACAACGTGCTGCCAGTTTGGAGAGAGAAGGCAGGAGCTCCTCTTCTTTCTTGTAAAAAAACCCCATTTCCTTATGCTTCTCCCACTATATATCTTAAAGTCTTGAAAAATCATCCTGATGGAAAAGGTCTGTGTTGTTCAGCAGTGAGTTACAGCTCCAGGGAACATCCAGTGCAGCTCTCGGGAAAGGCTCCAAGAGGGAAGTTTACTTGTTCCTTTGGCAAACTGCTCACATAGGATGGATGCTCTTGTGAGGAAGGGACACCGGTCTGTGCACGTCTCTTGCTCCAGCCTCATCTGGCTGGGAGCAGGGGAGAGCATCAGCTCCAGTTTGGGAGGGGAAGGGTTTTCACCAGGCTGCTTCCCCCACTCCACTCAGGAGGAGTCACAGGAGCCTCCCCCATCCTGGAATCTCCCAGACGTGGAGGAAGCAGAGGCACAGCAGGTTTGCTGTCAGACCAAAGGGCATGGACAGCCTGCCAGCTTTAAAGCCCAAATCCAGGCACCCCTGACATAACCCACATCCCCTGCATTTTGATCTGCTCTGTCACAATCTGAGCCGAGGCAGCAGGAGATGAAGGAGCTTTTACATGAGATGGATCAAAAGAAAAAAAAAATCATAGGGTCAGCTTTATCTTACCCTGGAAAGAAGAGAATGAGGAAATACTGATGAGCAGAAATACCAAACGCAGAAAATCTAAAGCAGAAAGATGACTCAGAAGGGAGAGGCTGAAGCACTTCAGCATTCAGAAGGCTGCATATAATCACCTGGAAACAGGTAAAGCCTGTGCAAAGAAAAAGAGGATCGCTTCCTTGTGCTAAACTGAACTTTCCTGCAGGGACACAAGGAAGAAAGGATTTCCCAGCTCAGGGACCTGCTGAAGGACCAGGCTGGAGCTGCAGACACCTGTGAGAATGTTTTTAGAGGAAAATTAATATTAAAAGAAAGTACTTATAAAATCAGGCTTTGCTCTGCTGAATTAATGGCTTGTCACTTCTGTGTGCAGCTGAGTGGTTTGTGAGCTCCCATGTGAAAACCATCCTGAGAATGAGGCTAATTAATAACAAGTTTAAAAGTTCCTGGGTTAAAAACAACTGCACCTGCATTAAACAAGAAATCTGTTTCATGAGAGTCAGTGGACAAAATATATAAACTAACTGAGAATAGAAAGGTTTAATAGATAAGTAAAATACCTTTCACTAACCAATAGAGTAATTGGAAAGAAAACTATTGACCAATTGGAGACAGACACGAGGTCTGTGAAAACTGAACAAAAACAAGCTGTGATAATGAACTGTCAGCATTTTCTTGATTCATACTGAACCGTGAGTGTCCAGTTCCTGATCTTCTCAGACACCTGCCTCCCGTCCAGGTGGATGCTGCTAAACAGGAGAGAAGGGGCAGCTTGGCCACCCTGGTGGAACACCCTGGGATGCCCATAGGTCTGAGCAAACAGCTCCCCAAGCTCCCTCAGCTAAAACATACCAATCTGCATAAACATACCCCGTGGGGTCTTGTTTTCCAGACTCGTGTGCAAAATTGACAGAAAATTCCTCCAGGGACGTTTAAAAACACTGAAGCACTCAGATTCACAACAAGATCTACGATCAGAGGGAGCTGTGAAGGCAGCCTGGGACAGTGAGAGCCTGGGCACAGCCACCCCTTGCATGGCAGAATTTGTTGTGTACCATAGAAAGATTATATTTATTATTAATTTTTCTTCTTGTTTATTGTTCCTTTTCTTTCCAAATCCCTGCAGAAAACACCAGGGGTTATTTATTGAGGGCTGCAGATTTCAAAGAATGCTCTCTGGTGTCTTTAACAGCTTCTTTATCACTTCTAAAAGGACCTGGGGTCAGCAGTCCAGACTTGATATCTTCAAATGATCTTTTAAAAGCAACATTTTCAGTCCTAGCATTCTTAACTCAGTGTAAGCACTGCATGGCTTAAAACAGATTTCCTTTTATACAGTGAGTTAAAAGGCAGAAAAATCAATGAAATGAAATAAATGCACTTGTCTATGATCTCCCCTTCTGTATGAGCTTATTTCAAGGATGCCAGAACTGTATTCACCCAAAAGATAGGAAGAAGCCCAGGGAAGAAACAACTTCAGCTTTAACTCTGGAGTGTTGCTTATTTTTTCCAGTTCTGTGTAGTGAATAACCAGAAAGTGGTGAATGTGATGCCAGTTTTCCAGAGAAGGTTTCAGTGGTGAGTAGAGGGGTGATGGAGGTGTAAGGATGGTGAATTTGGAGGAACTGGAGTAGAGAGAGTGAACAGGCACCTGAATAAGCAGAGTGGGGAAAAGGGAACTCTGCTTCTTGAAAGAGAAGCTTTGCTTCAGGAAGAGATGACAACTCTCTCAAGGAGCCCATGAAGGATAGAAATAAAATTCCAGCAGTTTTTTTGGATTATCAGAAAGGAGTCAGCAAGGTCCTCCAACAGCTGATCTTCCACGAGCCAAGAGCAGAGCAGACAAATATATAATTGGTTAAGAGTTAAGAAACAAAGTGTGGGGGTAAATGGCCAATTTTCAGAGGAGACAATCACCTGCGGTGTCCAACCATCCAGCACCTTCCTAAGTGAGCAGAGGAAAAAGGAGCAAAGGGGGAAATGACAAAGCAAAGTCCAACTTAAACATTAAACTTATTTGCTTCTTGACCCTGATAATGTCTGAGTCTCCCAGCTAGGGCTACACTCACAGCAGGGCACAGCAGCAAATGCTCCTCCCTGCTTACACAGACCATGGCCAGCCCTTGCAGTGTAATTAATGTGCCTACAAAGGCCACGACAATGCAATCAGCTGCCATGGAACAGCCAGGTGGGTCCCTGCACTGTGCCCCGGGCACGGCTTGGGGCTGCCAAGGCACAGCCATGCCAGGGAAGGCCTGGCAATGGAAGTATGAAGGGAAAATGATTCAAACTGCTGGGCAGAGGTGGCACGGGTATCAAAGGCACAACTGCCCTTCCTTTCTGCCCCAGTGAAGTTCTGTCAGCTCCCACTGCTTTCCGTGCACGACCAAGGCATTTCTGTTTGCTGTGCCGCGAGGAGGAGGCACAGCCAGATGTTGCAATGGTACAGAGTCCTGGATCATCACTTGGATAATGTCCCGAGGGGACAGGCACTCAGCCAAGGTCAGCACAGGTCACCCAGAGCCTCTTTGCAGAAATTTGTGGGACGTCTAATTGCAGTCATTACCGAATTGAGTCACGCGCTGCTGATGCAGGCTGGCAAAAGGAGCTTCAAGCCAGGAAAATCCTTGAATGTTTTGCTTGCACTTAACATCAGAGATGTTCAAAGGTTCCCAACAACCATCCTGCCATGCAGCAGGTGCCCAGCCTCCCTCATCTGCGTTGAGCACAGCAAATTTGCAAAGTGGGAAGCGCTTCAAGGCGCCCTGCCAGCCCCAGCCCCTGAGCCTGGCTGCATTTCTCACCTTCAGTGCCCCAGCCTGGGGAATCATCCTCTTCCAAACACCCTGCTAAAGCCAGTGCTGGCTTCTCAGCCCTGCTAAAAATAAGCAACATGGGACTAGCCAGGGTGTGGGCTAGCAAGGAGCTATGGAGATTTAGGTGGCAGGGGTGGGACAGGCTCTGCTGGAGGCTCAGGAGGGGACCAGACCAGCCTGAAGTGCTCTGAACCCAGAAGATGCATGGGAACCCTCCCTGCAGCTCTGAGCACACTCCTCACAGGCAATATTCCCTCAGAGGCAATGCTCCCTCCTGTTTACTCATGTAGCAGCCTTCACGTGCAGTCAGGGTGGCTTTGAGCACAGCCATGGTGTGTGAGCACGTGGAATGATGCACTTTGTTTCACCTGAATCTCTTCATCTGCACAGCCCTGGGGTGCTGCAGCGTCAGACAGGATGCAAAGCAGGAGGATTAAAGAGCAGAAAAAACAGCACAGCTGGAGCAGCCACTTCCAGAGGGAACAGCTCATGGGGACAAAAACTGCCTCTCACAGTACCCTGAAAGGCATGGAGAGGTGATGCTGGAGACACAGAAGGGAATTTTAAACTACTGCTGATTTCTGCACTGAGTGGGGGGTTTTTTCTCTCCTTTGGGGTGCTTTTTCATTAATATAGGTGTTGGTAAATTTTGACCCAGTCTGGAAAATGATGGATGCTGTTCCCTTTGTGTCACAAATAAAACAGCTTTGACACCCCTCCCAAAGGCCAAAACCCAAAACCCCTCTCCATCTTTAGCCATATGAAGCACCCAAAGGCCATGGCACACTGCAAAAGCTGTTCCCAGTCCACTGGAACTTAAATTTAGAGATCTCCAACTGTGTAGCACTGGTACAGTAAAAATGAACCGCCAGGGTATTTTTGGCTGCAGCTTCATGTTACTTTCCTGCAATGTCTTCATGGCGATGTTTTGTGGCTGCTACCATCAGGTTTTTGTGTGCTGTGGCTGGGAAATCAGCAGAGATAAATATTTGCAGCGAGTCCAACCCAGGCAAGGTGCTGTGTCCACATGCAGAGTGAGGTGAGAGGAGCTTCGAACCATGGCAAGTGCTTGAGGAATAAGAGGGAAATGATCTCAGGGTGCCAGGAGGGCACTGTCAGAGCAGCTCAGCATGGATGAGAGCAGGAAGGGAGGCAGGGTGGTGGTAAAGCAGACAAAGACTCTCCAACTAATTAAAGTTAGAAAGTGGAATTTATTGACAGCGCCAGGCAGCATGCGAGGTGACCCCCAAGACATGTGCAGAGCTCACAAAGCCCTGGCTCTCCATTTCTTGGCAAAAATCTTACATATTCATAAAGTTACCCAATGGGCCATACATATGCATTACCTAACCCCACCTACCCTCACTTCGTATTGAAATGAACTCAAAGTCCTTTATGCCTGCGCAGTTCATTCCTTGGGGGTCTGGAATGAGTCAGGGGGTCTGGAATGGGTCAGGGGGACTGGAATGGGTCGGAGGGTCTGGAATGGGTCAGGGGGACTGGAATGGGTCGGAGGGTCTGGAATGGGTCAGGGGGACTGGAATGGGTCGGAGGGTCTGGAATGGGTCAGGGGGACTGGAATGGGTCGGAGGGTCTGGAATGGGTCAGGGGGACTGGAATGGGTCGGAGGGTCTGGAATGGGTCAGGGGGTCTGGAATGGGTCTCATGGGATGAAGGGCTGGAACTTCTTCTTTGCTTTAAACTTTTCACCTTTGTCCCATTGGCTCTGTGGTCACTTGGGCCTCATCCAAGCTTCCTAGCCTGGTTCTGGCTGGTTTTGGGGTCCAGGTGCCATTCTGGTTTCTCCATCTTTGCAGTAAGTTTTCTTCCCTCTGAGTTTCTACAAATGAACTGAATCAGATTAATGACAGCCCTAACTAGTTTAGCTAACTCCATCTGCTAATAATCAATCATTCTGCCCTGCTTTTAATTTTCTACTAGGTTTTAATCAGTATATATTGTTTCAATCTTTCCAACTATTTTTCTTTAATTCTTTTAACCCTTTGATTCAGTGGGAGCAGCAGAGCCAGGGCAGGTCGGGCGTTTCTCTTGGTGTGGCCTCAGCCACCACAGTGATGCAAACTCCAAAGAAACTGAGTTACACCACAGCAGTCAGTCTAACAGGGGCAGAAGGGCTGCAAATGGGCAATTTCACGGGCTTGCCTTCACCCCCTTCTCACACCAGTGTTGTGGTGAGCCCTCAGCCCCCCCAACCCCACCCTCAGCCCCCCATCTGCTGCGAGCAGCCCCTTCCCATTGAGTGGGGCAGCACCTGGAAACAAAAAAGCTTCCATCAAGTGTTCCTTTGGACCAAAGCAAGGCAGAGAAAAGCATTTTGAGACAGTCAAACACACTTTCCAGCTGTGGAAGCAGGCACCTGCTCAGTCTTCCCACTGCTTTTGACTGGGGAATTAAGCCACTTATTCTACATTAGAGCCATTTCCAGAGGCATTTCCCTCTGACACAAAATGCCAGCAGCCACTTCCCTCTGGAGGAGGGTTTTCAAAATGCAGGAGCAAACAGTGGTGGGAAGGGACAGTGGGCAGGGGAGTGCTGCACCCTGAGAAGGGAAATGAAAGAAGAAACCGCAAGAAAGTGTGGCACAGGTGGAGTGCCACATCCACTGCTCACTTCAGCCAACATCCTCCAGCCTCTTCCTACATCACAAGTGCCAACAGGGGAACAAGCACTGCCCAGCCACCTCCCCTGTGCCCTGCAGGCTCCTTTGCTGCTGCCCAGACCTTGTGCTGGTGACACAGATGTCCCTGCAGAGAGGGACTGTCTGAGTGGCACAGAGGAGGCCTCTGCTCCCTGCTCCTCATCCCAGGAAGGAACCCATGGAGGGAAAAATGCTTTATTTAAAAAACTGGCACATACTTTTGAGTCTTTTAACTAGCACCTGTCATTTTTGGAAGTGCTTTTAGCTCCAAGTCTTTCTCTTTCAAGGCCCCTGCCCAGGGCTGTTCCCACCTGCCTCACAGGGAGCTCACAGCAAGGGGCACAGGAGGTTCATGCACAATTCCCTGAGGAGAGACACTCAGCTGCTGGATTTTGAGGAGAGGCAAGAGTTTATCTCACTCAAATCACACAGCCAGTGGTGACCCAGGCTGTTCCTCTCTGAGCACAGATTGGTGCCCAGTGCCACCAGCATCACTGGATGGCAGGAACAGCTCCATCAACTCAGCCTTGAGAGGACGTGACTGAGAGGGAACTGGGCACATCATTCCTGCCCATCAGGGTCAGCTGGGAGGGCCCAGAGCAGGGACCTGGCTCTGCTCTGTTGGCCCAGCAATGGCCTAAGAGGAATGGGCAGAAACCTCACTTGGACATGAGGAGGACTCCCCTGGGCAGTGACCAAGCACTGGATTGCTGTGGAGTCTCCCTCACTGGAGAAATTCCAAAACCTGGACACAATCCTGTGCCCTGAGCTCTGGGATAGCCCTGCTGGAGCAGGGAGGTGGCACCAGATGAGCCACTGTGCTCCCTTCCAGCCTGACCCAGCCTGTGTGACTGTGATGGCCCCACATGGGGACAAAGCCCTGGCCAGGGGACAGGCAGCTGGACCAGCTGGGGCTGCCCATGGTCCAGAGCATCCCCTCTGTACCGCCCAGCCATGCTGGGATGGCTTTTGGAGGAGGCACAGCCCTGCCCCTGCTCAGTGACCCCCAAACTGCCCCTGGCAGCACGTGCTGGATGCTTCTGATGCCCTGAAAGACTTTAGGGAATACTGCAGAGCAGAGAGGGGCTGCAGCCCCAGGGCTGACACCGTGTCAGGAGGACTCTGGCTCAGTTTGGTGACCCTGCCACAAGGGAGAGAAAAGGACTTTGTTGTCTCCTCAGGGAAGTGAAGACAGGCAGTGAGCTACTGCCACCAGGAATGGAAGTTACCCATCAGAGCAAGCAAGGACATCAGTTGTGTGGGAGGGGGAATTATTGTAGAAAAGCAGCCTGTTAAAGGAGCGTTTCAATCAGCATCTGCTGCTGCAGAGAGGTGTCCCACAGCAGCTCCAGCTGTCCCCATGCCAGCTGCTCCCAGCCCTGCCCCGCCATGTGCAGGATGGCAAATGCCACTGCCGAGCCCACAGTGGCACAAACTCAGTGTGGTGACATTTGCTGCTCTTTATGCACTGCCAGACAACTTTTCACACTCCATCTCTTGTCTCTTGTCTCCTGTGAGAGGGTTTTGAGAGCTCCAGCAGAAATCTCTGCTGCCAGGCTGAGGATGTGTGCTGCCCTCCATGCTGAGAAAACACCTGGGATCAGCAGCAGGAGCTTTGGCTGGAAATTATGGCTGACTTTTTCCTAGCAGTGTTCTGGCCCCAGAGCACTTTTCTAAATCTTCTAATTCCCACCTATGAGGAACCAGGCTGAGAAATACAGAATAGTGTCCCAGGAGGAAACAGGGCAGAGGTTCAGCTGATCAGCTGAACAGAGCAGGAGAGGCTGAGGACATGGAACCAAACTGCAAAGGAATGGTGTGGTCAGCACCAGGCAGAGCAGAGCACAGAGATGCTGCACAGGATATTTGGGATAGAAAATAATGGCAAAGAGCCTTTTGTCTTTAGTCTAGAACAGCTTCTGGCCCGTGGAAGGTGTGTTCTCAGTTTGTCTGTACTCCCCCTGGCTTTCCTGATGGTGATTTGATGGATTTCCAGGAGAATTCTGCTGCGATTTTTGTTGCTGTTGTTGATCTCAAATGCCTTGCAATAAAGAGAATTCAGCAGGATCTGTCTGTGACCCTTACCCCAGCACTCATAACTGTTGCCAAAGAGATGATCAGGTTTGAACTGGCAGAGAGGAAAATGTGACATATTACCCAGGCCAAATCCTGTCCCTGAAGAGGTTCCCCAACAGACATTTGTGAGAGGGAAGCTTTTCTCAGCATATGGAGGGAAGCAATGACCTCTTTTGCCTCCCACGGCTTTCCTGCTTTTCCCCTGATGATTGCACTCACTGCAGCTCTTCCAGGAACTGAAGAGAAGGTGGGGAGGTCAAAGGATGAAGAAGATAAAATAGCACATCTCAGCCCTTGCGAATTAAAGTGCAAATGGGGCTGTGTGGATTGAGAGGGCAACAGTCTCAACGAAGTCTGGAGTACCTGTCAGGATTTAAGGTTTAATGAGGCAGCTGTGCCACGCTGCCCACACTGCAGGAGGCAAAAGGCTGCCAGAAAGCCACCAACGTATGTGAATTAGCAGCACCCAGCTATAGGCACTGCCCAAAGAGCTTCAGCCCTGCTCAAATCTCTCCGAAAACCGCCTGAGGCTAAGCCAGGCTTATTGCAGCACAGTCCTCACAGGCAGGACCCACTGTGCCACCACAGACAACAGCACCTGGTGGGGACATGTTTGACTGTGACCAACCCATAAGCAGATGCATTAATCACTGCTGGGAGATACAAAACCACTCACTGCTAACATGGTTCTCTATACCAGTATAAAACTCATTATAAGGCTCATTAGCAAAGCTTTCAGCATCCTTGTCTCTCATCTCACCCTTCAGCAGTAGAGAAGAAGTGAGGGGAATTTCTCCTCGGCAGCTCCTGGATGCTTGATCTTTTCTTGAGGTCTCGGATCTGGGAGCAGTCATGTGAGAATTTTTTTTTTTTTTTTTTTTTTTCCTTACCAGTTTCTTAAGTTTTTCCCCCCCATTAAAAAAAAAAAAAAAAAAAAAAAAAAAAAAAAAACAAAAAAAAAGGCAAGCAGAATAAAGCACTTCTAAAGTTTGCACAGAAATGTAATCAGTTTGGAGGAGAGTTGCTGAAAACACAAACTCCTGGAGTCACTGGGAGTGCTCCTGGCCCCGGGGCTGGCACCAGGAGATCTGCAGAGGCTCAGACCCGTCTGCCCAAACAGGGCCAAGTGAGCCCACTCATGCACGTCACACAGGAAAACAAATGCCATCCTGCCTGCTGTGCAGAGCTCAGGGCTGGAGGCTGATGGAACAACATCCACTCCCAGCGTGGTTTGTCTGTCGAGAGCATCCGGCCTAAGCAGAGCCTGGAGCGCTCTGGGTGGGATGGAACAATCAGGGCAGAGGGGACAACCAGGACAGCAGTTCCCTGAGCCACCCCTGTGCCTGCCCTCCCCGCTCGCAGCTCTGCAGGGCCTTGGGGAGCACTGGGGCAGCTCAGCCTTGCTGCTCCCTGTGCCACCGTCACCTCCTGAAGTGCCCCTGCTCACCCCATCCGTGATCCCTTCACCTCCCAGGGAACGCAGGGTCCCCAGCCTCAAAGGGAGCCCCACCCACCTCCTGGGGACCAGCCCCTCACCACCCCAGCCTGGGGGTGCAGTTTGGCCCCCTGTGCCCCACCACAGTCCCACATGGATCTCCAAAGCACCTCCCAGCACCCTACAGCGGGATTTGGATCTCACAGGGGTCAAAAATAGTAATTTGTGTAGAGCAGAGCAGAGGTGAGCAGGGATGATCTGTGGGATTCTTCAGAGCATCCCTGTAGTAGCAAGGTGGGAATATCTGGGTTGCTTCCCCTGCCCTGGAGAGTGACAAAAGTTGGACCAGGAATACTGCAGACATGGTGACCAACAACTGGGACTGGCCCATCCTATTTCAGCACCACCCCTTGAATTGTCTGTGGAATTCCCACTGTGAATGGGAAACCAGAGCAGCTATAAATCCCAGATCTGTGGAAGAGATCCTGGATGGGGGAAAGCAAATTGGAGATTTCAGCCCCTGGATTTTCACTTCCACACAAAACAGCCAAGTGCAAAAGCCATGCCAGCTCCAGAAGGACAACTGGAGTCTCACACTGCAAAAAAAACCAAAAAACAAAAAAAACCAAAAAACAAACAAACAAACAAAGTATATATTTAAAAAAGCAGGAAGAAAGGAGACCAAAATTTTAAAAACCTCAGTGAATTCTCCAAATGCATTGGCTGAGTTTGGGTGACTCTTCCACTTGTGGGGACAGAGAGTGGGAAGAGTGGAGAAAACAACTGGGGAGCAGCTGGGAATTTGAGTATCACATTTGCATGTGTCCAAGATCATGAGTGTTGGAACAGAGGGATTTAAATGCAACTTTCCTTGGAACAAGAGATGACCAGGGGACTGCCAGGCGTCACCAATGCTCTTCCTCAGGAGCTGCTGCCATTCCTGTGTATTTCTGGCCACCAGCAGAGCTTCAGGAGGATTTGAGCTCAGCACCACGCTGCAAATCCTTTCCCTCCTCTGGGTTGATCCCAAAATCAGGGCAGATTCTCAAGAGCTAATTGGAATTTCTGTGTGACCACAAGAACACTGGCAGTGGACACTCCAAAGATGGAGTTGAGTAAACCAAGCCAGGCAAACAGAAATCACATCTTATCCCGAGCCTGCACATGTTTCTACACCTAACCCAGACCAAGAATGCAGACACATTCATGAGATTCTTTTCTTTTATCAATTTTGGCTGCATTTGTACAGATTTTTTCGTGGTAGGAAGGAGCAGTCCTTAATAGATTTTTAAAAATGTGATACCTAGACAAACTTATATGTCCAGCTTGGAGCAGAAAGAAGCCCTTGGCTGCTGGCAAATTTGGACTCAAAAGTGCCCCAGCAAAAGTGGAATATGCCAAAGGGCCCCTCAGAGAGCTGCGAAGGCAGCAGACAGCTGGTGAGGGCACAGCTGGGAGGGCACAGCTCAGTTCAAGACACACTAGAAATTTCACTGTTTCCATTAAGTTTGAATGAGTAACCAAACACAATTAAATTCACATACCATAAATCATAAAGGCATAAATCATATAGGCATAAATCCTCACATCAAAGGGGAGAAAGAATCTCTTTTGTGAGATTCTATGTATTTCATAGAATATGGCTATTGCCTGTGCAGAAGGCTCCTATGCAGAACTCCAGCCCTGTAGCAGTGGATATTGTCTGAATGATTAAACAGACCTGTTTCATATTTTAGAGGACTCCTATCTTCACCCAGGACTGACTGTGCAGCTCCTACTCGTACTGTTACACAAGATCACGGGGGCTGCCACCCCTGTCTGTAGCTCTGACAGCACCAGACAAACATTAAAACCCCTGAAACTCGGAGCACTGGGACACGAGCGATCCCTGCCTTAAAGATGAGGAAATAAGGGGAAGAGAAGCAGCCAAACTATGACCACCAAGTGCCCTTTTGAGGCAGGGCTCTGAATCTGACACTGCCCGCACTGCTCCCAGCTGCTTCTCCTCTAATGACTGCAGCAGGACACAGACATATGGGAGCCCAGCCATGGCAGCCCCGTGGGCACCGAGGTTTCCTGATAAATGAAATCACTGGTTTAATGTTTTTTTGAAAGGTCTAAGTGCCACAAAAGGAAGTATCAAGTTGGGATCCACAAGCATGGAAAACTGATGGGTTGTCCAGGTGGATTACCCTTCCTCCATCCCACTGCTCCTTCCTTTCCCTGGGATAGGCCAACACCAACCCGAGTGGCCCTTTGGGGACAGAGGAGTGACAGGAGAGTGGCAGTTCCAGTGTAAGTGCCTGGACAGACACCTGGACACACCTACCACGTGCTGGAGGAGCTGAACAGAGGCACCCACGTCCCCATCTGCATCCCTGCCCTCCCCAGCCCTTTGGGCCACATGCAGGCAGAAGGAAAGGGATTCAAGGACAGCAGCAGGTAGTCCCTGCTCTGCCTGGGAGGAGGACATTTCCACATCAATGACCTTCTCACTCCCAGGAGTAAATAAAGCCCTTTGCCAATGGCTTCGCTCTCAGTGCTCACCCAGGGACTGTTCTGCTCCCTGAAGTCACACAGGCAGTGGGAAGTGGGATCTTCCTCAGAAGACAGCCTGAGAAGCAGCTCCCATCCCATGCTTTTCCAAAGATTTCTAGGGGGGGCCAAACACAAAATGCAAAGTCAGAGCAAAACAGGTGCATGTGAGAGTGCTCAGGCTGGGGTTTCTCAGCAGCCCTTGTTAGAGCTGCTAACATAAGATCTATTTTTACTGGAAAATCCAGCTGCCACATGGATTTGTGCTTAAGCCAAGTGCTCACCCCACTCAAAAGCCTGTCCCTGAGCAGGGCCCTGCTTTGCCCAGCAGCTGCCCCACTATGGGGACAGGCACAGCCAGAGCTCAGCAAGCTGTCCAGGTGCTGTGCTGGGCAGCTGGAGCCAAACTGGGCTCCCACTGCAGGAGGACGAGACCTTAGACACAAAATGCACCCAGAGTGAAGAGTGCAGGAGAGAAGCAATGATGTGAGTACCCGGGGAACGAGGCAGAGGAGGGAACAGCGCTCAGCAACAGTGCTGCAGGATGGCAGGATGTGCCAGGGCCAGCTGCTGTGCCAGGTGCTGGTTTCTCCAGGAGCTCAGTGCTGGGAAGCATCACCTGCCCACTGTGGGTGCCCAGTGTGAGCCAGTGAAGCAGGCACTGGGCCTGCCAGGCATCTCCCACACACCTGTGTCCCGCAGGAGACACCTGGGAGAGGTCAGTGCTCTTCACTTCCCCCTGGCACAAATTAGGAGTGACTCCCTGCAGGGCACAGGGACAAAGCAGGAAACTGGGAGCCAGAGCAATCCCATTGCGTGCAAGCAAGCAGCACAATGTTCAACTGCTCACAAAACAATCCAGCATTTCCCAGCACCAGCCCCATCCAAACACTGCTCTCTTTCAAGCTGCTGGGTTGGTCTCACTCTGAATATCACTGCGGAAAGGGAACCACCCAACCCCCAAACAACTCAGGTAATATTTTGTTGCTGCCAGCCTGAGCTGTCTCAGATGCTGCGGTGTGTGATCCCACTGCACAGATTCGTCTGTTGCCATCCAACCCAAATAAACTTTGGCTTTGCTTTGGAGTTGATCTCCAACTCAAGGAGCTGCTGTTTCCCTGGGAAGGATTTTAACCCTCCCCGGCCCTCTCTCCTTCCCCAGCCGTGCTGCCTTTGCTCCGGCAGCATTGGGAATTCAGGAATTCGCCCTCTCTGGTGCTGGGAGGGATGAACCGAGCTGAACCTCTCCCATCCTGCCGGGCAGGGGAGGCAGCTGAACGAGCCGTGCTTATCCAACGCTGCTGCTTTAAACAGGCTCTTGGCTGGCTGCAGTCAAAGCCACGCTATGCCTAACGTCACCGGGGAGCAAAAATAGCCGGCACGAGTGGAGGGAGGGGAATGCGAGTATTAAGAGCGCCCAGATTTCAAACATACTTGCCTTGGCAGCACGCTCCCTTCCTGCCCCTGCCACTCCAGATGCGACGGAGCACCGGGATCTCTCACTCTCTGCCCATGAAGAAGGATTCTCTTCTTTCTATTTTTTCCCCCTTTTTTTTCTGTTTTTCTTTCTTGAAGTTTCAGCTTTGGTACTACTAGATAAATTTTTTTTCTTTCTTTCTTTCTTTCTTTCTTGTAGGAAACTTCATCTTCCGGATTTAAAAGCAAGGTTTGAGCAGGAGAAATTAATTTTTGTTTACAGCTGTAAATATGCATGGTACTCCCGTGGGATGATATGGTAGAGGGAAAGACAAGATTGGCTGGGAAAATCGCCTGGACCGTAAGATGCTTGAATGGCTGCTTGGAATAACAAGCTCTCTATTGTGTGTGCATGTGTGCAAGTGTGTGTTTGTGTACGAGAGCAGAAATGATGGGAACTTTAAAATGATGCAAGGGCTTCCCATTTGGCATGATTTTCCTCTTCTAGCTCTGTCTGGAGATGGGCAAAGTGCCTGAATGGAATTAGTGCAGGAGGAATTTTATGAATGGAGCAAAAGGCAGGTTCAGGAGAAGAGGAGTAGAGCGGGGAGATGCAGCGGGCTCGGCTCTCTCCGGCAGGAGCTGTCACTCCAGGGCTCTGCACAGACAGGCACCAGCATGGCACAAATCTGCTACAAGTCCCTGGGACACCAAGTGAGGCAGCTGCAAGGAGGCAGCCCCTGAGCCATGGAAATACGTTCCTGAAAACGTGTTATCACCAGCACACTGAGCCAAGAGCTGTGTGTGGGACCAGCTCTGGGCTCAGCTGGAGCATCCCATGCAGAGAACTTCATTTCTGTGCCCTCCTCTGATTGCGAGGCAGAGGAGCAGCCACAGCTCCCGGAGCAGCCGTGTCTCCTTCATGGGAGCCACTTTCACTGCCAGCACAGCTTGGACTCCAACATCGATAAAAGGGACAACAGGGGAGTGGGACAGACTGGCTACACCTGCCCCACAGCAGGAGGGCACAGCAGGACCAGGACCAGGCAGATTTGGGGTTGCAAGGTCCAAGAAATGGATCTTGATGCTGGTGAAGCTGCTGGGCACCAGCCCAGAGAAGCACAGTCCTGGAGGAGCGCTGACCACTGCAGAACCACGCTCATCTCTTCTTGCCTGTACTCGAGGGACAGGGGTGGGAGATGGCTCTGTGTGTTTCTCTGGTTTTTGTACTTTTATCCCAATTGCTAATCTCCCTCTGAACTGGATGGTCCTCTCTTATACAGAGTTTTATATAACATGTCTGGAGCACCCGTCATCCTCAGCAGGTGGTCAGGGGGAGAAGGTGAGGGCAAATTACAAAGAGGAGGAAAATTGTCCATCCTCAGATGACACAGAGGTCACTGACAGGGTGACACAAGGGAAGCAGGGGAGGGTCTGGGACTGTAAGGACTGTAAGGAGACAGTGAGAGGACAGAGACAAAGGAGTCAAAGCTGGTGAGGAGGGAAAGGGACACCTAACTCACTGGGAAAAGCTGTGAATTCCCAGGATTAAAAAAATCCAACCTGCCCAGGGGAACAAGGCAGAAGAGAGTCTTTGCCTGTTGAACCCTACAAGGACAAGGCAGCCCAGCATCCCTCCCCCTCAGCATTTTCCAAAGAAAAATTGACAGTCTGAGTGCTGTAAAACACACAGTGCAAATGCAATTCCATATGCAGTGACCTTTAGGATGGCACAAGCTTTTGGTATGCCTTAAAATCTGGGCATTTTAGCTACTTCTTCAGCATTTCTCTCAGGTAGGTTTGCTCTCCTTTTACCTACTCCCAGAATGGATTCAAAGCAACCCAGTCCTGATTTGTGCAGCACTAAGTCTGAGCTGAGCAGAGACTTCCACGTACAGAGTTGCCTCACACCTCGCTGCTCAAGTCTGTTCAAGCAGGTTCACACTCAGCTCTGGCTGAAATAAATCTGTTTTACAGACACGTGGACATCTCTGCTATCATACTGGACAGAGAGAGTGAAAAACCCTGTGTTTTCAGACATAGAAATCCCACAGGGAAATTACACTTTGCTTTACAAAGTGCCTTTATCTCCATCACTCAAATACTGGTTGAAACTACAGGACAGAGGAGGAGCTTCTCATTCAAGGGAAGCTGCTCTGTGAAAACACTGCAGGAATGTTGGACAGGACTTTGAACGCATCACTAACACAGAACAGACAATTTGGCTGCAAATTATAAATCTAAAGTTTGTTTTCCCTTTTTAGGGGTCTTCCGCTCCTTCAGAGTTAAGAATGTAGCAAAGAGGTTTAAGCAATCATGCTGACAGCTCTGTAAATCATTGTTACGAATTTAGGAAGGATGTTTTTTTCCTCCAACCCCAAACTAAGGACTGCAGTAAGTGGTTCCAGTGATCCACACAACCTTTTTTTGTCTCTTTTCCATGGACACACCTCACAGCTGGGCTCTTGTAATGAGAGCACGAGCCCGAAAAGACTGGCCTCAGTGCTGAAAACCTTTGGTATGTTCAGGCAGTGCAGATACGTGCTCAGGGACAGGTAATTCCTAAATTCTCTTTTTGTGTTGCTCTGGCAGATTTCTAATATGTCAGTTTTGATGTCTTTCCTCTAGTGAAGAATGCAGATGGTCCTCGGATGAGACTCCGCTAAGAAATGTTTCAACATCTCCCAGCAGCCGCGTTTCTCGGAGTAGAAAGAGCCCCCTCAGACCCCTGTGACATGAGCAAAGCCTCTGGCATTTAAACCCAGGAGGATGTCCCTAACTGACGAGCTGGAGAGCCACTTCTCTGCCACCCCCTACATGGTGGCAGACACGAGTGAGGACGGCATGTTCAGGATCAGGCCCAACGTCTCCGCCAACGCCACCGGGGACGGCGCGTGGGCCGCCGGTTCCACGGAGGACATGATCGCCATCTGCACCATTGGGGCCATCCTGTCCCTCATGTGCGTGGTCGGGGTGACAGGCAACGTCTACACCCTGCTGGTGATGTGCCACTACCTGCGCTCCTCTGCCTCCATGTACATTTACATCATCAACCTGGCGCTGGCCGACCTGCTCTACCTCCTCACCATCCCCTTCATTGTCGGCACCTACTTCATTCAGAAGTGGTACTTTGGGGACATTGGCTGCCGCATCCTCTTCAGCCTGGACTTCCTCACCATGCACGCCAGCATCTTCACCCTCACGGTCATGAGCACGGAGCGCTACCTGGCCGTGCTGAAGCCCCTGGACACGGTGAAGAGGTCCAAGAGCTACCGCAAGGCCATTGCTGTGGCCATCTGGCTGGTGTCACTGCTGCTCACCCTGCCCATGCTCATCATGATCCAGCTGGTGCAAAGGGACAACAAAAGCATCTGCCTGCCCACCTGGAGCAAGCTGTCCTACAGAGTCTATCTCACCATCCTTTTTGGCACCAGCATCGTGGGCCCGGGGGTGGTCATTGGCTACCTTTACATCCGCCTGGCTAGGATTTACTGGGTGTCACAGACTGCGTCCTTCAAGCAGACCAAGCGGCTGCCCAACCAGAAGGTGCTCTATTTAATCTTCACCATAGTGCTGGTCTTCTGGGCTTGCTTCTTGCCTTTCTGGATATGGCAGCTTCTCTTCCAGTATTATGAATCCTTCCCTTTATCTCCCAAGGTGATGAAGAACATTAATTACTTGACAACCTGCCTTACCTACAGCAACAGCTGCATCAACCCCTTCCTCTACACCCTGCTCACCAAAAACTACCGGGAGTACCTGAAGAACAGGCAGAGGTCCCTCAGCAGCAGCAGTGGGTACTTCCAGAGGAGGAATCGTTTTCAGAGGATTTCAGGGAGATCCCTGTCCACCAGCAGCCAGCACTGCACAGAGACTTACGTCCTTGCTCACGCTCCTCTGGGAAACAGCAGTGCCTGAAGGTAAAAATATATCTCCAAGAACAATCAATATTGACTTCAATGTTGCTTTGATCTAAAGTGTACATTGTGCAGGCGAAGCCTTGGCAGAGAGTGCACACATTTAGTCCAGAGGCTGTGCCGTGTGTCTGTTCTCATTTCTCCAGTGCCACTGATTTGATGCTAGCAGCACTCAGCTGAACATCCATCTAAACAGCCTTTCACTTTTTATCTTTATATTTTATAGTGTATGTCTCCTCAAGTAGCCATCAATAGTGAAAGCCCATTACAGGGCCATGTTTTTTAATATTATCAGCTGTCTCACAACGTTTAAAATTATGTTACCCCACGAATGGCTGTAGTTTGCTCTTTTTTTTTTCTTTAGCAGTAGTGGTAAATTTGTAGTTGTATGAGGACGGAAGACAATGAAATAAAGAAAAGCTGATCTTTGTGACACACCATGCAGTTTGCACTTGGGGTAGGACTGGACAACGTGGATGAGGCATATCCAGGGTTGCTTGTCCTGGTTTGGGTCATACTCACATTTATTCTGCACTCCTGTGTATGCACTGGGCTGGATTCTCCAGTCACACAGGTGTGTGCAATGGAGTTACACCTTGACAGCAGCACAGGCTTCCCATGACAGTGCCACAGGCAGGGAACACTCAGCATCTCCTACTGCACTGACCCAAACACCCATCAGCAGCATCAGCTGTCCCGGGCAAGCATTTCCACCCTCTGCCCTCCCCCGGGGAGGAACTGGGAACCTCTGATGTTGCTGTTCTCAGGGCATCCACTGACAAACTGCAACATCCAGCCTGAAGCACCAGACCTCCACCACCAGGTCCAGGAGGAAAGGACAGTAGGAGAGGAGGGTGTTGAGGAGATGTGATTTCCCCCGGGCAAAACAATGTTCTCTGAAGAGTTTAATACTCCCAATTATAAAAGTGCTACTCTTGGTTAGGCAGACAACTTGTTCCCTTCACTGGAAGTGATTTTACCTTTCTGCTACACACAGTCCTGCCTACACTGAGAATACATTGCCTGTCCTGGCTTTCACCAATGATAAGGCATCATTAGTATCAATATATAATCTGTGATGTCTGGCACTTCCCCAGGGAGTCTAAAAGTACCTTCTCTGGGATGCTGCCAGCATCCCTACAGGAGTGCTCTGCTCACAGCAGCCCTGCCTCATTAGCAGGGGTATGAGGATGTAACGCCAACACAGCCAAGGTACAGAATTAGAACCAAATGAATGCTGAGCAGCAAACTCAGAGCTGCAGTGTGAAACCCCTTTGGCACTGAGCTCTGTTTGCTTAGACTGAGCCTGAACTCAGGATTTAACCATCTATTCCCCTTCCAGGCGTTTAAATGGTCACTGCTCCTGGGGACAGGGCAAGATCTGCATGCAGCCTCCCTGGGGAATGCACTTGGACGAGTCATTGTCCCTTCCACGCATGGGCTTCAAGTTTGTTATGAGTGGGGGAAGACATGCCATGAGAGAGGGCTGTGGTGCCTGCAGTTCTGCTGGTGAGCTGCTGCAGGAGCTGGCAGGGCCTTGCTGTGTCCCCAGCCCTTCCACACACCCATCAGCAGTGCTCCTGGGGGTCAGGGGGCTTTACCTGCACCCTGCTTGCAGAGCAGTGTTCCAGCAAGTCCCACTCCGGGGTCAGCCCCTTCCTGATTCCAGAGGGGCAGGAATAGCAGGGGTTTGGCTGTTTGCTGTGCTGACAGTACTTGTTAGCTTTCAGACTCTCTCGGCTTGGAGACACATTGGGGAAGGAGAGGAAAGCACCTTCAGCCCTCTGGGAGGGAGTGGGAGCCCATGGATGAGGGTGAAGGGGTTTGATGTGGAATCATGACGAGTCCAGCCATTACCCCAGCACCACCTCATTCACCACGTGTCCCCCAGGGCCACATACACACATTTTGAACACCTCCAAGGATCCAAGGATGGTGATTCCATACCTCCTTGGGCAGCCCCTTCCAGTGCCTGACCACCCCTTCATGGAAGAATTTTTCCTAATAGCCAATCTAATTTTCTGAACCCATTTTCCACTTACATAGTGAGGTGTTTATCATGAGTCAGAATGTGAATTTGACCCTTTTTTGTTTGTTTGTTTGTTTTCAAATGGCAGTTTTAACTTCTCCTTGCTCAGGAAGCACCAATCTCAGGACGAGCAGGTCCCATGGCTGTGAAGGAAAGCTACTGCAGCCTGAGCCTTTAGAAAGGACCATGCATCTTGCCTAAAATCAGCCAGCCAGAATGACAGGGGGTTTGCAAATCTCAGTTCATTCAGGCCTCATGCACCCATGCAGACCGTACAGAAGCTACTGGAAGATATTGGAGCAGATCTGCCTTCAATCATTCAGCCTGACCCCTTCACCCTCAGCAGCTCTGCTCTGATTCTCTTCTTCAAACCCAGCCCAAAAAGAATTGCAAAACGCCTTTCAAGGCTCTGTCAGTGTAGGGAACTCCCTGAAAGAAGCAGTGCTGAAGGCACAAGGCCATGTCATGTGTCCAGGGAAAGGAGCTGGATTCCCTGTTTCCCTGGAAGGACGCACAGCCCCAGCCCTGTCACCCTCCTTGTTTGAAGCCTGTGCTGTCTATGCAGGGGCTGGCGATCTGTTTGTCAAATCAGCACAACAAAGCCAAGAGAAAAATGCACCCCCAGGTCAGGGACTGGCTGCTGTCAGTACTGGGTCATCTCTGAATGATGTTTCACTCAAGCCTTTCCCTTCCCAGCCCCGGCTGGAGCTGGTTTTTGCTCCTTCACACACTCCCATCCTTCAGCACTCAGCTCAGGCAGCCATAAGGGAATATTATCCCATGCCTGCAGGTACAAGCAAGGCTCTGAGCACTTCTCAAGCAGCTGAATCCCAGCTCTGCATCCCAAATTAACTTTAGGAGCACCAGCCATGCTCAGATAACATCAGGGAGCCTGTCTCTGCCTCAAACCAAACAGCAGCTCAGCCCCAAGAGCCTGCTGAGTATTACCAGGGGAGCAGGAGCAGCAGTGAGAGCCAAAGGAACTGCCTCCAACAAGACACAGATTAATCATGTGCTTAATGATAGCTACAAAACGATTGTGCCCTATTTATTCCTCCTTGCACAAACCTACCATCAAAGACCCAAGAGCAGCCCTTTGCATAAATAAAAGCTGAAACTGGTGTGAAAGAGAAGGGTGTATATATGCAGCTGTGGGCTTGCAAAGATCAGACCTGACTCTATTAGTTTTACCCTGTGGGGTAAGGCCAGGAGGTCTTTCATGATCCCAAATCCTTAAGTCCCCCCATCTCTGAGGTGTTTGATGCCCCACAGACTGGAATCACCAGCTGAACTCCAGATAGGATAACCCAAAAAACCAATTTTTTTTTTCTGATTTAAGGAAGGAAGCATTAACAATGTCTCAAAACTCATTGAAAATACAGTTGTAAATACTCCAAAGTTTTCTAAAAGGGCCAGGGCAAGGACCAGTGCTCCTACAGCTAGGAAAGGTCAGGTACCCACTCTGGTGGCTGAAACAGGCAGCAAAGTACAGCTGGGGCCAGGCAGTGTTCTCAGCTGGATGTGATCTTTGCCAGAAAAGGATGACGTCCATGTTTACCCAAACGATTTGCAAATCCACCCAGAAATTGAAGAATCCTTCTGGAACTTCTTTTATTTATTTTTTTCCAAATTCTGAATTGCCTAGTTTCAGCCTTTAGGAGGCAAAACAGCACAATTTCTCACTTCAGGATGAAGCTTTGCCCATCAGTTTGCTTACACTTTATTTTAAAAAGCCTTTTTCCATTTTGTTCGAACCACAGGACTCTTACAAAAGTCCTGTGGTCCAAGTAGGAAATCAGAGAGCAGCTGTGCATCCCTGTGTCCAAACCCTGCCTGGACAGGGTGGTACCCACCAAAGTGCCACCCCCTGCCCAATTCCCACAGCAATCACAGGCACAAACCTCCCTCCTCACCTGCTGATTTAAACTCAAACCCATGCCAAATTTGAGCCTCCTCCTTGTTCCTGCTGATGCCTTCAATTTTAGCTTTTACATTCCCACACTCTGCCCTGTGCTGGTGTGTGGCTCTGAGCTCCACGTGAAGGCTTGGCCAGTTCTCCTCCCAGCTCAGGCACTCCCAGCAATCCTTGGCCAGCCCCAGAGCCAAGGACACGCTGCAGCCTCAGCCCCACCAAGTGCCAAGAGCAGCCAGGGCAGGAGAGCAGCCTGGGAGGGTGGCACTGCAGCACCTGGAGCTGCCCTTGGACAATGGAGCCCAGCTGGAAATGGACCCCAACTGATCCAAGGGGGAAACTCCTGAGCCGGGGCCCACCTTGGCTGGAGCCAGGGCCGGGCTCTTGGCCTGCCCAAGGTGCATCCTGTGAAGGGCTGGTAATAAATCCCTGCTTTATTCCTTCAGCTCTGCCCAGCCTCTGCTCCAGGGAGCCTCTCCAGGCATTGCTGCAGCCCAATGGCTGCAAGGCCACCCTCTCCCCCTGTGAGTGTCCCAGCCCACCCGCTGGGACACAGCCAGTCCAGGAGCTCTGCAGCCTCCAAGCACCCAGAAAAACCTCAGCACAAGCTCCCAGAGAGGATCTGGCCAATATTATGCCCATTTTGATTCATTTACAGCTCAAGATGGGGTCATTTCAGATTCCAGGCTGGCTGGGTGAGAAGGTGGGATTTAAGGAACACTTGGTCACGAGCTCAGTGATTACCCTACAGGGCCAGGGGGTGAGGGCTGGCATGTGGGGCAATTGCCAGATTGCCAGGTGAGTCCTTTTAATTTCTCTGGGTTGTGTACTCAGAAACTTCTCAATTTACTGTTTGCTTGGAGACATTAAAAAGAAGAGGCCAAAGGCTGAGCAGAGCTTGGAGAGCAAATTCACCCCTTGGCAGAGCTGCCTAGGAAAAAAAAAATATTCCTCCTGCCAGTGGTGCCCCATGGACATCTGCAGTGGCTGCCACACCAGGATGTCTCCAGTGGAATGATCTGCCCCGGGTATGTCTGAGCAGCACGCTCAGACTGGCTGCTTCAGGGCTTTCCTTTGCCAAAATGCACAGTTAAATCCTGAGACCTCCACGCAGCCACTGCTCCTCCTCCAGCTCAAAATTCAGCTGTCTCTCCAGTGCAAGAGTGAAGAATTTATTGAAAGAAAAATAGCAGAGCCTGTCTTGTGCTTGGTAGCTTTGCTTTAAAGCAACACCTGGGCCCCCCCTGGACCAGGCCAGCTCTGCAGGGGGATCTTTGCCATCTATTTACTGCACGAGCTGCCATTTCCTGGGAAACAGAGTCAGTTCTAAATTATTCTGACCACTTTTGCACCTCCAAAATCAGTATCTTATCTGCAAGTCCTGCTTTGAGCTGATTTTCAGCTGAGGTTGCTGATCCAGGCACATCAGAAGTGTGGTGTAATCAAGGAAACAGAGCAAGAGCAGAGTATGAATTATGCTGCCAGAATATAGAAAGTGGTCTGGAAATGGCAAGGCAGAGCAAAACTAGGTGATTTTTTGCTGACTCTCAGTTTTTCACTGTAGTAAAAATTTAAATCACTACAAAAATTGCAGGGAAAAAAAAAAAAAGGAAAAAAACTAACAAAACCCCACATCTCTGAGTGAAAGCTGAGCAGCAGATAAATCCTGGTAGAAACAAAGCAGCTCACTTTTATTCTGGTTTCCCAGGAACAAACACCCCACCAGCATACTTAAAGATCAGGGAATCCACCTGTCAAAAAGTCAGAGTTTTCTCTGCACAAGGGAAGGCTTGCTGCTAAATCCACTCTTCCCAAACATTTATCACCTGTGCAGCCATCTGTCTGAGAGGAAAGCACATGTTTTTTGCCAAAAGAGAAAGTGTAAATATCACAATTTGTGTTTCAAAGATCAAACCACTCAAGCATGCATAATTTCAGCTGTTATTAGCTTTAATTACATGTCAAGTAGCTGCTGTTATTAGTTTAAAGCTGTCTAGGAAGATGATAAAATAGCACAATAAGAGCAAATATATGACAAAAATCAATGAAATAACCTGCTTCAGTGATAGAGTAGAACATCCCCCGACACAGGAGCAGACAGGACAGGATTTGCCACTCCAGATCTGACTGTTCCAACCATCCCTGGCTAATTCTGGCATCTCCCTTTCACAGACATCCTGGAAGTCCCATAACAGAGTTAATTCATTGGCATCAACTGCAGTTCCAGCCACAAAACATCCAAGACCTATTTTTTTTTTCCAGATGTGCCAAAGGCAGCACAAGGGGTGCACCCAGCAATGGACAGATCCTCAAAATAAATTAACCTTTGTTGGAAAGAAAAACAATGGCAGGAGTGAGGTGTGAGCATCAGTAAGGAAATTCTTTGAGCCCTATGAAAATGAGAACCAAATATTATGAAAAAGGTTTCTAATTCTTGATCACTATTTCACAAAGAGGAAAAAAAAAAACTCTTAAAAGGAGGGAGGTTTCTTCCATACCTCAGTGAAAACAGGTACTCACATGCCTTGGGAATTAAAGCAGCAACACTCCTTCCAAGGCTTTCCTTTCCATGCTGAGTTTGGTGCCCAAATCTGAGCACACTGGGCAGCAGAAGTGCACTTTGGCTTTTTCTGTGTTTGTGTTTATTTGAAACACAACAGGAAACAGAGGCAGCAAAGCCTCCTGCTGATTGCTTAGTTTAGTTTATGGCTTGCTGCTCAGAGGAGAGTGTAACATAATTAATTCATTAACTGCAAACGTTCCACAAATGGAATTGCTCCATGTTTATGTGAACTGCAAAAATGTTTATGTGAATCTGTGAGTCACTGGTCCTCTCTGGTATCCTCAGAGGAGAATTTCCTTCAGGATCCAGAGCAGGTAGAGAGCTCAGTTCTGTGCACAAGGAACAGGGTGCCACCAGCCCCAGCAGTCTCAGCCCAGCTGCCCTCCCAGGAGCCCTTCCTGGGGCTCAGAGTTCTCCATTCCAGCCACCCCACCTGGGAGATGCTGATCCCACCTCCTCAGAGCAGCATCTCCACTGAAGCCCAGCGAGGAAAAAACACTCAGGTGGTTTGGCAACACTTTGCAAAAGCTGGAGAGGAGAGAGGAAGGAGCACAGCAGCAGGTGGGGCCCACCTGGCCCTGGCTGAAATGTGCAGGTAGCCCGAAAAGAAGGTCTGGAATGTGAGGAATATGAGCAAACCACAAACCAAACCACTTAGAGAGCCCAGGGCTGACACGTTCAGGCTGAGATTTCTGGAAGAGATACATGTTTAATTTTGCATAGAGCCTGCCTCTCCTATGTCTTCAGCTGAGGCTATTAATTTCTCATTTCATGCAAATTAAGCTTTCCAAGGGAACGCTACAATAAAAGTAGGTTTGTTTCTGCTGGAGTCAATGCAGTTTATACTAAAAAAAAAAAAAAGCCCCAAACTCAAAACCAAAACCACCCCAAACATTTTTGACCCTCTGAGTCCAGGAAATCTGCATTTCAGCTGCCCACGTGAGTGACAGTGAAGATATCAAATGGCCCCATGAATGACAAGGTATTCTGTTCACTAGGACTTGAAGTACTCAAAAGTGAGACCTATCCCATCACACCAGAATCTGTGTAAAACCATGTGAAGTGAGGTGGAATTTCCAAAGTTTCCCAGTCCTTGGAGGATCAGAAAATGGTAAATTTCCTCTCATTAAGGGCAGTCTGTGCTGTTCCAGCCTCCTCCTCCTCCATGGCTGGGTTTCAGCAGAGCAGCTTTGGCCATCTGGCTTCATTAGAACAGCATCCCTGGCTTCTTTGTGATGGACCAAAAATAGTAAAAGCAGTTTCCCTTTTGGCACTTATCAAGCTAACTGGTGGGTTGATTAAGATTTAGTTTAGCTAATTAAGGAAGAAAACATCTTTGTAAGCTGCTGGGGCTTGATTTGCTTTCTGCTGCCTAAAACTTCTTCCTTGCTTTGAAACCTGAGTCTGGAAAGATCCACTGTTGGGCCAACCTGCACCAGAACAAACCCCGAGGCAAACACCAAATGCTGCCACACTCCTGCACTGCAGCAAGGGAGGAACTTTAATTTATGCCATCCCTGATCAACGAATGGAGCTGAAATGTATTACCCCTAAGAAAAAACAAGCAGAACCAGCAGGATTTTGGACACTCATGCAGACCCCACTGGAGTTGTGCTTTCTGTTTGTCTTGCCCTGGGAGGTTGGGCACGTCTGTGCCCAGCTGGGCTCCGTCCCAGCCATGGATCTCCCACCCTCAGACTCCCTTCCAGGTTAAAGGAAAAATGACTGCAGTCCACGGAGCAGCTGTGCTCAGCCAGCAGAGACCTAAAAGATCTTTTTCCCACTCTGCAGGAACACCAGAATATTAAAATCCTTGACCAAAAAGAGAAACCTGTAGGGTCCCAAACCTAGGTTTGCAGTGACTGAGGATGACCTTAGTCATCCTAGCTTAAGAATCAAATGCCTGCTTTAGACATTCCCTTGGAGGAAAAGAACCTTCTCAAGGGTGATGAAAAGCAAAACCCTAACCTCTATCTCAACACCTGAAGAAGAAAACACCCTTCTCAGGAGCAGGAGGTGGTTATTGTACCCTCCCCACAGGAAGAAATCCCCACCCCATGGCATGGAGGGGAGCAATGGAGATGTGCTGAGGACAATTGGCTGAAACTGAAGAAATTTTGGTGAAAATGGCTCCAACACAGCCTTTCATGTGAACCCAGGCCAGTTAATCAACTTTTCTGTGTTTGAGATTCTCACCACGAACCTGCCTTTTACTTCCTCCCTCTCCTCTACTTAGAACACAAATTCCCAGAGAGGCTGAGTACTTCCTGCAAAGCCTGTGCAGATGCTCACTAAGCAGTGGCTTCAAAAGCAGTGTGACACAAACAACAAATTTCAGCTGCTAATGGTAAAAGCAGAGGTATTTACTAGAGAGAGGCTTTAATCCTGTACAAAGCTGGTGCCCTGCAGTCAGATGGCCACAGCACCCACCATCTGTGTTCCTGAGCAAGGAAGGGACAGAACATGTCTCTGCAGCAGAACAAACATCACCCTGTGCTTGTTACCACCTCTGTGAGATGGCTCTGCCCTTCCTGAGCCAGGTTACGCAGCTGCCTCCAGAGTCATTGCAGCAAATTTTTTTTTTTTTTCCATTGAGTAATAAAGCAGCTTTTCTGCCCTGCTGTGAAAAGAATGAATATCTCTGGATATGTGCTTATGGAAGAGCTGCACTGGCATATTTAGAGCTTCTCTGACTGGTCAGGTAAATCCATCAGTGACATGTAAAAATGCTGCCCAAAGAGATCAGCTATCATTTTGCAGGAAAGGCATAAGTCAGGAAAGCAAGCTACTCAGATGATTTGTTAAATGCAGTTGTTTCTCCTTAGAGAAGCTGCTGAATTTGCAGCTCTGGGAGCTTGAGTTATGCACAGCACTTCCCAGAGCTGCATGGACACCCAGTGCAGCTGCCCACTGCCCATCCAGCAACCTGCACCTGAAAACTGGTTTTATGGGATTTAAAACTGCAAAAACTGTCTTTTCCTGTGAGCTCCTGGGGGTGCTGTGCTGAAGTTCAGCAAATGGCAAAATATCTGGGAACCTCAGAGCAACCAAACCTACCCCCACACCTGAGAAACAGAGCAACAAGTTGGTGTGCACAGAGGGAAGGAGTTTTGCAGTTTGGGGTAACAGTCTGCCAGGCCAGGATGGAGAAGGGCTGTGGATGTGTCCCCTGAGGGTTGGCAAGCTCCTTCAGAATTGCTCCTCTCTCAAACTGCTCAGCTCCAAGCAGGAGGAACTGAGTGGCAGAGTGTCCCCTCTGCATCTCCTGAGGGAAGGTGAGCTCCATCCCCAGGTCTGGGCCTTAAACCAAGACTGCTGCATTCCTGTTGACAAAGAAAAGGTAATGCTGCTGGTTTGTTTTCCTATCCTAAAATCCTCTGAGACCAACGCGTGGAACAACAATATGCCCTATACCTCTTGAATCTTCTCTTTGGCATAAACTAACAAACAGCTCTGTGTTTTCCTTATTTCTGAGCAAAATAATTTCCAAGAAGAGAAAGGATCTGCTAGGTTGATTGGGCAAGGGAGCACAAAGCATTTGGGTGGAAGCAGAGAGACCTCAGAGCTCTGCCTAAGGCCATGTGAGCCGAAATAATCTGCCTGGCAAAGTGCAGGACAGCTTCACCCCCAGAGGTCAGAGCTCCTCCTGACTGAGGGGCCTGGGTGAGGCTGAGGAAAAGCCTGTCCTGGGAGGAGAGCTGTAATGGGAATGGTGCTGCAACGGGAATGCTGCTGGAATGGGAACGGTGCTGCAATGCGAACGCTGCTGGAATGGGAATGCTCCTGCAATGGGAATGGGGCTGCAATGGGAACAGTGCTGGAATGGGAATGCTCCTGCAATGGGAATGGGGCTGCAATGGGAACAGTGCTGGAATGGGAATGCTCCTGCAATGGGAATGGGGCTGCAATGGGAACAGTGCTGGAATGGGAATGCTCCTGCAATGGGAATGGGGCTGCAATGGGAACAGTGCTGGAATGGGAATGCTCCTGCAATGGGAATGGGGCTGCAATGGGAACAGTGCTGGAATGGGAATGCTCCTGCAATGGGAATGGGGCTGCAATGGGAACAGTGCTGGAATGGGAATGCTCCTGCAATGGGAATGGGGCTGCAATGGGAACAGTGCTGGAATGGGAATGCTCCTGCAATGGGAATGGGGCTGCAATGGGAATGCTGCTGCAATGGGAGCAGTGCTGCAATGGGAACAGTGCTCAGCCCTCTGCCGCTCCCGACAGCGCTGAGTTATCCTTGGCACTTCTCCCCCAAGCTGGAGTGATGTTTATAAGGTGCTCTTTCAAATGGAAAAAAAATACACTAGCTGAGTTAAATTTCATTCTTCATTTCTTCAGAGTGAAGTTTGGCAGGGGATGTGGAACAGGATTGTTCTGGCACCGTCCAAGGCAGCTCCACTCTTGGGGAGATTTCTGACTCCATTCCATTTGTTTATGTACTTCTTGTGAATATGTCGTTCTCGTTCAGGGCTTGGCATGGCATAGGGTGAAAGGGCTCACGGTGCCCACTGAAGGGAAACCCAAAACTGTCTGTGGACAGCAGAGCAGCCTCGTGGGAGAGCAGAGGCAGAGCTGTGGCCATATGAATGTGGCCATGTCAGCTTGGAAGTGTTTGGAAGAGCAACTGGATGGTCAAGCTTGTGCTTGACAGAGGCATATGAGTGGGGTGCTCATGGCTGTGCATGTGAGCAAAAGCACCCTGTTCCTCCTAACCCACTGTGTTAGCATTCCTGATGGATCAGGCACAGAGATAACTGAGCTGTCTTTCAGTCTTGGAAAGAGTAAGTGTATTCTTCGGGTAAAGGGTCACTGGAGACATTCAAAACCCACCAACCCTGACTTTCACTCATAGAATTTTCCTAGAGATCTGTATCACATCTGCTTAGCATCACCTTCACACCCTTAAGCACCTCCTGTGCCAAACCAGCTCAGCCAAGCCAGGGGAATGCAAGAGCCTGGTAATAACACCACCTCAAACCCCCACAGGGAGGAACAACTTGCCCTTCATCAGCCCTGAAACAGAAAGATGTATTGGGCCACAGTGAATTTCTATTTTCTCCACACTCATTTGATTGGAAAATCCTCAGCAGCAGCACTTTGTCAGGAGCACATTACAACCAGCAAACCCAGCTCGAGCAAGAGGGGGACAAGGCCTGGGTTCTGCACACGCTGGGTGGGGGGAAAGCAGCACTTGCAAGCAATTTGTTACACCTGTAATGCACAAGTGTAAGTGCCCAGTGACAGATCCAGTGTGGCCCAGAAGCTCAGTCTCTTCACAGCAGCAGAAAATCTGGGTAATTGGCGTTGTAAGGCATGTGGTTATCCTGCAAAAAAAAATTCTACCTTGCTGGACCAAACCACAATCAAAGAGCTTCACATAACTGCAGCTGAGTGCTCTGAGGCCCTACAGCAAATCACTGTTATTTGAAGTTCTATAAATATGGCAGGGGTTCAAAGGCTGCTGCAGATGGGCACGAGCAGCCTGCTGACCTCTGCTGTTCCCAGGGGACTGAGCCCTGCTGCTTCCAGCCCCTGCTCTTCTGCAGCACATGGACACATCTCTGAGAGCCCCACTCCAGCTGGGGGGGAAACTAATGCTGCCCTGGCACAGAGACAGGCAGGGAAAGCAGGAGACAGCACACAGGAGGGAGCAAATATTTCTTTTTCCTTTTTCTTTTCCCCTGTCCTGACTGCCAGTGTTTTCTGTTACCATCCCCGTGGCATTCAGACCATGAGAAATTAAAGAAGGTGCTATAGGGAGAAACAGCAAGTGTGCACATGCATTGGAAAGCTTTCAAATAAGCTCTTTAAAATCAATTATTAGATAACAGTGTTGTATCTAAAGCCACTTAGATAATGGCACATTAATAGCTGGCAGGACTGACAGAGTCTTTTCTGCTCACATGGGCACAACAGAAATATTTGGTTTATCTCATAGCCATGATGGGTTCAAAGCACATTTCTCTGAGGATTTTAACTCTCTCCCAAAGCACTCTGAAAACGCAGAGATCTGTTTGTCCTATTATACACTCAGCTTTTCCCTCTTGCTCAATTTGGGCAAAAATTCTGGGTAGATCACCACAAATGTGCTTTTTTGTCTGCAGTCCCACACACATTCACTCACCTGTCTAATTCCCAGCCCTTTGCTCTTCTCATCAAACCAAAGTACTTACCTGCACAAGTTTGCCTCAAAGGATAGCAGAAAGAACTACCTCACACTCAAGACATGGAAGCCCATCCCAAGTCAGAAAAGTCAACCTCTAATTTTACAAACTGCAAGATAATTCCAAATTTTTTCAGTGCTGTCCAAAGGAAAAAGAAGGGAATTGATCCTCACTTCTTTGGGCAGCTGCACTGACGTGAAGAGTGACCTTAAAAATTATCACAAATCAATCAAATTCCTATAAACATTTTGAGGAAAGCCTTCCTGCAGAGCTGGGGCTGTGACAGCAGGCTCAGGTACCCACCAAAGCACTGGACCAGCTGGCCAGGACACTGGGATGAGGAAGGCATCCAGGTCCTGCCTTTTTTTGAGGCCTGAGGAACAAATTACCATTTCAAGGCATGGTGTCAAGAGATGCATAGCAAAAGCGTTGGCTGTTGGTGCTACTACAGCAATGACAAGAAATTAAGTAGACAGATGTTTAGAAATCGAGACCATACACATGAGGAAGAAAGGAATCTGTATCCTTCCCAGGAGGAATGGGTGTTGTCATCACTGATTTTTTAGCTAGGAGTCATCCTGCGATGCCACATTTCACAGGAACATTACCTTGGCATCCAACATGGGGCCTTTTCTGCTGCAAGCTTGCTCACAAGTGGACACTTTTCCACCTTATGAAGTCACCAGGGTTTTTAATTTCTCTCTCTCTGTCCAAGAGAGAGCACAGACTGAAATCCCTGTGAGGAGGAGGGCTTGGCCCAGCACTGAGACTGGGAGAAACCCATACTCACACAGTGCCTGCTCTGGAGAGAGCTCACGGTTTCATCTCCCACAAGCACTGACATTTATTCCAAATTTTTGGTTTTGTTTTTTAAATTTTTTTCCCTCCTTTTCCTCTAAGTAATCCAAAGTCTCTGATGGGACCCTGCATTTTGTTTATTTCAATCAGCAGCAACTCTAATGGCTTTTGGACTGCGCAAAAGCAGAGTGAAAAAGCAGACAGTGGTGGGAGAGAGAACACACAGACATCTTAGTGCCAGCACTGATGTCACGCTGAATGGACATTTGAAAGAATTTAATGTCTCGGGATCATTTGCTCCCAGAAGCAGCAGCTATCCAAAACACTCCAGCATGATTTGCATCCAGGAATTTTGATCTCTGCGTGCCCAACAAGTAGAACAAACTCTGGTTTGTATCTCACGTCGCAGGGTCAGGGTGGTTACAGCTCCCATGACTTCTGCTGTCCAGCTGGTTTATGGCGATTTCAAAATCATCTTTACTGGCTCGAATGTGGCAGTCCTCCTGCCCAGGGGGTGACCTGAATCGAGGGGCAGCACTTCATGGGGTGACACTGAACGGGACCCCTGTGTCTCTGCAGAGGTTTGGGCTCACTCAGGTTCCCTCCTTCCTCAGGGGCATGGTCTGTGGCAAGTCTGAGCTCCCCAGTACAGGGCAGGGATGGGCTACAGGCCCAGCAGAAAATGAGGATATCGGAAGGCACAAGTAAGTGGCACTAGGAGAAGCTGTCCCTACCTCATCTTTGGACCCCAGCCCAGCAGAATTAGGGATATGCTGCAGAGATCAGGGATGGAGACAGGCGTCCCCTGGGCAGCCTTGGAAGGCTGACCTGGAACAGAAATGGACAGAGTAAAAGGATAAAATAGGGATTTACTAAAAGGCATGAATGGATACACACTGGAGAGTGTAAGACTCCAGGCAGGGCTGCACCCAAGATGAGCCCAAAATGGCCACAAAATGGACACCCCAGTCACGAGGTCTCACATTTTTTAAAGTTTTGGTTCATTAGCATATTGGAGCTAATTACCTAATTAAGGCTTCAGATTATGAAGCTCCATCCTCCTTGTTTTTCTCTTCACTTCCCTGTTGTTTGTGTTTCTTGGGCCTGAAATTTGTATCAGTCATCCTTGGTCCCAAGCTGGGGAAGGAATTGTTTTGTCTCTCAGTCTGTGAAGAGAGCTCAGCACCACCCAATATGAAACCCAGAACTACATACTAAAATATATACAAAAATAACCCAGAGTCTGAAAAATATAGCAGCTAAAACTTAAGGCACCACAGGAACTTGATTACATGCATCCATCCCGAGCCCCCCAGGGTCGTGCCCCAGCCCGGGCAGTGCCCAGGGCAGCTGGGCAGGAGCAGTCTCAGCACAGAGAGCCCCGTGCTCCCCGTGTGGAAGCGCTGGATCCAGCAGCAGGATCCCCAGGAGCTGTGGCCTGGGGGGCTGCTCCCACCCTGGGGACACTCAGGCACCACGCTGCCCTTGCACAGACCGCTGCCAGCATTGCTGGTGCCAGCAGGATGGCACGCTGCAGAGTCTGGCACTGCTTTTCTCCAGCACAAGAGCTGCTTTTCACTGATGGAGTGGGACCACTGACAGGGCAGGGAGAGAGTGTCCTGCAGGAGAAGAGCACTCCTGCCCCTGCTATTCCACAGCTTGACCAGTGCATAAGCCTCAGTATTCTCAGCAGGTAAAAACTCAGCCTGTGCTGACAGCAGCTGAATCCCAGCCTGCAAATGGAGCAAGTTAAACCTGCAGCAAAGGGCTCTGCACGCTCTGCTGGCTCCTGCCCTGGGCTATTCAGCAGGCACACACCTCACAGCATGTTCCTGGCACTGGTGTCAGCCTAGTGCCACAGGTTTGGAACGGGTAAATTGCTAAAGTCAGAAATCTGAAGGGGGAACAGGGAAAATCCTGTGGCCAAAACCAAAATCATGAATGAGAGTGTAGTGGAGAAACCTTTGGTAGGAGGACAGGGATCCATATTCTGTGGCTAATAGCCAAACCCAGACATTTTGTCATTCCAGAGTCATTCCCTCCATGGATGTGAAGGACTTGGAAAGCCCACACACCGTCCTCCAAGCTACAGTACATAAATACAACCAGAAACATCTATATTCTTTTATCCATTTATTACCCAGGCATTTAATTATTATTACCCAGGTATTTATTATAAGAATAATAAATATTATAATTTATTATATACAAATTACAAGTTTAATAATAATTAAAAATTAAATTATCTAATAATTTGATAATTATTTCATTTTAATAAATAAATGTTTATTTATTCAATAATAAATAAAGCAAAGCCAATGATTCCTTATGTATGATTTCTTATGTATTTCTTTTGCTTCTTCTCCCCTCATGATTTAAAAAGACTCCATTATCATTTACTCAACTGGATTCATTCCAGCAGGTATTTCTTCAGAGGATGCTCTCATTTTTGCTCCGTTTGGATTGGACACCAGTGTCAGTTGAGATTTCAACAGACTCACAGACCTGGATTTCTAATGAAAATTTTCACACTTGCAAATTGATACATTCGCTCCCTGCAAATCACTCACAGAGACTTTCCCCAAAGGCATTCCTGACAGCAAATGCATTAGCTCAGGTGTTTGGGGATTTCATCACAGACAAGGGTACAAAAACCAGCAGAAACAAACATATAACTTGACAAATATTTACCAAGAAAAAAAAACCAACAAAACAGCTCTCAGACCCTATACCAGCCACCCCACAGCCATTACACTGCCTATCTAATTTAGAAAGCATGAATGAAAGGAAATCATCAGTATCCTTTGGGAGAAACTAAATTTACTTGGAGTAAAATCTAGCTTACGCAACCAGCCACCAAAAGCCCTGCCAAACTCCCAGGCAGGCTTTAAGGACAAATTTTGCCAGCTGTAGGCTACGGAAGTCTGTGTTTAATAAATGTTGACCCATCAGTAAGTCCCTGGCAGCAGCCTGAAGGGAGAGCGTGGCAGGTTTTGAGAGCACCAGGCTGAGGGAGCTCACAGATTCACTCGTCATGGATGACACTGAGAAACCTCTCAAAGAGGAGGTTTGAGAAAATTGGTTTATGTAATTACAGAGATTTATGCCTGTTACAATTCCAGCAGTTTCACTGCGTCCTGGGGATCTCAGCACACAGGAGTCAAAAAGAAAGAGAAACGCAACGTTGTCTTTGGATGGAGATTGTAGGATCAACACCCAGGGGGTAAAGAAAGTGTTTGGTTAGGGTGGAACACAGCAATCCCTCCCTTGGAGGAGACAGAGGTGGCAGAAGAGCCTCGCTCCACCAAACCACCCCAGTGAGCAGGAAAAGCCGTTGGAGCCACATTTTGATTTATTTCCATGAGGCTGAGAGAAGCAGCTCATTATTGAGGGTGCTGGGTGTGCCAGGACTTCTCATCAGCAGTGCACAGTTGTGTGGTCAGTCTGTGAGGATTTTCAGGGCTGGGATGTACTAAAGTTGGAGTGTTGAGGGCTCATTTAGGGGTAGGGTGTCTAGAGTAAACACCCACAGCTCTAAACCACAAGAGTCTTTGCTGCAGCCCTGAATTTCCCCAGTGTTGTGAAACAGTAAATTCATCACTTAAATAGCACCCTGACTGAGTTGTCAATGAACCAAATATATGAAAAATAAATGTCCAAGCCCATCTATGTTTTTCAGTGTGCATACAAGGCAGAAATATTGACTCCAGAGAGATGGAAAGCAAGAACTTTAAAAACCAGATTTGTCATTGCCCTATCACGCTTACAACAGGACATTGTACCACCAGCCCCAACAGTTTTCTATTAGATCTCAGATGTAAAGGGATTTTTTTAATCACTCTTGTTCCTTAAATCCTTGGATTGTTGGAAAATATTGCCTTACTTTTAAAAAATGCATGTAGTTTAGTTTCTAGCCCCTTAGACTGTCTCACAGCTGTGGCAAAGAAGATCAAGAGAAACCCAGGTCTATTTTTTCATACTGACCTAGGTCAGTCCCAGCCAGAATTCTGCCTCAGCTCAAGGCCACCCCCAGCACCCACGGATTCACTGCCTTGACCTGGCACACACATCCTGGGAAAGTCTTGTGCCGAAGACAAGGGCAGGGTAAAGACAGTGAGGAAGAACTACAAAGGCTTTTTGGGGTATTCCTGATGCAGCATTTCCTCAGACAGAATCTCTGGAGAAAGGACCACCACAAGCCACTCGTGGTGGGAGGCTCACAGGCTGCAAGGAATTTGGAAAGCTGGCCTTTGACTGCACTTGGAGGTTGATGACAACATATTGGTAGAGAGCTCTGAATGAATAACCCTTTGAATTGAGTGCCTGATCTCCTGGCCAGGGCAGAGCCCCTTTCCCAGGACAGGAAGGCTCACTCTGACCCTGCTCACTGAGGCAGAGGATGGGAAAGGCTTCACGTCAGCGCAGCGCTGAGGTTTTCTCTGACTGGAAACGTTCCTTCTGTTATTCTGAACAGTCTGTCCACACTTCACGGCATAAACTGCTTTAGAAATTACAGCTGGAATGTAAACCCAGGCCGGGCTGGCTGCCTGCCCTGGCTGCTCTTCCAGGCCTCTCTGCCAGAGGGTATCTAGTGTCAGCAAGAGGCACAGAAGCATAAAAAAGCAAACACCTGGCTCCAGCAGCCATCCACCCTACTAACCAGCACTGTTTGCTTTGTGCCACAAGAGAGGGGAGAATAGAAACCACATTTTGGACTGTCGACAGCCAAAACCAGCACACGGACAAAACTCGTCCTCCAGCAATTACACTCCCCTCAGCTTTCCATCCACATCTGGATTTTGCCCCAATACCATAGCACCGAGCCTCTCAAAATGGCTCTTTGATCCGCCAGCATTAGTGTGGACAGCAAGCAAGGAGGTTTATTTGGGTGAGAAAAGCTCAGAATTGCCCCTCTGAGTGGTTTGGGGAAGGCTCACCAGCAGCTGAGTGCACAGACCATGAGTGTGCCTGCCCCAGCCCCAGCAGCAGGAACAAGCAGGACACGTGTCACTGCATCCCAAAGGCACCAGTGCATGGGAATGCAGCCAAGGCAAGCAGTCTGCTCCAAGGCCTGGCCTCCACATGTTGCCAGATAAGATAAACACCTCTGCACCGCAGCAATCAGACTTTTCCTCCCCTCTATTAACTCCTAACCCATCAGGGGTAAAGAGGGCTAAAGTTCCCACACACTAATGAGGTTCAGACAGAGTGATCCACCCCATTTTAAAGCAAAAACCCCCAAAGCACAGCCCAGCTAAATCATGCTAAAGAGTTGCATTTCTCAGCCCCTGTTTTATCAACAAACAAGGCAGAAAAAGGTTTCTGCCCCCAGATGATGTACAATAATTACATCTTAGCAGCAGTATTGAAGGACACATCTTCTCCATCACTCCTGTGTTTTTCATGTTAAACTCTCCACCAACACCACCACCACATTTAAGACCAAAGAGGGTTTACAGGGGCAAAAGCCAAATATGTTAAGAAGGTCTCATGACATGAAATTGCATCTTAGGCACCAAAGGGAACAAATGAGAAACTGGGGAAAGACAGAAGCCAGAATGGTGAAGCTAATGCTGGAACTCTTTATCTCACAGAAAAATGACTGGGTAGCTGCTCATTTGATGTGCAGCAATTATAGACTAATTTACACAGTGCCACTTAGTGACAAGTATAATTATGTCCTACTCAGGGTACATATCACAAAATAATTGCCTCCAGCTGAGCTGGAGGTTGTAACCCACTAAAAGGGACTTTAATGATGTGACCAAAGATGGATTTCAGCTGGAAAGTTTAGGACTGATCAGAAAAGCAGAGGAGTTGCTCACAGCTCTTTTAGGAGAACTGCAATAGAAGCTCAATCTCCTCTATATAAATAATTGCACTGATCTATGCATAGATTTATAATGGAGATAAGAAGGTACAAAACAAAATAGATTTCTAGTGCAGATTATACAGGAATTTGTTCAGTTCACAGGGCTCTGGTGCCAAAAGCTTTTTAAAAGTAATCTGCAGTGTTTTATCTGACTGTGGTCATTCCAAAAGACATCAACTACCACTCCCAGGATGGTGCTGAAATTAACTTTTAATATCCCTCACTGAAATAAAACCTCACAGCACAGAAAAAAATCCGGTTTGTAACACTTGCACAAAAAATGAAATCTCAGCTTAAATTGTGGACAGACTCGAGCCCTTCCCCAGAGCAGAAATGCTCAGCTGCACACTGGGGATGTTCAGCGTGGTTGCAGCTCTGAAGGAGTCACCAAACCTCCTTAAGGAGAAGGAGGAATTACAAAACATGATGGTGCTTTTGAGCATGTACTCAGCATCTTTTTTTTCCCCAGATTCCACTGGTCTTCCCAGCCTCCAGCTGAGGACTGCAAAGGGAGAGGGGCTGGGATGAGGGCATGGGACAGAGATGGGATTAGAGCAGCATCAATAAAAATCAGATTGGTTTTAGAAGGCTTTGGGATGCTGTGGCTCCACATCAAGAATCCAGCTATACTTGTCTTAACCATATTGGTGCTAAATTCCCATGATTTGGGACGTGCTTCAGTTGGCAGCTGCAGTGCACTGAGCAGCAAGGAGCACGAAAATAAAGCAGGACAACAGCGCAGGTCATAAAAACTGAGCTCAGTAATAATTTGTGCTGTAAATTAAGCAGCCTTAGGGCTCCTCGTAGATTTTATCAGTTCAGGGGAACAGCATTAGTAGTGGAGGTAGTTTTGATGAACTGCCATAACATGACTCAAATGTGCAAGTGTAGGAATGCATCAGAGTGGGATGTCAGCTCAATGGAGTAATCAAAGTCACTTTCAATGAAAGCTCAAGGCATTTTCTCACAAGTACTTGTCTTCCTCCTCCTCTGACAGGACGAGAGATATGAGCCAAATTTTATCTCCACCGCTAGTTCTGCTGTCTAACTGGAAAAGGATTCTCAAAAAAATCCCTTAAACAGGTGAGGTGGCTCAAGGGTTTACCCTGAGCAGTCGCACCCACTCACTCTCCCCATGACCCCACGGAGCAGACACAGCACAGCCCGGGCTGGAACTGCCCATGACTGCCCCCTGAGCAGGGTCCCTGTCCAGGACAGCCTGGCACTCCCCCATTCCTCACCCTGCTGGGGACAGCTCCTGTGAGTCCCTAAAACTAAAATATAAATCTGTAATGCATTGCCTCCTTAGTCTGTTTACCTGATCTGTAAAATAGGAATTATGACCTCACCCTGTCACCCACTATCTACCCACTGGAATTCCCATTCAGAAATGTTAAGTCCAGAGGCTCAAACAGTTGAGCATATCTGATATTTTGTATACAAAAAAAAAAAAAATCACAAATTATTCTTGAATTTAGCCTAATAATTGGCATTTGAATAAATAGTAGCCTTTTACAAAAAAAAAAAAAAAGTCTGAGCTTACTTGGAAGACTGTAAGACATGGAGTCTGTCTTCTCTGGCGGCTTTTGATCAAAAATAAATGTCTCATTTCCAGCTTGAATCAATCTAGCTTCACTGTTTCTGGAGGTGTATTTCTTGGCTAGTCTGTGAATCTCACAGTGGGCCTTGAGCTCAATACCACTAGATAGCCATGAAATAAGAGCAAGAATCGTTCTTTATTTTACTCAGCTGCAGTAATATTTGATGTTGGGAAGTATGGGGGAAGGGTTTGGTCTAAATGCATTTGAATTGCTAGTTCTCCTCAGCCTACCTTAAATATATTAATGTATTAAATGTATTAATATTTCCACTTTCAGTCGGTAAAGGGGGAAACAATGATCTGTCACATTACAGGGCAATTTGAGCCTTTTCATTATAAGTGTACAGGAGATATTTTTTCAGCAATCCAACAGAGAACACAGTGCAATCTAAGAGCAAAGAAATCACTGTAATAACCCAATGTAAATATTAAAAATTAATTAATATATAGAATAAAAAAGACTAATCATTTTAAATTTTTAAAAAATCCTTTCAGACATAAAAAAAAATGACATTTAAAGGCTAAACCAGAGTAGTCAGAACCTCTGGGCCAGCTCCTGGTCCTCCACAGCACCCAGATGCCACAGCAGGCCTTGGAAGATTCCCTCAGGGTGCAGTGGGTACCAAGACCTGAGGTTTCACCTGGCACTTAAACCTCACTTGTCCTTGGAAGTAAAGGTCTGCTAAGGTTAGCCTGAGGTAGGGGATTCCTATGTGATGATCACCATGATTTTGGGAGGAGGCCAATGCCTGCGAGCACTAGACCAAAATTGGCTTTGCAAGGCTGGGTGTAATGTCCTGTGACCCTTTGTGCACTGTTCCCGCTGTAAAAATAACTTCCCGTGGGCTCGTGCTTCAGCCTGGGTGACACACACAGTTCAGGCACTCCTGTCCCCAGGCCCAGCAGGGATGAACATTCATGGCCACCACCATCCTGTCTGCTGTCCCTGCTTCCCTCACCACTGTCTCTCCCTCGGCTCTTGGCAGATAACCAGCCTTCCAGGCCATCTCTGGCTGGTGGCCCCCAGCAGCCATCCCCCAGCCCTTCAGCACACACCAGCTCAGATTTTAGGCCAGTTCTTGCCAGATTAGGGAGTTAGCAGCACCCAAGATCCCAGCATAGGCTCTGGGATGGGTGTGTTTGCTCATACAGACATATCCAGATAAAGCACCTAATTAACTGTGTTGATAATGGACCAAGAGGTGACCTGGGCTGTCTCCACAGAGCTTTGGTAATTAATGCCTTGCACTTCCCAAGCTTCACAGAAAGCATTTATAATTAACCTCTTCTTCTTTCCTGCTTTATGGTGCTAAAAACAACTGGTACTCTATCGAGAGCTCAGGAATATCTATTAATCTGTCTCAAAGTCAAATCAGGGCAGAAGCAATTTAAAAGACAATTACAAGCAGGAGATGTGAACTCCATTCTCAATTCCAGACACAGCGCTGAAGAATAAAATGCCTCAGCTCCCAGGCTCTATGCCAAGGGTAAGCAGCATGAGGAAAACCTCTCCAACCCACAGCACAGCTCAGAAGGCCTTGAATTGGATAGGATGGAACAAAACCACTTAAAAACCCCAATTACCTGGCACTGATTGTTCTTATAATTGCTTGTTTCCAGGTTTATAGCAAAAACATCAAGTTCTTTACGCTTTAATCTTGGTAACTAAAGTCTGAACTTGTTCTCATGTGAACTTCATCTAAGGTTTAGAAATACCTAATGAGTTGAGGCAGAATTGCTGAGCACCATCTCAGGACAATGGGAAGCACAGGGACAGTGGGAAATGCTGCTGGAGGGCGGCACCCTGGGAACAGCAGGCTCTGCAGCTGGGGCTGGAAAAACACCAGTGCCAGCCTGAGAAAGTTCTGGGTGTCTGTAAAGCCCTGAGGGGGAGTGTGGGTGACCTGCAGGACACACACACATCGCTTCTCTTCGAGTGGATGTGGAAATGAAGCTGACTGCTGAGAGATCACAGGAGGATAGGGCAGAGCAGGCATCTGCAGTAGGTGGGAAAACACACTGTACCTCCAGATAAATCACAAAGTGAGGACATGCAGCAGCAGTGTGAGCACCAGCATCAATACTGGCTGAAAGTCATGTAGAGAACCCCCCTGAGCAAACCAATGCACTCAATCAGTAACAGAATCAACATCTGAGATCAAAAACTACCAGCATGCTCAGCAAACATCCCACCTCCACCTGCAGGGGATCGTGTCGCAACCCTTGTTCCAATTTTACCAAAATAAAAGGATATTTCTATTAGTAATTCTGCTTCTTCTAATTGATTCTAAATTGGATGTTCGTTTTCAAAGCTGCCAGGCCAACATCCCACCACAAACAGGGTAGTGTGTGATATTGCTCCAGGTATTGCTGAGCTTTCTGCTGGCACTTGTTGATTCTTCCATGGTCTTATGGAGTATGAAAAGGTCCAGCAGCTCCTTGAGTCATACATACTGTCTTCTTTTATGTCTTACAAAGGGGGGATGTTTTATTCAGAAGGAATTGAGGAGTTAATGAAAATATTCGTGTGGTAATGAAGCTCTTAATCACACAGTACCTAGTGAAAGGTGCACTGAAGGAAACACCAAAAATAATCAGGAAAAGTGAGGCTGCCTTTCTGTCTCAGGATGGGCTTTGTCATCCTACACCACAGTTTTTCCTGGCTGTCTCTGACTTGATACTCATTCCTCAGGGCCCTCCTCCCACTCTGAAATCAGGCCCTGCTTTGCATATTCCAGTCTACCAGAGGAAGAAAACAAATCCAAACACTGGAAAACAAGAACGATGGCAAAAATAACAATGAAACCATCAGAAATTTTTCCCCAAATGAAGCTGCAGTAGCTCCCAACAACACTGAGGATGTGTCCAGAGCCAGAGCACCTGGGAATCGCCACGTTACAGAATGGGAATCACCTGGGAATTACCACATCTCTGCACATGTTCCCAGAGCAAACCCTGGTTGTGTTTTCCCACTGCCAAAGCAATCCCCCTGCACAGACAGGGGAAGGGGAAGCAACTTCTCCACACTCACTCAGCAGGGCAGTGGCAAAAGTGTCCAAATCCCAAATCCCTGAGTTCTGCTCCAATGCTCCAGGTACTGAGCCACATGTTCTTCCAGATGGCAACATGAGCAGCCAGCACAGGATGGGCCCTCCCTGGGAGGGGAAGAGCATCAAGTGGCAAAAGGGTTCAGAATTTCATTATAACATCATTCCCCGCCACTTCTAATGTTAAATTAATCCCTGTCTGTCCAGATCAGCTAAACTCAATCTCAAGATAAAGTAGGTCAGCAATAGCCTGAATTTAAAAAGAAAAAAAATAAAATCTGATGGAGTGTTGCAAGTTTTTTCCACGGCTGATTTCCCTGTGAATTATTCATCCCAGCAGGAGGTCTACATTGCTCAACAGAAACATTCCTATAGTCAAGAAAGCACTTCTCCAGCAGGACAGGGCAAAATAAGCCAAATTCCCCCAAAATATGGTGGCAGGGCACACCCTGGCCCACTGTAAATCATCCTTCACAGAGCTGCATCCCTGCCCACCACCTTCGCCTTCCTTGTTCAGCAAGCACAAAAACATTTCCCTTTGAAGGTTTGGCCTCACAGTTAAAAACAGCCAAGAAATTTCACTAGGACTTTTTTTTTTTTTTTCTACCCTGCCAAGAGCAGATCACTGCAACAGTCATTGATAAAGTGACTCAGAGCCTCTGTGAGCTGCAGAAGAAAAATGGAACTGCAAAACCTTGACTATTCCAAAGCTGTTGCAAAAACCTGGGTCAAGTCATTTATTGGCTGTACCCACACACACTTAATTGGTCCTACAAGATTTTAAATGGCTCCTAATATAGTGATGGCCTAGATTATCTTTTTACCTTATATAAATGGATTTTAAATTATTTCAGATGGTTAGAAAATTCTCTGCTTGCAAATGAATGTGCTTCTATCACAGAGAAACATGAAAATGTTATCTAACATTAAAAATTACCTCTTCTGAATAACACAGATCTGATTGTTTTAGAGCTATGCAGCTTTTACTTTAAGTATTAAAGTATTCTCCAGGGCTTAAACCCCACAAGTTTTAAGATAAAAGATGCTCTCAAAGATCTATTTAATTGTTATTAAATGGAAGAATTTAAGATACTGAATGGGACATAAGCCTGTACAGAGACAGAAGCTGTTTTCTAGTTCTAGGAGACAATAAATCATGCTATTGGTCTGTCTCTGGCCTTGGCTGGTAATAGATCACAGACATTTTCATACCCAAGTTCAAAAAACACACAGAAAACCGGCCACAAAATAGTCCCATTGCCAAAACACATCTTAAATAACACACAAAAAAAAATGGCCACAAACCAGTCAGGGTGCCAAAATGCATCAAATGTTCAGCAGCCTGCAGTCTTCAGGATGTCAGGGTGAGACAGGCTGGTTGATGATGGCTTTTCAAGAGAAATTTTGGGGGTTTGCAGGCCATTCCTGACCAAGTCATGCGGCTGTGAAAGGAAAACTGCGCTCGGTTGTTAGAGATCACGATTTGTGGAGCCATTTTAAGAAATGCCCGCTGAGATGGTTGTCTTAGAAAGGGTGCAAAGTGGTGTAAAACATTCAGAGTTGCTAACATCTCAAAGATAGAGTACAAACAAAAGGCTGCACGAAGAAGAAGGTGGCTTCAGCTGCTGCCCAGACCTCACAGGGACAAGGGATGTCAGGAGGAGCCACAGTAAAAAAGGCAGAAGGAGAAAATGGTGAAAATTAGCATGTTGGGATTAAGAATTCAGCATCTCTGAGCTGAGAGGCAGCTCCTCAGGCACAGTAAGCAGAGAAAGGAGGTGGTGTCATGGCCAGAACTCAGGGACATGTGGCCATGAGGAGCGTGGTGGGAACATCCCCACACCTTGAGATAAACCCCAGAGAGGGCCCTTGAGCTGATCCTCACCCTGAAGCAAACCCTTTGCCCTTGCGAGTGTGAAACTGCAGCACACCCAGGCTGGTACCCGACAAGAAAGTGTGACACAGGGTACACGGACCACGCACATGTCACCAGTGTGACCCCATCAGGCACAGCATGGAACACACGGGGTCATTCTGTAACCACGGAAGGGACAGGAGCATGAGGAAGTTCTTGTCTGGAAGATAATTGAAAGGAAAGCAGCAGGATCCAACTTCAAAGAACACCAGTGAGTCAACCTTCCAGGAAGAGAGCCGCTGTGCCACCTCACCCCTGAGCCATCAGTGGTGATTGCAGCTGAGAGAAAGGGAGCTGGGCTGGCAGCACAGTGCTGACCTTTGTGAAAACTGTGATGCAGACAGAGCTGAGGGAACAGTCCGTGCCTTCACCCGCTAATCCCAGCCCTTCCACAGCTCCAGAGCAGGAACTTGGTACCCAGCCCACCAGCACATAAGAGGGCTCTGCTGGCACTCAGAAGGACTCATGTTACTGTAATTCCTCTGGGTTGAGAAGAGATGGAAAATAAAACTCCATTTTTCTGAAGTGATCCTCACTCCCCATACTTGCACGGTATCCATGGCATGCGGGCACCACACCAGCTCCAAGGATACAGACACTGACTCTGGGAGCCTTTCCCTCCTCCTGGTAAATCCATCCAGCCCGAGCTGCTCGGAGCAGTGAGCAGGCACAAACACACTGAGCCCTGAGGGGTGGGGTGAGGGCAGACAGGAGATCAGACACAGACTGCTTCCCAGAGCTCGGATGCACCAGCAGACACCGGATGCTGTCCCACCATCCCTTCGCATTTTTACTTCTGTCGTACCTGGAATTCCTCAGCAAAGCAAGAAGGGGGAAAGCAGCAGTCCAGGGATCCCTCTGCTGGTCTCTGCTGCTTAGACCTACCACGGTGTTCTCCTCTGCACAACCCTCCTGCTGAAATGAGCATCCCCTTTGGAAATTGAGGCTTCATTAAAAGCAGCAGGCAGCATGCAATCATTTATCCTGCTTTAACGTGGATCACTCAACAAATGTGCTGTAACTGTCATGTGCTGTATTCCTCAGCTCTGTTTTCAGTCCTCATCTCCAGGTTTAATACTCTCTGGAATTAGTAAAGTCTGAAAAATATAGCTCCTCATAGTCTGATTGGGGATTGGGAGCAGGATTAGCTGATTTCTCTCAGGAGGTGCCAAGAGCCACGGAATTGATGTGACAAACAGCAGGATAAACAGAGAGGCTGAGAAGGAGCTACAGCACAAGCAGGACGCTGAGAGGAGAGAGAAAAAGAGCAAGGTTAAAATGGAGAAAACATGAGGCAGAGGGCAAGGAAGACATAAAGAAGACAATGCCCTCAAAAGTGACCAGAAAATAAGGCTGGGTCCTTTACCCCATGATCAACTCTCAGAGGCTGCTGCAGCCCTGCCATGAAGGGATACAGCAGGAACGGAGTTGGTCCTGTACATTTCCAGCTGCCTTTTACTCCATATTTCCAGCTTTCTAATTCCACTAATCCCAAGGGGACTCTAAAGATCACAGCTATGCTGTATATTGAACCTCTGCTGCAGAGATCTTCACAAGCACAGCTCTGAACTGCCACACTGAGAGAAGTCTCTGGGACATACTAATATTCAGAATAATGAAAACAAGGGGAAAATCCAAACAAACAAAACCTCAAGGTTAATTCCATCCTTTATTGGCTGCTTTGTGATTCATCCAGGCTATAGCTAAACACTTGCAAACAGAAATTAATTTAAAAAATTAAACTCTCAGCTCATCATTATGACAAGTAGTTGTACCTATCCCAGGACACAGATGCAATTGGATGCCAAGGGGACCAGCTGAACAGCCTGCCTGGCAGGCATGTGGATGGAGATACTTGAATTTAAGTGCTCTTGTACCCTCCTACAGGAGGGTTGAAGAGAGAGCTTCTCTATCCTCTAAAGAGAAAAACAGGACCTTCCTGAAGCGTTCACTTCTTTGTTTTATTCTCTCTTAAAGCTTAAGCAAAATAATTTAAAAGTTGCTTCATTGCCAGCCTGGGCTCCAGGGGATGCTCCTCAGCTGCCTCCCTCCATACCAGAAGGACTTCCAGCCCTTTTTCCCCTCAGTCTCCAGAGCTGCTGCACAAGCTCAGCTCCCTCGAGTCACAGGCTGGTTTTACAAAATGCCATATAATCGAAAAACCTTCACCTCAGGCCTTTGTGCTCTCCCCACAGAAGACAAGCTGCTCACAAAGACCCACCCCAGGTAGCACTGCAGGGACAGTAAGGCCTGTGATACCTTGGTGACTCTCAGTCAGTAAATGAACCCAAATATTCTCATAGCACCAGAAATCCTGCTCCGAGCTACACCTGAGGGCTCAGCCTGAGCTAATTTCTGAGACTTTTCTCCCTCAAGCATTGGTCTTGCTGCTGGCCCTGCTGACCCAGGGCTTGTGCTGGCCTCTCATGCTCTACTTCTTAGCTAGCACTACTCCTTCTCTAGCCCAGGCTCTCCAAGGTAGCAAGAATCTACATTTATTCATAAAGGCAAATCACATTTCCCCGTGTGGAGCAGGTGTTCCCATGGAAACGATTCAGACACATTTATATGAATGGGCAATTTTACAAACTGCACTAAAATCCTTGACATCATCAGAGCTGAGGGCAGACTCAGGGACTAAACAAAGTTCTTAAACCTCAGTAGCAGCTGTGTGGAGATAAATAGTCATGCAGCAGTGACAGGCAGATACAGCAGGGGTGGAATTTCCACTAATGCTGACTTTGAACAGTGGAATACAGCTGACAAGAGTAGCATAAGCAGAGAGTGCCTGAAGAATTTCTTTACCAATAGTTTCTTCTACCAGGTCTTGGGCTGATACCAAGTTTTGGGCTGGTATATAAATTGCAATATAAATTGAAATGAAGTCTCACCCAAGACAGACCCCCTCTTCCCCAAGAGAAGGTTCTCCATCACCATGACCACTTGCACCAAGGAACAGGGACTGTAGAGCTGGTTTTCATTATGGAGCTGCAGAACCCTCACAAGGAGCCAAAGCAGAGAGCAAACCACAGGCCAGAGAGGTCTCAGAGTGCCCAAGTCTGCTTCAACAGAACCACTGCTGTGCAAGGGAAACCTTTGGCCTTCACCTGGGTTAAGTCCAAAAGCAAACCCTTGAACCCCTGGGGGTTCAAGCTTTTGTCTGGTCTGTAAAGAAACTGAGGCTGAAAGGAGCTCATCAGCACACATTGCTTGGTCATCCTAGGAGTGTTTGCTGGGGACAGCAGGAGCAGGGGACAGTGGCGTCAGTGCTGGCTGGTGGCTCCTAGGAGTGTTAGCTCTGAGGCAATGGCCACACTTGTCAAGTATTATTTCTAGTAATCTTTCAGCCACCTTAAACTGGGCTGCAGCCTCCGGTGGCCCCCCAGGGTAAGGTGAGTCACCCAGTCCTGAGTCAGGTGTGCAAGGAAAGGAGGCAGCTTCTCTTCACAGGCTCAGGCACTGCCTGCCTGGATTCCCAGTACTGGATTAGCAGGGGTGAATATCCCCTCATCTCTCAGCAGAGCACACACTGCTGCTATCCCATGGCTGGGAGATCCACAAGCAAGGCCAGAGACAACTGCTCAGAGACACCCAGAGCATGGCACGGTCCTGCACGGTCCTCTGCCACGGGCTCTCAAAGGACCCAGTGCTGCAGAAGGGTCAGTAAAAGCCATTCTTAGCTGAGGCTGCTGAAAAAAACAGGCTCTGGTCTGGTCCTACTGCTCCAGCTGTAACTCACTGCAGCTTTCATGGCCACCACCATCACCTGTGTGGCCCTGCCAGATGGGACACGGTTGCCATGAAAGCTTTCATCAGGCACATCCAAAGATCATGTTCCCAGCTCCCACTAACCCCATTCAAAATCCCTCTTACTTTGGAAAGCTACTTTGCAGGCCAGGAGGACGGGCTGAAGTAATCAGGCTTCATCTCAATCTGCCAGCTGTTTTCCTCCTCTCATTGAGATGTTTTAGTGGGCAGTGGAGTGATGAGACTGTTACTTCCTTCAGCTGGGATTTCAACAGCAGCTCTGCAAATGCCATCTCACAAAACAGAGAGTCTCAACGCCACACACTGCCAAGGTTATCAGATTTGGGCAGAGCCTGCCAAGTAACACAAGCAGGGCTTGGAGATGAGATTGTTCTAAGTGGCAAAACAAGTTTCAATTCCTCGGTGGGAAGGAAAAGTCCTTTCTATGAGAGATAATTTATTTATTTGCATATCAACTAATGATCTCCTGACATTCACTTTAAAGCTGCTCTAGAAAACTCTTTCTGCTGTAAAAAGTTTGAACTGGTCACACTCCAAACTGCACAAAGAGCAGGCTGTGTCTGCAATGCCGGCACTAATCAGCAGGGATCCAAGCTCAGCTTTTCCATATGTGCTCCTGCACTGGTCAATCCAATTTACAAACCAGAAGTTATTTTGTTGAAATCTTTTAAATTATATGTAAGTGTCAGAATTACTTTAAATAATATATATGTGTGTCACCAAATTTTAAACTGCTCATGGATACTTCACTGCAATTGGGAGAAACTCATCACATAAATTTTTGGCTAAAGTAATCCCTTCCATGGCTTTGCAAACATATCAGAAGTCAAGAAATTTACCAGTCATGGGGCAAATTTGCACCCTGGGTTAGTTCCAGCCTCACCCATAGTATTGGTTGAAGAATTGGGAACATGAAGGGCCATGAATACCCAAATATTTCTGGCCAGGGAACTACCCCCAGAAGCTGTCCCAGATCAAGCCCCAGACACATCTGCAGCCTCCTTCGCATGATGTCCAAAACCACTTGGGGCCAGCAGTTTAGAAAGCACTTGTTTGTATCAGAAAAGCTTTTTCCTCCTTGAAATCAGGGTGAGATGAGCTGTTGGTCTCTTGCAGGGACTGCTGGTGAGGTTTGGTGCTCATTCCCAGTGCAGGGTACCAAGGGTTGCTGGATCTCCTCACCACTGTGCTTTGTTTAACATCATCCCCTCTGCTCCCTCCATTCTGTTGTTTGCCACTAGGCCAGCCCAGTTCCTAATTTGTGGGGAGGAAAATTGGGACTAAGCCAAGGCTTTACTGTAGGAGGATAATCATTATCAAGATGCTATAGCTAATAAACAACCCTCCAGCGACAGGTTTGATCTGTGACTACTGAACAGTTTGCCAACTTGCTTTTCTGAATTTGCATTGATTGCTCTTTGCATACACCCAGAGACTCCTTCAACCTCCCAGCTGCTGGCACAGAACAGATTCCCATCGCCAGCCCTCCTGACGCTGTAGAGTTTTAAGGAAGCAGGGCTTGCAGGGTTTTTATAGGTAAGATCCTGTCACATGCTGAGGAGGGGCACGGAGAGGAATCCCTGCAGCCACACCAGAGCCCAGCTCACTGCCTGAGGACAAGGAGTCATGATCTACATTTATTTAAAGGAAAAGGGACAAAGACATCCTTCAATGGAACTGGAGAAGAAGGAGAGCATTTATCTATGTCTGGTAAATCCAGTCTATCTATGCAGTCTCTTAAATTCCTCACCAGGCTGCAGGAGAGAATTCTTTAGCTCATGCCCACCAGATACAGAGAATAGAGACCCCAGGCCTGTTCCGCAGGAAAGAGCTCTGGGACTCCTCTCTCTGCTCCTTTGGGACACTCACTCAGAGGCTGTTTGCAGTGGCTATTCCCTGAGATCTTGAGCACCAAACCATCTTTAAAGGAGCTGTCAGGTTTTATTTCCTAGACTCTGAGTGCTCTGCTGCTGACAGAACAGCCCCTAAACTGCACACAAATGTTTCTACAGCTGCAAGGAGTGTCAAAAGATCCTTTTACTGAATAGCCTCACCCCCAAGGGTTTTGAAGGATTCCTTAAACGGATCTAACCATCCTCTTCTTCCAACCATTTTATTCCTGCAGTGGAAAATACTGCTCAGGGCTACACAGCCAAGCTAGTCCGTGCTAATCATGGCTTTACTGTGTGCTCAGTACATGATCTCAGCTCCTGCTGATCTGCAGTTTTCCTGTGCCAAGCAGATGGTAGGAACCCATAACGTCCATAAAAGCATTTACTGTATGTGGCAATAAGAGTCGTGAGCATCACTGTGTTCGGGCCCTGCTGAGATGGGGACAGTGGGTGTCTAAGGAAATTCCTATTTCCAGAGGAGAAAGGAAGGCAGGGTGTGTCCAGGTGAGGAAGGGCAGCACTGCCACTTGCAGTGACAAAAGACTTGGTGGCAGGGCAAGAGGTGAAGCTCTCCCATTCTCCTTGATCTGACCAAGATCCCACCCCTGCAAGTGTTCAAGGCCAGGCTGGATGGGGTTTTGAGCAGCCTGGTCTAGTGGAGGGTGCCTTGCACATGGGGAGGAGATTGTAACAAGACGTTCTTCGAGGTCCCTTCTAACCCAAACCATTCTGTGATTCTAGGAAGACACTTCCGCAGCCTAAAGATCTTCCACTGTTGAATATGACACATTCACACATGCCAATGAAATGACAAATGCAGTGAGGAATTATTATCTTCCAATAGACCACATTGGAAGGTTTTTGCAATGTTTGTTAAAAAGTGTGCAGCCAGTCTCTTGCTGTGATTGAAGTGCCTTGATTCACCCCAAAAGCTCCCTTAGCCAGCCTTTGTCTAAGGCACAGAGAGAGGGGCAGGATAGCCCTAGAGCAGGTTGGAAATAGTCACAGTCCCCCACTGATCCCTCAGGCTGTTCCTCTCCAGCTGCACAGCAGAGCCAGACAGCATCCCTGACCCCAAATAAACCCACCTGGGGCACCAAAAATTCATGCTCTTGCTTTTGTTTGTCACAAGTCTTCTGTGCTGGCTCTGAGGAATTTCTGAGAGCTCTCTGACCTGTGTGCGAGGCCACTTAGAGCCCAGGTGGGGACAGCCCCTGGGAAATCACTTTTTGCAATTCAGTCTGATAAACAACTTGGTAAAGGAAAAATATCTGATGAAAAACAAGAGAAACAAACAATACAATGATGAAACAACTGACACGATTGAAAGCCCTAAACCAGCATGAGATCTCAGAGGGGAGGAATGCAGAGATTTAAAGCTTTCCTCTGAAGACAGTACTTAGAACAGGGGTGGTTTCCTTCCAAACTCGGTCACTAGTCCCATTTTTCAGACTACTACTTTGGATCTATTCCACCTGATAGGCCAATTCTTCCACTCGGTCACATCCCTCAGGGAAGTCATAACCTTCTGTCTGCACTTTCCCTGTTTGCTTCCCTGGGAACAACATCAGCTACAATCCCAGATTTACGACTTGGCTAAGAGAGGAGAGCTGAGGAAAGCAGAGAGGGAACAGCTCAGTCAAACAAGATACGGCTGTGATCAGTAGCAGAAGCGCCAAGGGAAACACTGGAGGAGGGGAGAGAGTCTGAACGTGCTCTGCTCAAAGATGTGCTGGTGTGCAAGGCTTTGGGAGCTCTGGAGGAACAAAGACACATCCAGGGAGCTGCCTTGGCCCAGCCCAACAGCCTGGGAGGTTTTTCCCCAAGCTATTCTGGCTGGGCATCCCTTGGTGGGGCTTCTTGCATCCCAGTCTCCTCTTTCCTGAAAAGGAGTGGTGGGAAAACCAGTCTGCTCCTGCACTGAGGAAACCCAGCAAGGTCTCTGCAGCCATTGCTCAGTAGAGCTTTTCTAAAAGGAAGAAAGGAAGGAAGAAAAATTGAAAGAAAGACAGAAAGGAGGAAAAGGAAGGAGAAGGAAGGATTTATTTCAGGGAACAACATTCTCCCATGGGCTCTGTAGCTGAGTCAGGAAATTGCATTTTTATTTGTTTCCCACCACCGTCTCTTTCCCTCACCTCCCTGTAAGCACCACAAGCACTCCCTAGCAGCTCTGTTTCTTTGGCACTTCTCTGTAACATCACCAAGGAAAGCCCTTCATCCTCCGTGTTTGCAGCCAGGCCCACACTCAGCACAGACCCACAGAACTGCAGAGGTGCTGGAACCAAGGCACCACTTCAGGCAGACAGAACTGCTCACTTTCAGAGTCCACTTTACCAAAGAGCTACAGAGCATCTGCATTTTCCTTTAACGGGGTGGATGTGTATGACATGAGAAAATATCTAACGTTTTTTAAATCCATATATTCTTTTTCATTTCCTCCAATATTTTTCCTCTTGAATTTGCAAAAGGACATGATATCTCTCAGGCTGAAGCTCCTGTTCTAGATGAGTTAAACCCCAGTCTTTTGGCTAATACACCTCAGTTCTGCTTTCTGGGTGTGTGCTGAGCAGGTCTGCGTTCACCCTGCCCAGCTCTGAGATCCAAGCTGGAGCACTGAACTTTGGATCACAGCCACTGGGACTTAACTCATGAAATTCAGTGCTGATCAGAGATAATGCAAAGGTGATTTATATCTGAAAGTGCTTTTCTCTCCTTTCCTTGACCAGACACAGAGTTTCAGATGCTGGAAGTACACAGAGTAAGTCCAGGCTGCCATGGGGATTTGGACCCCAGGTAAAATGGATCCAACACCTTCTGATTGGTGACTTTGGCTGCCACAGTTCACCAATTTAAGGCAAAAAAGCCCCAGCTTTTCAACATTTTCACACAGGAATGGTGGAGGAGGCCACAGGCACATTTCATCTTGTTTAGCACAATTCAAAACTCATCTCTGGCTCATGCAAAATGGCTGAAAATTCTTCCTGACCCCAGTTGACTTCTCTTGATTAACAGCCTCTGTCACTTTTATTTTGGTTACTCTGAACACAGTTGCTATTCTTTGCCCTGATGTAACATCACCAAGATCCAAGGAATCAAACCAGCCTGGGAAGTGGTGTTAAAAAAAAAACAATACAAAACCAAACTGGTTTAGAATGAGCCAGAGGAAAAATAGAAAAGGCTGAAAAACAGTTTGGTGACACTTTGAAGAGTAGGGATGAACAGTGCCATAACTCATGACATAACCAAAACTCCACAGGACAGAATTAGCTGCCTGCAAGCTCAAATTAAAACTCCTGTCTAACAAACCCTGATGTGACACATGCTGGAGGTGCCAGGGAAGCAGCAGCCTGTGCCCACCAGCCCCTGAGCACTGCACAGCCCCAGGCTGGCAGCCACAGCCTCTTCTGTCCCAAAATAGCTCCCAGAGGGAGCATTCCCAGAAAACAAGGAGATAGAGTGCAAAAATAAAATGTGACATTGGAGCAGATCCCAGGTATCTTCTCAGCTCTGTGATTACAGTGCAAGCCTCACAGAATATTTATCAAGCTGGGAAACAAATCACATCTGAAAATAATAATGGGATTCCCCCAGGGCATAAAAGCCTTGTCCTTTTCCTGTACCACACAGGCATGCAAAAACAGGACAGAGCCAGAGCTCCCCATCTCAGACTGTGGTTTTGCTGACACTTTGTGTGGATGTGGAGTTACAGGGCTAATGCATGGAAATAGCCCAGCCACTGCCCAAAGGTGCAGAGGGAAACGGTGCTGGAGAAGCCTGGGCACACCCAGAGCTTCCCCCACGGTGGGACAGCACTGGCACAGCAGCAGGACATGGGCACAGCAGGTTTAGGTGACACATGCCACTCCAGGCTGAGATGGACACAGCAGCGTGGGCTGCAGAGTGAGGCAGGAAATGAAAACAGAGAGGGATGCATCAACCCAGAACATTTCAGGTGGAGAGGGGAGCTCCAGCCAAGCCAAACCATATTTGCATTCCTGCACAACAACTTAGGTACAGGGTGTTGAGACCAAAGACAACCAATAAAAGATAATTATTCTGGAGACTGGCTAAAATATAACCACCTGCGCCCAAGTTCTGATTAAGAACAGCCTTCCAAACAAATCTCCAGTGGAGTGCTAGTGGTTTGGGCTCGGACTCAGCCTCTTCTGGCCAAGGTCTGATGAATCAGAGACATCTCACAGCCAGCTCCCAAAGCCCTTCTGACATGGTACCAGTGCAGGAGGGAGCAGGTCGAATGTGGTTTGGGGATTTCATATGGATTCTTTTCAATTGTTTAATTACAAGAGCAACTGATGAAGAGGGAATTTCATTTTCACTGCAGCAGTTTCATCAGGGAAGCCAAGTGAAGATCCCTTCCAGGGACAGAGGCTGACAAGGAACATTCATTGGGCATTTTGCTTTAATTTTCTACCTACCTGTTGCTTTCTACCTTTTCTGCTTTCTACTTCTTGCCTTGCTCTTCCCCTGTCCTCGAGTGACTCATCAGGTGCCTCTTTGGCTCCAATCCTTGGCTCAGATTTAACGAGGCTGTTCCAGCTCTGCAGTAGCTCCCTGCAGCACTGCTCTCAGTCAATGCCACGCAGAGAGAAGAGCCCAGACCACAGAGATGCTGCTATTGAATTCTTCTCAGCATCCAAGCTGAGAGCTTGTGCCCTTTCCTCACCAACCCTGGAGACACCTTTCATCTTTGTACATCCCTGACCTTCCAAACCATGTCCCAACAGGGTGGCTTCAGAGCAGCACAATGCTTATCCCCCCTTGGAGCTGCATTTGGCCTGCACAGCCCCCATGATGGAGTACAGCCTGTCCACAGCAGCTGCTCCACACCCACAGACCCTCTCCTCCTTCCCTTTCCCGCTCAGGATTCAACCCCTTCCTTGCAACAACACAACCAGCACTTCCAGCCCTCCCAAGGAAAGCAGGGAAGGCTTTAGCAGGAGCCCTGAACCCTCCTCAGCTCAGCCTCAGCCCTTCCCTCAGCTCGTTTTCTTTGGAGCCCAGGCTTATTTTTGCAAATCCCTGCCCCAATAACATATTTCTAGCATTTAAGAGCCTGGCATTTTCCTTTCTGTCTGTTGGTTCACCTTCCAAAGCCCAGCCTGGGACCCCCCCTTGACACATTCTGTTCAGTTTAGCAGTTTACTCAGTAAATGTTTTATGGTCAACACCTTGACCTGACCCATCAGAGCTAGCAGCACTTTGTCACTCCTTCCTGCACAACTGGCATGAGCCAGCTCTGCAGGAGAGTGTTTCACCAAGTAACTGGAGCCGTGTCCTCAGCAGGGGCAGCCTGGCAGAGAAAAGAGTATTTTCCTTGGTAACAAACCCCTGGCAGGCAAATCAGTTCCATCTCACAGCTCTGTCTTGCATCCCTTATCATCAGAAGCATTGGCTTTGTGCAAAATTATCAGAACAGGGCCCTGTGTGCTTCCCATTCTTGACCTTCTTTTCTCATTTCCATCTAAAGGACTCATGGTATGTGAGATTTATACTTTTTGCAATATTTGATGTGGACAGCTCATCCTTTGCATCGATAGCAGGCTGCTATTCTACCTAATCTGAAGTACATAATCACTTTCATAGCCCACTTCTTGGTAAACACTGCAAATAAAGTACAGAGCAGATTCTTCATTCTGTTCCTCTCTGCTGCTTTTTGCCCATACATGCCAAGCACTTCAGGAGCCAGAAATACACAGCAGGCAGCAGGCTTTTATGGCTGGGGCAAAAAAAGCCAGAACAGAGGCAAAGTGGCTTGATTTCCAGGGCCTGAGAAGCTCTGTGTTCTGAGCTGCACAAAGAGGGTAGTTATTAAATGCTACATTAAACAGACTGTCAAGGAAAGCACTGCAATCTGCCAGCACAGGAGCACAGCTGGAGTCCCATTCTGTCCTCAACTCCATGCAGTGGGGCTTTCCCTGGTGACTCCCCTGTGTCGTGGCTCTAGAGACCCCCCAGTAATTCCACAGATTATACAGCTCAGATCCCATGCAATTCCCAACATTTAGGTGGCTCATGAACACTCTAACACTACCTCTGCACTCCAAAGTCTGTTCTGACCCTCTTCTTTGTGTTTTGTGTCTTCCCCAAAACCGCCTGAGCCAAAGCCTGTGTGACCACCTCCTCTTGACTGGCTGGGCCTGAGCTGCTTTTGAGCAAATTTCAGCCTCTTGCACTCATGAACCAGCTGCTTACACATCCCCTCCAGAGCCTTCCATTATTGATGCCTTTGCTTTTCTTTGGGTCTGCAAAGTTTCTCTATTCCTCATTATTTTGGGGTTTTTTTCCATTTCACTTCCCTGGGCATTGACATATTTCTCCTACTCCTCCTTGAAGATCCTGTTGCAATTCACAGGGTCAGTGATTGAAAAAGTCAAAATACACCTTTTTTCTTACAGTAGTATGGATGATTCCCATAGCTCATAATGATTTATGAGCATTTTTTCCTCCAATAAGGTGCACAAACACAGAAAAGCTAAACACACTGAGCTCTGCAAGGGAGGAAATCCATCACAGCTCAGAAAATGTACAAGTCTATTTCTCCACAGAGCAATTATCCGTGTTCCTAATTGGACTTAATATTTATAATCACTCAGTTCATGTTGAAGAGCCCTGTTAACTCACCAGAGAATAATTATGCCAAGTCACCTTCATATTTCTCATTTAACACGTTCCACAAGATAACCAGAGGAATTAGATAAAAGACAATTATAGAGGAAAATAAGTAAGCTGAAGCCAGGCAACTGAGTTGGTGTCAGGCAGGGACTGCAGAGCAAGATCCAGAGCTGCCAGGTGTGCTCCTGCTCTGGGAGGGTTGGGAAAGGTGTGGGAGCAGGGCTGAAGTGGCACCTCCCAGAGCCAAGGAGGACAGGAGGGCTGTGTTCATTCACACTGGAACACACACAGTTCTGCCTGGGGACATCTCCTTGCAGTGTTGATGCACACGTGAGGTGATGCCAGCCTGGTCAAACTGGCCCGATTTTCTGCACCCAGGGTTTTATGCCAGTTCCTCTTCGAAGAGTTTACTGAGTTTTGACATTATGAATGGGCTCAGGTCTACAGCAGAAGTGAAGGAAAAGGGCAGAAGTGAGTTATTAAACTTGTCCCTGACCAGCAAGCTCTCAAATGAAATGCCTGATGCCAAAGGATGTTTCTGAAAATACACCCAATCCATAACTGACCTATCTTTTCTTCTCCCATGATTTTCTGCATGGGTATCTCATGGCTCTAAAGCACAGAAGACAGTGCAGAAGGCAAGGCTCTGCTGGGGATGATGTCTAGCTCAGGACAGGGCTTCTGTCTTATTGTTAATGATGCAAAACTTAAAATTATGTTGTTTAAAAAAACCAAACAACCAAACAAAAGACTTACCAAGAAAAAAAAAAAACCACACAGCACATAAAACTTTGACATCATAACATATATATTGTATTGCAGTGCAGGATGCAGGCTGTGCCAGGGCTCAGCCAGAGCTGTGTGCTCTGTCTCCAGCTCTGAACCAGCTGGGCCCTGCTCTTGATCTCCCCCACACCCACCCCTGCCCAGGCACAGATCTGCTGTCCANAGCATCATAATTTCAAAATGATAATAATTTTAGAAGGGGGTTTACATTTTCCATTTCCAAGGGAGGCTCCTGCCTTCCTTAGCAGACATCTTTGTCTTTTAAAACCAAGACAATTGACACTACAGTATCCTTGTGTGCTGCAGGCTCTAAGCACCACATGGAACACTTCCCTGCTTTTCCCTGCAGGCAGATCTTCAGCAACACTGACTTGCTACTCAAGTCCAAGGTCTCTTTTTACGTGATTTATTTTTTTGTTCCCAGCTCTACGTTAACAGCACCACACCAGAAGTGAGATCGTGACGCCTGTCCTGAAAGGAATGCACTGAACTGCTGCACGTGTCAAGGAGGATGATAAGTGAAAACAGCTTAAAGAATTAAAAGTTTAAAATGCCACGAGGGGGACATTCAGACTTTGTGGGTGTAGGAATACCTAAGGACACCAACTTGAGCAAAACAAGTCCCAAGTGGAACTCAGCTCCTACTTGTGAAATGCATCTTTCTGCCATAGGAACCAGAATCCTGCATGGCTTTGGGGCTTTTTCCCTAATTATCTGAACTCCCTGAAAGCACAGAGAGGAAGGAGGAGTGGGCAGCATCCCAAACACACCCAGATCAGAGGGTGCCCCATGAGGTTACACCTCATATCTGGCAAGTCCAGGTTCACCCCAACAGTTGTTTGTGATTTCTCAAACGCCATTGAGGTGCAGTAATGTTGTCTTGCCTTCCCAGCTAAGGTCTCTCTGGTATTTGGCATCTTGGAGGTCTTTTCCAACTTTAATAATTATATGATCCCATATCTGAACAGCAGTGCTTGTTTGGATAGCTAAAAATACCCAGGGGATGGAGTGATGTCCCATAACGTAGCAAAACTATTATCCAGAAAAAAAATTACAGAGATAGAAAAGAAACTAAAATCTCTGATCTTCCCACTTCACACTCTATATTTTGATCCATTTGTGACAGGGTCAGAATTTCTGCCTGTCCAATGATACTTCTAGAAGCTCCTATGGCTTTCTTCTCTTCCAATTATCTGGACTCAACAAACAGCTCCTTCCATGAGGAATAAATTTATAGCAGCATCATGAACAATAACTGCAGTTTTTCCACATGGGAAAAGAATTTTGTAGCACAACTGCCACAATATATCCTATATCAGCACCAATTTCAACTGTGCATGAGTTGACAACAACATTATCCACAGCATTGGATGGCTCTTACAGGGAATAGGAAGGAATCTGAATGACTAAAACAGCAACCATCCTGCCTTTTATGCAATGTCGAAATGTAGCCCCACAAATTCCTCTGCTTCTCTTGAGTACTGGTCCCACAAACTCCTTGAAACCAAGAAGACAGATTTTCTCTCTGAGCAGCGAGTTTCTGATATAAAGCTAAGAGCCACTAAATGCCACTGCTTTTCCTCCTTATCTGTGGATGCATCCCAAGCTCTTCTCCACCAAGGCAAATCCTTTCACAAGGGGCCATGGTGGGACCAAGCAGGTCCTCCCCAGCCCTCCCTGGAGGCTCTGGAGCTCACATCAGCTTTCTCAGTGATTTCTTATTTTTGCAGTCAAAACTGTGGATATCTGGCCTTTGATTTCTCCCCTCTCAATATTAAACCATATTTTGTCTTCATTGTAAAAACATCCATTATGATGAAGTCATTAATGCACTCCCTAGCTCTTTCTGAATTAAATCACTGATAAAATCTATTCTTTAATTTTTGGGGTTGATGGATGAGCATCACAAATGACTAAGAAGGCAATAAGCTGCTGCAGCTCAGTGTTAACAGCTGTTATCAGACACAATGGCCCTCCTCTGCTTGGATAGCAAGGGCAGGGAATGTTCTCAATGCCTCTGCCTTGCCTGGCTAACCAGCAGAACAGGAGCTTAGGTAGGTAGTTCAAGGGGAAAGAAACCACAGAACTCCAGCCTCAGCACCAGCCCAGCTCAGCCTCTCAGTCTGATGTGGTAGTCTGGGGTCAGATAAATTCCAGACACATTCACCAAATACAATCAACAGAGTGAATTCTTTGCCAAAGTTTAGGAGTGACTCAATCTCAAATGAAAGGCAGCAAAACCTGCTTGGTTCTTACCTCAGATGGCATCACAAGCTCTCATCTAAACCATTCTGCAGTTCAGAAAACCACGTTGCAAAAGCCATCTAACAATGGAAATATTTGTGTGTCCAGCTGGTGGGAGGAACGCTTTACAAATCTCTGATTTTCCACCCAGTTGCACCTGCTGTTTGTCAGCACATTATCAGGCCCAGTGCATCAAGGAACCATATGGTGTGGGGAAGGCACTGCTGGAATGATTTTTACTGCACTCAGGAAGGAGCTGGGCATCCACAAGGGCTTGGTCACACTGAAGCTGTTGAACTCAAGAAAATGGGATGCTTCTTTTAAAGCTGTGTAACATCTGCCCTGACTGTCAATAATCATCAATTTTTTACATTAAGAAATGAATCCTGAGCATTTAACTAAACTAAGATGTCACCAAATTGCCTGTAGGGATTCTATTCTCAAGCAGAGGATGGGCTTCCAAATAAACAGAATGAAAAATGGAGCCAGAGGCTATTGCTGCATTTCAGAAAGAGTACTCAAGAAACAAGGCTTGGGTCTAGTCCAGTGTCTTCCAGACAGCTATCCACAACTGGATTTTTGCTTTCCATTGCAAAACGAGGTCAGATGTGAGGTTCAGTTTCAAACCTCTCACTGGCTGTGCTCTACCTGACCAAAGCCTTTCCTGTGCTTCCACTTCTCTCTTTCTGGAAGAATACCTGGGGACTGGAAGGGGACACATGTTTCTGTTCTATCACATTTATTTTAAACTGGAAAGGGATGAGAGTGTGGTGAGGCTAGTGAGTTGCTCTGGAAGCCCATCAGTTTAGCCAAGAGAAGTGCACATCCTTGATGACTGTTTTTAAAAACATCAGGCAGTATCCATGATTTTTTCTAACTCAGAGCCCAGTTTCCAGAAGCAAATGTACAAACCTTCACATTAGGCTGTAACAGTGAGCACTCAACATCGACCCAAAGCTGATTCCAGAAAAAGCTTCACTGATGGATATTCAGGTTTAAAGAAGGCCCTTTAACCAGCTGACAACATTGTGCTCTTCACTGCTCTTTGTCACAAAGCATCACCTCCAGCATCCTGTTGTTCCCAGAAAGAACAAACTCTAAATGGTTCACAAAGGTTGACAACGAATTCCAGTTTTTGCTTTTTGTTGGTGGGTTGGGTTTTTTTAGTTTGTTTTTTTTCTCAAAGACCATAAACCACCTAAAAGCCTCCACTTTGAAAGCCACAGCTAGCAAGATGTACAAAGCCATGGTATAAATTGGAGAGCTTCCATATAAAGCTCAAACTGTACTCCTCCTCTGGAGCTGGGACATCTTGTCCTTTCCCAATCCCATTCCACTCATCTCAAGAGCCCATAAAAATAGAGTAGAATACAGCCACAAAACAAGCAATTCTAAAGACACACAGCTATTTCTGAGAGCACAGAAAGCCCCAAATCCTACAGCTTCTGGTGATTTTGCCCAGATCTCACCAACACTGCGCAGATACCACAAGGAGACCCTTTCTGCCACCCCTTCTCCAGCCCTGGGTTTCACTCTCAGTGGTGGGATGTGGGCAGAGAAAGGGCAGTGTCACACCTGGACCTCTCACGAGAGCCCCCTGAGCAGACAGAAGAAATCTTCTCCCACATGTCAAGCACAAACATTCCAGACATGGCTCTGATGCCTTGGGAGGCTACCTGGAACTGAGACTAAACAGTGTTAAAGCAATAAAATTCATTGAAAGGCCTTCAAAGGATGCACCTTGGGCAGGCCCAGAGCCCGGCCCTGGCTCCAGCCAAGGTGGGCCCCGGCTCAGGAGTTTCCCCCTTGGATCAGTTGGGGTCCATTTCCGGCTGGGCTCCATTGTCCAAGGGCAGCTCCAGGTGCTGCAGTGCCACCCTCCCAGGCTGCTCTCCTGCCCTGGCTGCTCTTGGCACTTGGTGGGGCTGAGGCTGCAGCGTGTCCTTGGCTCTGGGGCTGGCCAAGGATTGCTGGGAGTGCCTGAGCTGGGAGGAGAACTGGCCAAGCCTTCACGTGGAGCTCAGAGCCACACACCAGTACAGTGCACAATCTGGAAAATACAAAAACTAAAAGTGAAGGCATCAGCTCAGGTCAGGGCACGAGTTGCTCCTCACACCCCTCCTGAGGAAGCTCTCCAGCCAGTGCTGCTCTTCCAGAAGGGACAAGGAGATGCCCCAAGTCCCCCTGTGGTTTTTCCCCACCTCACAGCCCTGGGGTACCAGCAAGAGGAGGATGAGACAGGGATGAAAAGAGCTGAAGGTGGGTGAGTGGCCTTGGTGGGAGCAGAGGAGCCCCCGCCCACAGTGAAATCCAAGAAGATTTTACAGCTGGGATCCTTAGGCAGGGCTGGTCCCTGCTCAGACTCTCACCAGGTGATTTTAACTGGGCTGTTCCCTCAGCTTTAAATGCCTTGGAGCAGCTTGTGCCTGGGTGGTAATTCCACACAGAGAGATGATACAGGAACTTGGGAAGAAAGTAAGAGTTTACCCTGCTGAGCTGAGCAGGGAGAGGGACAAAACACAACACAAAACCAGAAAATCTGAGCAAAGCCCATTTATATTCAGAATCCACAACTCCCTCTAGGGATTCATTAGAGAAGGAAAGGAAATTTGCTTCTGTTTGTTTGGAACACAGATTTATTAATGGCTGTGAAAAAGTTAGCACTTGCCAGCATTTCCACAGATAATTTCTTGCAGACCAAGTCTAGTTTAAAGGGCAAAGAGCAGTTTACAGTTCAGAGCAAGAAAAGGATGAGCCAAGATTGAGGCTGGCTCTGATTTTATTTTGAAAGGGACTGTAGACCACTGTAAGACATTACCATCACTATTAAAGGGAGTTTCATCCTCTGCAATATGTTTTCTTACCAAAATTTGCTTAAACTGTGACTCCTGGAGCGCACCCTAGTTTAGGATGTGAATTTCCAAAGATCCTGAATGGTTCTGATTTCCTCCAAGTGACAAACATTTTTAGCCAATCTTCACTTTCCTACATACTGAGATTAGATTCGATCCACATCTTGGGGTTCATGTCCCCCAGACCCTTGGTACAGCTGTGTCCTTTCTCTGCAATTGTTTTTATTGTTTGACATTGCAGTTGCTTGTTTTGGGATGAGAAAAGTAGGATTCTCATCCTCTGATTCTGGTACTTTCCCCATATAACATGTGCTCTCCACCCCTCACTGAAGGGCCTCGAGTCAGCCTGGTGCCTCGGCAACCCCTTGCATTTCCCATTAGGAGTTACCCAAAAACTTTCAAACTTCCCTATTCTGACAAACCTGACTGGCTCCAGGACATCAAAACTGTTACTCTAAATAAGTAACATGAAAGATTTTCATGTAAATCCTCTCCACAGTACAACAGAAGAAGTGCCAGGTGTTGTGCTCCATGTACAACATTAGCTATGAGCCAGCCTGTGAGCTCTGATGCTCACAGAAAGGAATGGGCAAATAACAACACCCAGCACTTAAACCAAAATTATTTTCCTCAAAAAAGACCCAGGGGAATATTTACTCAAGGATTTTTGACCATTTGGAAAACATAAATGAGCTATTTAATAAGAAATGCTTTCTTTCCACTGTCTCATCAGTATCAAATGTCTCATTGTCATTAGATCAGCTTGACTAATGGGATCTTAAATTCTCATTAGCGTCTCTAAATGTGACTTTCACACAATATAATTATAAAGTAAATTCTAGTCAAAAAGACATGAAAGTCATTTCATCGGAAAGTGCAATTCCTTCCAAAATCATGTCAGAAATTTTTCAGAAGGAAATTGCATCCTAGATCCTCAAGCCTTCCCAAAAATCCGTTATTTTTCTTTCTGAACCAGAAGCTCTTTGCTGTTGTTATTTCTATATTAGTTTAGCCCAGGTAGCTCAATTGCATCCTATTTAAAATTCCACAGAACTTGGCTGGGCTTCTGGGGCAGTGTAACCACTTGCCAGTGACAGCTCATCAAATTATTGAGGACTCCGTGTGTCCCGGGGCAGGAACCTTTCTGTGCTCCAAGACAGAGCCAGCAAAGAGGGATGAACCTCCCAGCCCTGAAACATCTGATTCTCTGAGTGGGGGTGGGTCTCCATTCACAATAGGCCAGGAAACTTCTGCCAAAGGGCACTATTTCCTATTTCCAGATGTGCATCCACTCTGTTTCTCTCTGGACCCACAGCTGCCTCCATTACTGCTCTTACAGGACACTGTACTAATAAATTAGTAATTTGGAGCTTGGACGAAGTATTCCACTTACAAATAGGTGCAGAGTTAATGCTTCACTGGTTTTCACTCGTTGCTAATAAATAATTTTGTTCCTGATCAGAGGAGTTTCCAGCAGTACAATTACCTGCGAGAAGCCAATGAAGGCCATCTCTAGAGCACAATAATGAATTTATAAATTAAAGTTTGCTCTGCCCTTGAGTCAGAGCAATTAGCATCCCATAACCCTCTTGCAGAGCAGTGATGTGAGGTTTTTCAGGAGCTGCTTATTGTTTCTGCAGTCAAGAGCTTGCACTGGGGAGTCCACTGTGCACCACAAACATCAGTTCAGACAAACTCCAGCACAGCCAGGCTGAGTGAAAGAAGCCTCAGTTTAACTTGCCAGCTCTGACAGGAGCATTAGTTACACCCTCGAAGACGGGATGGGGAGTTGCAGTGGTTTTGGTTTGTTAATTTAAATTTTTTTTGGCCAATGTATTAATTCACACGGTAGATTTAGTGTTGATAAAATGTTTATGGAGGTATTTTTAGATTTTTTCTTTTTGCTTGTTTGTTTTTTGTGAGATAGAGTAAAATAGGCTTAACACTTTAAAAGGAATAAAGAAACTTTATTGATAGGTTTACAAGAATTATGAGAATTAGAATTAAACTTTTAGAACTTTTTTGTTGTTTTTCTTATTGATAATGTAGAGAGAAAACATAAAGATTTTTAGTTAGTTATTAATTTTAAAATAAGGGATTTTAAAAATTATTTATGGAGAGGAGTTGTTTTTAAAAAAAAACAAACTATGGAGATTTTTAAATAATATTTAATTTTTAGGGTTTTGTGGTTTTATCAGCAGCAGCTGGAAGTAAAAGTGCCCTAATCAACTCCCATCCAATCAGTTTCCCTTAATTTCTTTCTACTTTTTTTTTTTATTTTTTTTTTTTAATGTCACAAACACAGGACCTTATTCTGGGAAATTTATTGTGCTGCTATGCATCTGCTGTCCCCAGGCAAACTGGGGGCAAGCACATATTCTCTTCACCCAAAGAGGACTCATTGCACCACCAAAAATTACTGAACAACAGAAAACGTTCCAGGTATGGATATATTGCACCCTGCCTGAGGCCATGGAGACACAACTGGGCATGGAGATAAAGCCTGAGATGAACAAAGGAAAAAGGTGTCATGAAATCAATTGCTTTAAGACTAGAAATACAATTCCTCATTATTTTTTCTTTGCTGATGAACTTCATTACATTGTTCTGACACACTGTTTGGTAAGAACACCATCCTAAAAACCCAGGAAAATCAGATTTCTTGTGTCAGATTTGTAGTGAAAAAAGCCCCCAAAGTCAAACCCTTCCCATTGTAACATGATCCAGAACGCACCTCCAACATTTCCCAGGCTCAGCATGACAAAACCAATTAATGTAATGGCTCCACTGATGCTCACAAGCTTCATCCAGTTATTTTACAGTGAAAAAAAAGCCTGCAGTGAAAACCCTTTACATCTAAAGGTCAGTAGGACACATGAACAGGGACTTTTCCTGCAAGACCATGTTGTGGGGACACACAAGCTCCCAGGACTTGCTGGAGTCTGAACTACTGCAAGGTGAAAATTGTGCAGTCCTGAAAATGAGTAAACTCTGGGAGATGAACAAAGAAGGACAGAGAGAGAAGAAAATGCAACTTCTCAGACTGGAGTGGAGGGCCACTGGAGCACTGAAGCTTTAATTAATGGTCTCTTCCTGGCAGAACTGCAGAGAGAAAAAAAAATAGCTATAGCACAGCAGTGGCACAGCCATTTGCAAGTCTGCACTTCTGATTACCATACAATAGCCAGGAATAATTACAAAGTTCCCACATGTATTATAACCTTGGGATACACTCGCCTTGCTGTGCTGCTTTAAAGCACACTGCTCAAAGCACTCTTCTTTGTCAGCACTACCAGCAGGCCTTAAAAGTTAATTTTATCTTTCAGGTTTGGCCTTCTTCTTCATGATTAGATAGGATTTTATGTCATGGTAAGAGGCAAGAGCTGCCTCCCAAAATTCTAGAAAAATCAGCACCGCTGGAGAATTCATAACTGGAGAATTCATAACTCAAAGCCCAGCTTTGAGTGAGGGGGTTTTCTCTTGAATGGACAAAGTAGGCAGGGACATACTCAGCAGGCACCACGTGGGGGGAAAATGCTCTCAGAATAATTTCCAGCCCTTTTATTGGACAGGTGGTGCCTGATTGAAGTTGATGCAGAATAGGACTCAGCAACCTTTCAAGCATCAGCACGAAATAGCCACCAAGAAATGTATTTATAATGATGCCCAGCAACTGCAATCTATGTCCAAAAGGGCCCTTATCTCCCTCTGAACCTGAAATGGTAAAAATGGTAGCAGAGTAATTGGTTTGGAGTTTGCTCTGTTTGATTCTTCTTCATCTCACACCCAAATTATTGTAAAAACTCATCAGGATGTCCCCAAAGGCTACCAGATCAAGTGATACTGATAGTTCAAAAGGAAGTCACCTGTGTAAGAGTCCTAAGGCTAAAGGAGGAAGGCTAAAACAAAAAGGGAGATATGAATTAAATTTTAAAATTCTCCCCTCAGCTTGCATCAGCTTTATTCTAAGACTAGGACAGAGCAAAGATGTGAAAAGATTTATTAAATCACCTCATGGTCTCTACAGGTTAATGAAACATTTCTACCAAATACAGAACTTCTAACAAGTTTTTTAAATTTTTTTTTTTTTTTTTCTTTTCATCCTTTCTAAGCAATAAGTGCCACTCGGGGTTTATGAATAATTAATGCAACTATCCCATTTGATCCTTTGGAGCAAAGCACTTCCTGAAATTTGCCTGTCAAAAATGTTGCCCATCTGAAATGTTTTCTAACATCAGAAAGCAGATAAAAGACCAGAAATGTTTTGGCTGCTTTTCTTTGACTTTTGAAATAAGGCCATTAGCTTGGTTTTCAAAAAACCCATGTTTTTGTCCATGTTTTTGCCTTCACAACAGCCTTTATGAAGAGGGTTCTTTTGTGTCTCCATGGCACTAGCTCTTTTTCAACCTCTTCTAGTCAAAAGCAAAAGAAACCAGCTTTCATCTGGTTTTTTTATGCTTTTGATTGCTGATAAATGTGGGCTACAACATTTAGACATGATTTCACAGTCTGTTTTGCAAAAACAGAGCACTCAAAGAAAATCTATCAAATATGTTCAGGAAAAAAAAATCAAAGAAAAACAAACTCTGAGCAAGTTTTCCCACTGAGAAATGGGGAACCGTTTCCAACCTCTTGAAATAAAATTGAAATGCTCCCTTTTTAAGAAGGGACGGTTTTGAGCAGGGGACTTGTGAGAACTTCCCTATAACGGAGACAACAGGAACCCCAAGGAGCTGGAGCTCCATTTTAGGGTAAGAGTGACACACCACGAGCCTTGAATTATTTTAATTTTGATGGAGTCAGAGGAGAAGGCAGAAGAAAAGCAAATTTAAAGAAAGCTTCTAAGGTCACTTCAGGTTGGTTTTCAGTGGAATGATGTTTGTTCACTAAACAGCCAAGAAAACTTCCAAAACTAATAAAGACAGACCTGTGTGAGAACATCCACAGAGTGAGGCTGTTTGTGCTCCCAAAACCAGCTCCATTTCAGGACAGCTGAAGAAATCTCAGAGCCTAAATCCCACAGGGGCCAACCTTTATTAGCTTGTGCTTCTTACATGTGTCCATTCTAGGCTCGTGTGTTTCCAAGGAAAATTCAATCTTGGTCTCCCCATTCAGGAAGATTCTTGGGATGCTGAATGGAGAGATCTGAAATTTTTATTCTGAAAAGTTCTGCTTTTTCAGAATAAAACCAAACAGCAAGCCAGGCTCTGTTTGGCCTGCGTGTGCATGGCAGGAGGGCCTCGGGGTGTTCAGAGCTGAAAGCAGATTCCTCTCTCTAATAAAATCCAAGTTTAGCAACAAGTGTATAAATATCTGTTCAGATACCAGGGGCTTTTTCCCCACACCCACACAAGAATCCCCACATAAGCTGTGTAATTGCTGCCCAAAATGGCAACACATGCTCTGCAATTATCATTAGAGTTAATTAAAGCCTCTGAGCAGTAGGCAGCTTGAATTGCTGTTTACTCTCAAGTCTGTGAACATGCTGCAGGTAATTGAAAGAGAAGCATCAACCCAATATTGCTGATTTTCTTATTGGCAAGGCTTCGATAATTTGATTTTGGTCATCACATAGTTCTAAAAATAAAAAAAAAATTAGCTTTCTCTAAAGACCTGAATTTGCCCTGCAGCACACTCCATTAAGGCATTTTCACATTTCTGGGGCCTTTGCTGTACTGAATCTTGGAAGTTCTAAGAGAATCAGGTCAAAAATGAGATTATATATAAAAAAAAAATCTCATGTGTATAGGAGGGAAAAGTTTTTTCTGCATTTCAGAGCAGAAGACCAGGTGTATGTACCCCAGGATGTCAGTCAGAACGGGAGGGAAGCACAGGGTTTGAAAAGTCACTTTGGATAATCAAAAGGGGACAGTCAAGTTTTGCAAGACCTGAATATCCTCAGCATCAATTTGAGAACAGAAGAAAAAGAAATGCTCAAGAACTCTATCCATCAGGGCAAAATATTTATAAAAGGGATACTTAGAGAAGAAAGATGTGCCTCAAAGTAGAATCTCCATCCCACAGCAAGGGCTGATGGCTCTGGTTTCTGATCCAGCCCTGACACCACATCTCCATCCTGCTTCCCAGGCCACGTGCTCAGGACTCTGCTCCGTGAAAATTTGGGCTCTGGAGCACAGGGTGACCCAGGCTGGAGGAAGAAGAGCCAAGTAATTTAGTTTCTGCTCAGCTGTCTGTGAATTAACCCTTCCTCTAAGTCATGCTGATAACTCTGTAAAAGCTTTCTTGTAGCTTATCTGCTTCTTTCAGGGTCAGGATTGATGAGCAAGAAACAGTATTTCTCATTGGGACCCAGATGTTTATTAGCTCTGATAAATGTTACAGTCTCACAAAGTGTGAGTTCTCAGCACTTCAAGCTAGCAAAGTAGAAATGGCAATGATGGTGTCTCTTTACAAGGCCTTTTAAGGGTAAACTAACCAATTAATAACTGAATAACTAAGCTAAATTATTTTTACTTTTAACCCAATAACCAACTATTTGCTGCCATTGTGGGCTTTTCTATTCAAGCACACAATATCACCCAAACCCAAGAAGAAGAAGAAGGAGAAGGAGAAGGTGAAAGAGAAGCAAAAAACAATACCCTAAAACTTCCTTTATATATATTACTATATCCCAAAACCTAAAACCACTGTTTTTTCCACCATGTGATATCACACACTTCTATCCAAACTCCACACCCACAATTCCAGTGCCATCACTCAATTTTGGAGCCGTCTCCAGGGCCTCAGGTCAGTGCAGTGTTCTCCTGGGGGTCAGAGCCTGGCAGTACAGCGAGCTGAAATTCTCTGTGCCCAGGGTTCCAACAGAACTCTACACAGATGCCACACCACCCAGATTAGACATTTTGTGCCTCCCTTTCTCCAGGAAATGCTGTTCCCTTTCTTGTCTCCTGGTAAAGAAGCATTAAGGTTGTGATTACACCAATATTTTCCTACCAGCGCTGGAAACCTGAGCAGGTTCTACAAAAACACCCAAGGTCAGTTGCTGGCAATGAACCTCTGCTGGCTCCTGTACATTTTAAAACACTTTGAAGGCTGATGCCAATGTGCTACTGAGCATGGAGCTATTTTGGGGCTGAAAGGGGCCCTGCCAAAGGAGAACAGTGGTCACTGAAAAAACACAGACTTCTCTATCTCAGTTAAAATTCCTCTCTTCTAGACATTCTTCCTGCCCTAACCTCCTCAAAATTCGTGCAGAGAAATACACACAAAACTCGCCCATCTTTTTCAACTTGAGATAGAAGGGGAAAAACTCTGCCTTAACTCTGCCTCAGCCATTAAGAAAAATGTTCTCTGTGTCTCTGTTAATTTCCTCCTCAGCCACAAAGCTGATTTTCCAACCAGAAGCTACAGGGAGTGACATAAAAATAAATTGGTTTGTAAAAAGCACAGATGAAACGTTACCTGGACACAGGAAAGCACTCCTCCAGGAAGATCAAACCCCAAATGCTGCTGAAAACAAAATGGGTTTTAATGAATGGAAGATCTTAGGTCAGCAATAGACAGAGAGATTAGTGGAAACCTGATTAGCTCAAAGTCTCTGAACACAGCTTAGAGACCACCACATCTGGGGATGGTCACTGAAACCTGAAGGCTGAATTCTGTTCTAAGAGGAATCTTTTTTGTTTGTGTGTGCCTTTAATCAGAGGAAGAAGAAAAGCTGTTTGAAAAAGTGCTTTGACAGGTATGAAGAAGATAAGCTGGAAGCAGATCAGAAAGACAACAGTGTTTGATAAAGAGAAGACTGGGGATTATCACCACAAATATGCATAAGCTCCATCCTGTATAGTAAAGCATGTCATTATTAATAATACCACTTATCCCTCTTAAAGCATTTTAAGCTTTCAAGTGCTACACAAATACTAATCACTAAGCAAAGGTGCCAAAGAATCCTTCCCATATCCTGCTGATTGCACAGCCTGAAAGCACAATAAGTACAACGTGTACAATGGCAAACACAGGCCTGAACAATCACCGCAGAGCATAATATTATGAAAGAAACTGTGCTCCAAAGGGAAAGATATTAATCAAAAATATCCATTAGGAAAATGCTCCTACCTGCTGCTGGGGACTTGGGAACAGCAAACTTGCTGTTGATGCTGCTGGGAGTTGGAGAAGAGGGGAAATGGAAACTTTCCATCTACAACATCATCTAGAGGAGGTGAGGATAAAAACCTCCTCAGAGGAGGAAAATTTGCAGCTGTAATGGACAGCAAAAGGTAAAGCTGGGACAAAGATTCAAGAGTAAAAGTAAAGTCATGAAATTAGCCAAGAGGGAAGGTGCTGGATCTTGGCAGTTTCACTTGATCAGAAATGGGAGGGAAATCAAATAAGTGACTGACAATGAGAAGGGTTGATCAGTTCATTCCTTGGCAATGGGAATGAGGCACAAATTATATTAATTTTAGGTAATGATGGGAAACGGTTGCCAATTTTGGTGAATACTGGTTAGAAAGCTCACATGAATTAATCCTTTCTAGCCCTTGAGTCCTCAGGCTGCCCAGCAGCACGTCCTGCAGGAGTGCTCAAAGAGAATGCACAAAAAGCCAGAGTCTGTCATCACAGAATCATCCTTCTCACAGCAACACAGAATAAGCAGAATTCCCACTGTCCAAATGTTAATCACTGCAGCTGCTGACCCTCCCAGGAAAGGCTGCAGGATCCCACCAGCCTGTTCAGGGACACAATGTGGTTTTTGGTTTGAGTGCTCCACACCAAGGTGAGCTCTGTCCTAAGCACCCATCTGCAAACAGTGCTAGACAAAATACTTTTTCAACTTAAACCATCTCTCCAGCTAAGTGGGTACCATAAACCTGAGCTTTTTGGCCTCAGCTTTCAGTCAAACATGAACAGAAAATTCAGTTATTGGCAAACATATCCATATTTATGATGTGGGAAGAACAGAGAGAGCCCCTGCTCTGATACTAAACCAGAAGCTGCACAAGCTGCTGGAAAGGTGCAGAACAAACACAAGTGCACTTTTCAGGCAAATCCCATTCACATCCCTCCAGAAAAGGGCTGTGTTGTCTCCAAGGCAACAGAGAGGCAGACCTGGATTAAACGAAATTATCTCATTAACATTTGTTCCCTTACCTTGTGTTTCATCAGTTAATACAGAAGGTGCTACAGGTACCACAAAAAGACTCTTCCATGCAGAATGGGGAAACACATCAAGCACTGGAGAGATCCCAACCCTTCTTCCCTGAAGCTCTGGCAAAGCATCTTGGCCTTCAGGGAGGAAAGATTAATGCTTTCTGGATTAAAAATAAGGCATAATTTGTGATAAGGAATCAAGTTTTTTATACCTGTTTAGTGATTCCCAGTGCTTTTTGCTTGTAAATACGCATGAGGTTGATTTAATTTGTTTGCCTTGTAAAAGCATCCTGAGGTTAAGGTCTTCAATGTTGTCCATCTCAGGCACACCCAAATGAGTAAAGCATAATGACATTTGTATCTGCGGCTCCTTCTGAAAGTTTTGACCCTTTTTTCCCCATTTTTCTGAACAAACTAAGGATCTTAGCAAGAGGGAGAAGAAAAGAACTGGTGGATGTCAGAGAAGCAACTCTTTGGAGATGCTGAAGTCTCACCCCATGTTTTCTGCCTGCTGTGAGGGATTCAGCCCCATCCCATGAATGAACATGGTTAAAACACCAATGTCTCCAAAATATCACTTTTAGCTTTGGGCTGTCAAAAAATCAGATTTCATTTACTGGATCTCCAACTGACAAGTTCCTCATTCATGTTGCTGCTTTGATGTCAAAGATTTGCTCTGGGCTCCAAGCCCAACAGGCATCAATGTCACTGGGAACAGCTGTGTGAGCACCCACAGGGTCTGATTGTCCTTCAGTTCCTTTTCCTCCATCACACTGGAAATGGGCAGTCCATGGCAGCACCAGCTTATCCTGTGAAGGAAAGTCAAAGCCTTAAATTCCTTATTTTTCTGTTTTACCTCTTTGCTCCTAGTTGCTGGTAATTCACTGCTTGTAGTTTTTATTCTTATATCTGATAATATTTCCCAAATCATCAGAGAGCTGAAATCTACATGCTGTGGAATGTCTTCCCTGGGATTGCAGGAATCCTTTCCCCTTCCAAAAAAGCTCAACACTTCTTAGCAACAGACAGCAATACCCCTGAATTCCTCCAGTGCCCTTGGATATGTTTTGGATGTTTAAAATTCAAGAGAACAGCTGTCAAGTGAGATGATAATTGTGCTGTCAGTGTACCGAAGGAGAATTAGTGAAATTACCCTCCAAAGGATGTACGCTACAAAATCTTGTAAGCAAAATAAATAGGTTTCCTTATCACATAGAAAGGGAGAGGTCTGAAATAAGAAAACATTCCTCTGAAATCAATGCTATCTGAAAGATGAAGTGAACCACATGCATTGCTGGAAGCTATGATAAAAGAGACACAGGAGAGGCCAGCTGAGGCCACCAGGACCATGGCAGCACAGGAGCATCACTGCCAGACTCCAGAGCATTGGAGAAACACCCCAGGCAGCAACTGCTCTGCTGTGACCCTCCAAAGAGCTTGTGGCACTGAAAATCCCTACATGTTACATTAATGCCCCTTCCTTCAGCATGACATTGCAGAGACATCTAAAGAACCTCCCCATCTGCTCAGCTGAGAGCTGGGCGCTGTTAGACTCTCACTGTCTTATTTTCTGATCCAAGGACTTGGTACAAGTCATCCTGGCCCCTATGAGGTGATACCAAACTCAGGTGAGACCATAACACCAAATTCAGACCCTTCTGTTACCATTGAAAGTTCCAGGACTGATCTCTCTGGCAAAATCTCAAAGGAGGCTTCCACTTTTAGGAAAATCCCAAAGAGCTGTAGCAGACACAAGCAGGGGATTCCTCAGTTCCCACAGGGTGGATATGGCACTGAGCCAGGGTGGCTGAAATAAGATCAGGATCACAGCAACTCACTAAAAGACAAACTGCTCAAATAAGCAAGCAGGACAGTCCAGCTTCAAAGAAGGGATTTGTCATCTCCAGCTGGGAAAATCAACAGCAATTTGCACATTTTGGAGAAAATCTTCATCAGGCCAAAATGAGAAAAATATGAAAACTGGGAAATGATTTGTGAAATAGCTGTATTTGTCCTGTGGATTTTCCAACAACATTTTTATGGAGCTGAATTCTCCCATTGCCCCCCTAGGACCAAAGACTCCCAGGCTCCAGGGCAGTTTTTTTCACACTGAAATATTCCTCATAATTTCTCATAATGCAGAGGCAGAAATCAAGCCTTCCCATTCAGTTATTAAAGAATCATTAATTGTGATTTCTGCTGCATTTGTATCCCCCCCATTCCCATTGAAACCAGTGACCTGAAGAGAGGTTTTGTCTCTATCACATCTCCTCTGTGATGGGACAAGATCCACCCAGAGCCTTCACAAGCTCCAAGGCTTCCACAGTTTCCCAAGATTCACAAGAACTCTGGAATTAATATTAAAAGGTCTCATGTGTGCTAGACATAGAGAATTGAAAGTGGAGAGAAATAACAATTTTCCATGAATAGGCACAGACTGGCCTTTGGGACAAGGGCACACATTGAAAATGAGAAACCAGAGCCAGGATGAGAAGCAACAGAACTCGAGAGAATTGTTCATTCTGGTTAAAGCTAACTATGAACAAAACACACCTAAATCAGTGCTAAAGTGAGAGGCAGCAGCTGTCTTCATTTTAGGGGGAAAAAAATGGAATTCTTCATCTGGAAGCTTTTGGCAGGTGACAGCCAATGTCAGAGCACACTTTGAAAAGCAGAGTCAGAACAAGGAGCCTTTCAGAGGCCACATGTCACTGTCTCTGCTTAGTCAAAATTTCCATCACATTCAGAGATTTTTGTCCAGAATTAGATACCAGGCTCATTTCTCACTATGAACATAGTCACCCCTGTTTTTTAGCAAAACTGCCTTCTGCAAGGAAGCCGGACTTGAATCTGCTCCATTTTTCTCTCCCCACAAAAGTGCTGCACATGGTTGAAAAAAATGTGGTTTCTCCTTGTGCTTTTTGGAAGAAATCAATCCTTTCTGCTGGAAAAAGGGTGAGGAGGGAGAAAAAGATGAAAGAAATTATCCCTTTCCAGCCAGCAGTTCCTGGCTAGATCAGAGTCTGCATTCAAGGAGCACAGGAAAAAAGGGGCAGACACCGGAGAATCATCCCCAAAGACAGCTCTACCAAAAACTTCTCCAGCTGCTTCCCTGCTTTATTCTCCAACTCCCCTTTGGAAAAGGAACTTGCTTCACCTCACCCCCCCTGCACACAGCGTGATGCTCCACCATGAATTACTGAGTTCTTCTATTAGCTCACTTGTCTGTTGCCAGTATCTTCTGCTGCCTTATGATATTTTTCCCCCCAACAGGGCTTTTCATTCAGTAGAAATCTATTTGAAAGAGTTTCACAGTAATGCTTTGCACTTTCAGGTTTTGAAGAATGGAAATTATTTCACCTTTGCAAGACTGTTCTCTTACCACCAAGCACCTTGCAGACAAAAGACAAAAAACAGACAGACAGATGAATAAAATACTAAGGACAAGGAAAATGTGCATGCTGCTGTACCCTATCCAGAAGCTTAAAATCATTTAGAACTCAGCCAGGTTAATTATCCATTGTATTCCATTCATTTTTACAGGCTTCCTGTAGAAGACAGCTCTTAAAAAACTTGTGGGGAAAAAGAAAAACAAAACCACAGTTTTAAACTGCCCATTTTATTGCCATTTCCATGGAAAGGAGAACAAAGTGGTCAGGCACAGACCACAAGAATGCTGTGGCAAAGCAGCTGCTGAAAGCCATTCCAGAAGGCCAAATAACCAAATGAGCTGACATATTCAGGCAAATTGGAACCCAGATTTGTTGAATTTACACAGATTGAACATTTTAAACCCCAAAAAAGGTCCCTTTTCACCTTCAGAGCTGCCTCACACTCCCCATTTCCATCAGACCCAGATGTTGGGGAAAGGCTGCACAGCAGCATGAGGCATCATCCAGATCCTCAACAAAAAAGGAATAATAAAACCAAATGAGTTTCCAAATGTGTTTGAAGCAGCAGGTGCTGATGGCCCCACACCAGTCTCTGGGTCTGGATTCCTTCTCAGCCAGAGTTATGTAGCTTGTGAGACTCGCAGTACTAAAAGGAACATGTTGCTCTAATTTAGCTGCCTCTTTCTGCAGGGCTAGGTTTTCTTAAAATCATCATTCCACTCCAGTTTTCCTCTTCCTTTTTGAAGCTCACTATTCTCAGCAAGTGGCATTGCAGATCGAGCTTGCAGCCTCTCACCTACACAACTTCCTGGCCAGGGAAAAGCAATCTTAGAGGGATTTATTATTCCTGTCCCTTATCAGTGTGAAGCAGGTGCAAGGGAAGCATCCATAATCCCAGAGGGACCTTCCACTTGGCAAACTTCCCCCTGCTCTCACAGCACAATTGATAACCCTTCTGTCTAAGATTTGGTTACTGGAACTACTCATATACATTCAGGGTGCTTCAGGCACACAAAAGCAGCAAATGTAGATGTGTGTGTCCATGTGCACATCTGTGGGTGGTCATATATGATGTATGTATTTCCTCTGGAAATTTCTAGGCTGAGTGTTGGATCTGTACATATAATTGAGGTTTTCGTTTGTTGTAACCAGCCCATAATAAGAAGAAATGTGTTTGTGACTGTCTGAAGGATATGTGGAAGATGACCAGCCCTGCAAGAGCTGTTGGAGCTGTTGAACTGCTTTCACCAGGAAAAGCCCCTCTTAAAGCCATCAGAGACCTCCCACCCCAAGCTTGCTGAGACCAGGCAGGATGAAATATCAGGGAGAGAAGAAAGCTGGCTCTCACAGGGATCTTTTCCCAGAACCTGATGAGATACAGAAACACTTCAGACAGTGCTGCACTTTTAACGAGATGCTGCCATGGGGTTCTTCCCGACCTCAAAGCCAGACACGTTTTCTTCCCAATATCTTTTTTTAAATGATTCCCATTTGTAGTTGTTCTTTGCCATCTCATCCAGAAGGAAATACTGACAGCAAGAAGTTCCCCATTATGCAGGAGAAGCTGATGATATTAAAACTACATGGCACAGTCTTAAACCTGCACAAGCCCTCACTGTCAGATGGATCTTGATTTCCTATAGATAAATGCAAAGAAGTGCCTTGTCAAATCACTCTTTTTCCTCACTTTCTTTCCTCCCCCATGCAAATTTGGAGAGGAAAGCACATGCTGCAGCTGGCACCAGTCCTTAGCAAGGAAAAGAGCTACTTGTGTAAAGTAAACAAATCACTATCAACATCTTTCTTGCTATGTCCTGAAAATCCTTGCTGTCAGACATCCTCAAAAACACATCCAGTCCTGTTCCCCAGGAGCTGCAGTCCCAGTTTAATTGAACACAGCCCCACAATCAGAATAATCTTTGATCATCCTCTCATGCCCAATTCCTTTTCTGTGTGATTTGCATTCCTGTGTTTTGCCCCATTAACATTTTATCACAGAGCACAGAGAGCTGTGTTTGAGCAGCTGAAACCAGACCAAAAAAAAATTTAAAAATCCCTCATGCATTCCAGCCAGAGGAGATGGATTACACTTCTGCACAAGGAACTGCATAGCCACAATATGGTTACATTTAAATACCCCTCATATTTTTTTTAAATGGTCTTTGATTGGTCAACAGATGTTCTCCAGCTGTGGCTGAGAGAGCTGCACATCACAGGCAGAAGCAGAGGAACCACCTGGCACCTGAGGCAGCTGCTCTTGTAGAGCTGCAGAACAAAGGGGAGAAGAAACATCCACCACCTTTATTGCTATTCCCTGGTAGCCATACAACAATCCTCTTCTCTAACAAGCAGAAAATTCAAGCTCAGTAAAGCACAACCTATGGCTTCAAATAGGTGCTGCTTGTTCTCCCAGCAGGGAGCCTCCAGGGATTGTGCATTAAAGTCATATTTGAAGATAAAGGGAGTGGAATTATGCAGGAGATACAGAATATTGACGGAAGAGAGACTAAAGACTGAACCTCACAGAAAAAAAAATTATATATATATATGGCAGAGATAAGGAAGAGGTTTGAAAAGGAAAGTGAAGTGTTTAGATGGCAGAGGAGCTTAAGAAAATAGACATACCTTTTGGGAACATGAGCTTTAGCTTGATAGATAACACACCTTACCCTCAGCTCCATTAAAACCACAAGGGAGCCTTAGAGGAATAAAGGAAATCAAAATATTTGACAGGAAACCAACAAAGCAACTACAAGAAAAACCTTATTTATTTTTCAGTCCCTGCTGACTTTATTTCCAGAGGAAACTCCTCATCCCCTTGGAGTCAACCAGACAATTTCAATACACATCACAAGCCCCAGAGGGGCACTCAGCTTTGGGGACCCAGGTAATCTCCAAGATAAAGGCACAGCCACTTGATGTATCTGTAAATTGCTGTCATCAGGGAAATAGGGACATTTGGTTCTGGGAGCAAACAGGATCAATTTTGCAGTGGTGAACCTCAGCTGGAAGAACGTGGTAAAGGGTTGGGTTTTTTTTCTAATGAAATCTGCAGAAGAGAGTCGCTCTACAGAACATTACCACAGGAATGGAAAGTAAAAACAAAAAGCGTCCTCCACACCCTTGTGTTAATATAATGGTGAAAGGTTTAGGAAAATATTACAATATAAATGGAAAAAAAGGACTCTGAAAAAACTCCACTGCAGATTAAACACCAATGCACAAGAAGAAATACACTGACAGTGCCAGAAACCCCAACACTAACCAGCACTGTCAAAGCTCTGCCAGGATTAATGAGCTATTCCCTTCTTGGAAGACCCCAAATTCAAAGCAGTTTGCCGACCACATGAACACTCCAACCAACACAACACTCACGTGAAGTCAGCCCCAGAGTTCCTTTCTAGTATGTTCAGCTGGCTCCCATCCCATTCCAACATATGCTGGCATGAGAACATTTCTGTGTCCCCAGAAATACATATATATTTATTAAACAAATTTATGACAGACTGAGTGACTTAATCAACATAGTATCATAAACTTCATAGGAAGTATCACCCAAATTCCACAGATTTACCATTCTCCCTGCAGAATATGGAGGAAATAGGAACTTTAAAGCATATCTTGAATACTAACACACTTGAGCTGTTATAGACCACAGGCAAAGACCCCATTTAAACCCAAATTCTCACTGTGCCCTTCACAGCATATTTTGTTGCTCAAGGATTGAAACCAGAGACTCAGGAAGAGGAACAGTGCCTGGGAGAGGATTCCAGAGGACCTGGAGAGCCAGCAAAGGGAGGAGCAGAGCCCTAGGATAAATAATAGCTGTATCAATTGAGCTGAGCTTCCCTTTTTCATCCTTTTTCCCCTCTTAAAACCAGTGGGGTGAGGGATTCAGACCCAGCCCATCTGTGGGGCAGAGGAAGGTGGTGGTGATTGCTGACAAAAGGAAAAACTCTATTTTTGTTCCAGAGCCTCTCACCAAGGCTGTGTGTTCCTCCTGGTGGTCTCGATACCGTGCTGTTCTGGTTATTTACTGCACAAAATTGCTCCCAAGATTTGGGCTTCATTTCCCTGCTCATTATTGCTGGGCTCCTCAGGAGCACCAGGCTTCTGGCAGCACTTTGTTTTGCTGTTAAGAATATTCATTTTGGAAGAACAAAACACTGTCACAGATACTTTTTTCCCTTTTTTTTTTTTTTTTTTTGGCCACAGTAGCTGCCCAGAAGGCTGTCAGAAGAAACCTTTTGTCTCCTAGTTAATCTGCACTAGGAAATGATGAAGTGATGAACTTGCTGCTAATAAATAGATGAGCATCTGCCTCTCTGCAGCTGAGAAATCCTTCCCAACACCATGTGCAGCCCAGGGCAGCGTGCTGGGCCTGATTAACACCATCCCAGGGCTGCAGGTGCCTCACACTGGGATTAATCAGGCATAGCAGGTTGAACTCCTGGTGTACACTGGAGAGGGCATTAGCTGACATCTGCTGTGATGCTCTCAGTTGGGTCCCTGGCTCCTAATAGAGCCTCTTCTCTTCTTAGCAGCCCAGCTATTAGCAATCAGAAGATGAAGTAATTGTTTAGGGTCCAATCAGCAGGAAATTTCATTAGCTGCATAGATGCAGCCTGTGCTTTTTACAGAGGCCAGGAGGGGGAAAAAAAAAATCCCCAGCTTTATTTAAGGAATAGCTAAATGTTCCTCAGACACCTCTCTGAGCAGTGATGCTCTGTGATTCACAGACATCAAGATCATTCATTCCTTCCCAAAAAGGCTTCCCATAAATAGATACTGCAGAAACCTTGCGTCATTAATTAAAGGGTTTTGGTTTTTTTTTCCTAAGAAGGTACAAGAGAACCTTAAGGCTCCTTATTGCTTCTGCACAGGAGCAGGGAAGAGGAAAAGAAGGGTTCAGGTGACAAATGCCTCCCCAGAGACATGGGAAGAGGATAAAGCCACAAGCTGTTTGAAAGTGAGCAGAGATGCAGCCAGAAGTCCTTGGGTCCTGCAGCTCCCAGGACCTTGGGTGCAGAGCCTGCAGTTGAGGGGCTGCCTGCCTCAGTTTCCCTAATTTCTAAAACAGAACTAAATATAATTTCCTGCATTCCGAAATTTTGCTGGTACCCGTAAGAGAAGAGGTTTAAAATGTAATGAGAGGTACCTGCACTGAGGTTTTTTGTCTGATATTTTTTGGTAGAGTGTTTGGAAGCATTTCTATCTCCTACCAAAACTGGCTCTCTAGAACTAGGTAAGACACCTTCTAAGAAGTCAAACACTTCTGCTCTGCCACATCTCTTATTTTTCTCTGCATTAAAATATGATTTTCTGCGTTTCATCTGTTGATTCCTGTTCTCTGACCAAGAAACAGGACTTCAGCAATCCTTTTGAATTTATTAGTTTCACTTGCTTAAGGGCTGGTTGGGTCACTTGGAGTTGTCAACTTCTCCTTCCTTGTTCCAGCCTGCCATTGAAGGTGCCATTCCCAAACTTGCCTTTTCTTCTTCTCAGACTCACCCAGCAGCCCCATTAACCTGCTCTTCTTGCAGTTTATAAGTGAGAAATACACAGTTTTATTTGCTCTGTGCCCAGAAGCTGCAGCTGGATCCATTTTTTTTTATGTGGAGATGCTCAGCGTGGTGTGAGACCCCTCATGGAAACTCCTGCCCCTTTCTGTAGCTGCTTCAAACCTGCACAGCAAAACACTGCTGGGCTGGGAGAAGCCCAAATTTGGAAATTTCAAAGGTCAGAATTCACCTTTCTGACTGCTTGTCACTGGTAGGCTCATTAGTAGAATTTTGCACAGCTGTTTAAAAGTACATTAAGACACTTTATGAGGAGATATGTCATTTTGGACTTTAAAGTTTTTTTATTACCTATAAGCTGCTGAAGTAATGAAGTCGCACCAGTATCTTAAAGGAGTTTAAATCATGAAAATTTAACAAGGGAAGAAAGAAAGCCAATTTGAATTATTAGAATTGCTTTTTTCCTTTTAGTTTGCTATTCACAGAGCAGCTGGAGGCCCCAGCAGGTGAAGTCATGCTCAGACTGATTTCAGGCCTGGAATTCAGCACGACTAACCAACTAGACTGTCTGGAGGCATCCAGACCTTGGGAGTGGATTGTATTTCCAAAAAAAATTTTAAATAGTAACAAATTAAGTAGAGCCAGGCAAATGCTCTGTGCAGAACAGCTCATTTGAAAGCAAAGCAAATTTACAGGAAACAAAAATATGGCTCATTGTGCTCTCCAATTCATGCTTTCATCCTTTACTTTCCCCAGACTTAGACTAATTATTCTCTCCAACAGGTTGTCAAAACCCTTCCCAGTTCCTGTAGCAATTACATGCTTTAATACCTATTACTCTTGTAAATTGTAATAACTCTCTCTTCTGGGAAAATTGGAGACCCCAGGCTACTTGTGCCCTTACACTTTGCAAGTTCCACATGGAAAAAGGAACTCAGAGTTAAGTCCCAACAGCAAAGTTTGGGATTATATGAGCGTGTCACTCAGTTTGTGGGGCAAAACAATTGTAAATAATGGGAAATGAATTTAACTCTCCTCTGATGGCACAGAGAAACCAAGTGGGGCAAGGCCTGTGGTGCCACCGTGATTTCATGTCTGTGCATGTGTCATTAACAGCATCCATCAGCAACTCAGCTCCTCGAGGACAGGTTAAACCAACAGGGTGGGTGCCTTCCCACAGCACCAACAGTTTTCCAGCAAACACTGGGTTTGGGCCATGCAAAAATTACCTCACCATTTCTCATGAGCTTTACAGTTCTGCATCAGAGCTAAGGAGGAGGTCTGGCATGAAGAATTCCTGTTTTCAGCAGGTTATCAAATTACTCGGGCACTCAGCATTATTGCAGCATGCTGGAATTTTTAGCTCTCCTGCTAAGTTCAGCCCTGGGTGGGTTTTGTGTTACTCTTGAGTTCAAGAGAAGAACCTTGCCTAGAGAAAGGGTCTGACTTACTCAAAACCTCCCCAGCTGCTCCAAGGCAAAGACAGGACAGCTCCAAGTAATGCTGGTGAAAGCCCTTCAGTGGAAAGGAGAAATAGCCAACCAATTACACAAAAAACCCCAAATACCATCACGCCACAGCTTTCTTCAACTTCTCTTCATTTTTTGCTCATTAAAGAAGCTCCCTCTGCCATGGGGACAACTGAAAGTCATCACAGTTCCTCCAGTGGCTGAGCCAGAGGGATGTGAGCATCCCTGTCCTGAGCCTGGCTGAAATCTGCCAGCATGGGACATCCCCCACAAGCTCTTCCATTGCCTGCCTGCTTCTTTGGCAGCACAGCTCAGAAGAAGGTTTCACCAACAAAAGAAAATCTTTGAGTCAGAAGAACAGAGCTTAAGCTCTGCAATAGAACTAAAGATGCCTTTAACTCACAAAAAAAAATTAAATAATTTGACTGCAGGATCAACACAGATGGCAGCAGTGGGCACTGCCAGCACAGGCAAAGCTTTTTTTCCCCAAGTTGTTTCACCTGCTCCAAAAACGAGACAGGAGAGCAGCCAGTGGAGCTGGTGTACCCATTCCCTTCCCTGCCATTCCCACAGGAAGTGTGGGTGACTCTGATTGCATCATTTGTTCATTTTGGCTCTGCTGCAGCCCCAGCCAGAGCAGCGTGTGTTGGTGTAAAGCTAATGGGAATAACTAGAGCCAAGGAATAAGAAGGGGAGAGCACCCTGCACCCTCCAAAACACCTCAGCTCCCAGACCTGCTGGAGCTTCCAGTGGGATAAAGGGAGCTGCAGCTTCACACCTGTCCTGTGAAATAAAACAGTCAAGAGTCAAACCCTAACACCAAATAAACACCTCCTGCCTGGGACTATCCCCTGCTAAAGGAGCTTTGTTTTGGAGAGGATCACATTAGGATTCCCAAAGAGGTACCTGGGTGTGAAATAATGACTGATCTGTAGCCAGATGTTGGGCAAAAATGAACACACAGAAGAGAGTGTGAACTCACAGCTGCTGGAGATGGGTGATGCTCCAGGAGAAAAGCAGGAGCCAGGAGCACAGAGATGGTTTGGGGAGCACAGAGGTGATTTGGGGAGTACAGAGGTGGTTTTGGTACCTGCTACAGCAGTGACACCTGCTCAGGCTTTGGCCAAGTCACTTCAGCACTTTGGTCTCCAAAGTGCAATGGAGAAAATAAAACACTTCCTTCTCACGCAGAAAAGCCATTAGGGAAAATGTAACTATTGTTATGAGGGTGAATACTACCGAGTTTGAAAGCACATCATTATTTTAAAGACTTCTTTCTTGAGGCTAAAATGGGATTTCAGAATTATTAATATGTGAAGGAAAAGACCCCCTGTATGGCATTATTTTTGTCCACTTCCCAGCTTGGGGTGATGCCAGCTGAACCTCCCAAAAGCACTCAGCATCTTCTTGCCACTACAAGGCTCTGCAGCAATGGGGTAGCTCACACTCACCAGCTGCTGCTCACTGCAGGCATCCACACAAATTGCAATTTTGGCTTGCAAAAGATGGAAAATAAAAGATGGAAATAAATGTAAATAAACCCAATACACTGCCATGTGGAGCTCCATGGAAGCATGAACCCCCCTAAAACTTCTAGAAGCCAGCGGAGAAAAATCAGGAGGTCCAGCCCAAGGGAACACCCTGCACTCAGGTGGGTCACTCAGACCTCAAAAAGTCATCAGCACAGTCCAAGGACAAAAGGCTCCCAAAGCAGCTTCTCCTCAGGTCTCTGGTGGAATTCTGGGCAAAACATTTGGCAGAACAGATCCTTGCCCTGCCAGGCCTTAGTCACTGCTGTGAACCTCCTTCATCTTCATGAATACAAAGGTGACCCAAACGCTATTTCATAAAGAAAGAACCAAGTGCCAACTCCTAAACTGTGACATATTTAATTTCATTAGGTGGAATGGATTTACTTTGGGGTTTTGTGGGTTTTCTTGTGAACCGTGACAGAAATTCATCCAAATAAAAAATAGACAATATACAGCAAGCCCTGCTTTAAAGTTAATTGACAGATGTGTCCACCTCAAAATGTTATGCATCAGCTTAAAAGAGGACCTTTCAATAGAATGAGTCATTTTAATTAAGGCTATTAATTCCAGTACTCTCATTGAATGATTTTTTTTTAAATTTTATTTATTTATTACCACTAAGAAATGCGCTTCTTTTAGCAGTAACAGCTGGCTGATAGCTTTTCTCCAACATTTCCCATCCAGGACATTGGTGACTATGCCTGGGGTAGGGAGTAAAGCAGTGAACCAAGCAGTTGTCCCTGAAAGCCAGATAAAGTAATATCTGGGCTTTTGGGGTGGAAAATGAGAAAAGGTAAAGATTAGTGACAGGTAACAAGTAGAAATTATCAACTGTGAATGACAGGGAAGCGTTTTAAGAGTAAACAAAACCATCATCCTCATCACCACCTCCAAAATGCAGGGAAAGCACAAAGGACCAAAGAACATTTGATTCCTTGAAAGCACTCCACCATCCAGCTGCTGTAGGGCAAGGATTCTTTTCTTTCCAAACCAGGAATTTTTGGAAAGATGAACACTGAATGACATTTTAGAATTGATTTCATAGAAAACAAGATATCCGAACTTAGGAGCGATGCTGATCTGGGGTAGGATGGTGTAATTTTATGCCACTTAAGTGTAGTCTTTCCAAATAGCTCTACTTAATTTCTTTTTTTTTCTTTATTTTTTTTCTGAGTGCAAGCAGTCAGCTCCCAAGACATGAGCAGTGTGGCATCAAGAGCTGGTGCTAGGACACCAGCTAGGACAGAGGGAGCAGTTAAAAACTTTAATTTGTTGTGAAAAAACAAAGGAAAACCAAGCATTGATGAGAAAACACATCACTTTTAATATTTTTTCGGTGCTGTCTTCCCATGGCACTCGGCCTCTGTGTGGGCTTTCCCAGGCTCTGCCATCCTGGTGTGAGGCTAATGCTGCCCTTGCCTGGAACAGGGAAAGGTCTCTCTGCAGCTTGTATTGATTGAATCTACTCAAGAGACTCTGGAGTGGAGCAGTTCTCAACCCAGAGGGCAGGGAGCTATTCCCAGAGTGGGGCAGTAATACACCTCAATTCCCAGAGGGCTCTGAATAGTCACACATCAAAGCAAGGCTGAATTCCATCTTCAGCCACGGCAGAGAAGGGATTCTGAGCTAAAGCAAAACAAACAAACAAATCCCCCACATTTATAGCAAAACCATTTGGGCAGAAAATTTGCTCTTCTAGCATTGAGAGCATTTAAAATTCTGCCCAAATGTACCAGAGAGCCCAGAAATCCTTCTCCAGCCTGAGCTGCCCAGTTTAAGTAGGTTTGAGGCCAAAAAGGTGGTGTTTTCATGGCACCATAACTGCTGGGCAACAGCAATCTTGCTGCTAAATCCTAGTGGAGTGAAGGCAGCTGGAGAAGGTTTCCTCTCCTGGTTTGTCAGTAAAACAGCAGGATCTTATTTCAAATAATAGAGAGGTTTAAGACAGATTTTTCCATACTGCAAAGGAAAGAGCCTGGTTATATCTGTATGGAAGGCAACTCTGCAGAGCAGCTGCTTGTTAAGGTGTAGCACAAACATGAAAGAATAAGATGATTTTAAAAATAATTCAACTTACACTGCTCATTTAGAAAGTCCAGCACCAAATACCTTCCCCTACCTGTGAGTTTTCTTTTCCCAACCCAATTCCCATTCCTTTTGCCATCGTTGAAGGCAATATTATTAACATGAAGACTAATGCAGAATGCCCTTCAAGCCCAAATTCCCAAAACCGGTGTCCCAGCATTGGTAATGATAATAAAAGTGAGTTTACCTTACACAACAAATAGTCCATAGTAGGGCATTACAATTTCAAGGCTTCAACTCTCTGGATAATATAGGAAAAGCAATAATTTGTAAGTTAACATACGAGGAAATTGCACTCTGCTGACATAACAGGCGTGGCCACAAAGAAAAGTGGCAATACTTACAGGTAATAAAACTCACTACATGAAAACAGCTGCACAAAGCACTATTTGGACTATTTCTCTCCAAGTATTTTTCCTTCTATGGAAATATTTTTGCCTCTGATGCCAATGGCTTCTACCAGACGATTGCATTTGAAGGCTTTGGGAGCTGAGAGAGGCAGCAGCCAGGAGCAGGAGAGCAGGGTGGGAAAGGGTTGGGTCTCACCCCACAGGACACTGGAGACTCCAGTGGGCACAAACCCCAAGAAGAGGACCCAGAGAAACATCAGAAGTGGCATCAGTTTTGGGGAGGACTCAGGGGCCTGAGACCTGTGCTCCGTGGGAGATGAGCAGAGGCGACACTGGGACAACGTTGGACACGGAGCGAGAGGGTGCCAGGAATTCACAGCACTCATCACAATGCAGCCAAGGTACTCTGTATTTCCCACAGAAACATGGCAGCAGATTCTGCAAGTCTGTGCCATTTCCAGCCTCCAGAACACACAGCACTCCAGGGGGAAATTAACCTTGACGTTCACCAAACCATTTCAGTGATGGTAATGCCCTCCCGGACTCCCCACACGGATTCATCTCCCCACCTTCCCCAAATAAAATTTTTTCTCCTCACCCCATTTCTCCTGAGTTAACAATGACACTCAGTGGTCAGGAGGATTCCCTGCAGTCTACACACATGCTCCAGCACCCAACAAGTTAATATTCATTATATATTGCCCACAGCAAATGTCTTCTGTGAGCTTCAGGATCCTAAGGCAGGGCCCAAGAGATATAGAAAGCTCATGGAAGGAAAGGCTTAAGAAAAAGGTGGAACCACATCATAATCTCTTTTCCAATTTGTGCAGTGACCTGGGAAAAATTTTCCATCAATCCACATCCAGGCTGTAAAAATAAAAAAATAAAAACTGAAAAAAACCCAGACCAGAGGAGGCAAAGGCAGCTCTAGATGAAATTATTAAATACTGTGTAGCCAGAGTGAGTCCCACAGAGATCCAAACCAAAAAAGTTAGTTACAGTGGGAAACTTCTGCTTTCTCCTCCTCTTCCACCCCAAGGATGGATGAGAAACAGCTGCACAGCTCCAGGCTCTGCCCCTGCAGTTTGGTTCTGCTGCTTTCTTGCCACAACAGAATTTCTACCTGTACTCCACATCTACTAAATCACCATGCTGTGTAAAACCAGAGGAGGATTAGAAGAAAATTTTGTAGTTTGTGGGCAAATACGAATAATTCAAGTCCATTTCCAAAGAGCATTTAATCAGCAGTTTGAAGGAGTCCTCCATGTCTCCAGCAGTACAAATCTCATTGGGATGAAGCCTTGCAGTTTTGACCTACACACAACAGAGCTTTGCAATGAATTAAGGGTTTGATTTACAACATTCCCATGCTAAAAGAAAAAAACCAAGCAATTAAATATCATGCTTCAGCACTGGAAATTATATGTATCCTAGATCGTGTTTCTCAAAATAATTCTCCACCTCCCTAAAGTGCTGTGCTTATTATTTTTCAGGAAACAGTTTGACGCCTTTTTTTCCCCCCAATATATCTGGGCTATATCTTAGACAAATGCACAAAAAAAAAAAAAAAAAAA
>VWZN01016530.1:137287-171330 GCA_013396955.1 Regulus satrapa
AAAAAAAAAAAAAAAAAAAAAAAAAAAAAAGCAGGAATTATTCTTTTTAATGATTTTGCAATGTAAAAAATTTAAGTGTATTCATACATTGACAGAATATGAAACCGTGTATTTTACTCCTTCTAACAATAATAATTCTGTTCACTCAAGATTGCCCATTTCCCTTTGGACTACAACAGTAACACACTGAAAAGAAAAAGGGTTTCCACCCTATTTATTTGCAAAGAGAATTCATTACAATCTTACCCAAGGTTCTGTTTTTTCTCTTACCATTGTGGCATAGCTGTATTTTCCACCAATCCATGAGAGCATCACTAAGATATACCTTATTATTAAACATTATTACAGCTGCCAAGTCGAGCATTTAAAACAAAGGAAACGCAAGAATTCACATTTGGCTCCCAGCATGTTTACATGCAGCAAGATATTAACTTTATACTAAGATCTGCCCCCTCATTCTCAATATTTTATGCTCAGAACTGCACCCACTGAACAGAGTTTAGGCTACCCAGAGGCACTGCTGGCAGTGCCCACATCTCTGCCGTGCTCCCAGGTGTGTTCAGGGTGTCCCCCAGCTGCAGGGAGTATTTGGGAATGCTCACCATGGCCTATGGCTGCAGGAACAGCAGGTAACAGACACCAGGAAATCAAACTGAGAGAGAGTATTTGAAATAAGGAGCTGAAAACCATTTGAGAAAGCCATCCTTTAAAGCAACTTTCATCAGCTTAGAAGTCAGGATAATTTGGAAGGGAACTGGACTGGCACCAGGCAGGGACAACCCCTGTGCCTTCCAGCCCATGGCAAGAGCTACAGGACACTCAAATACCTTTAGGGACAGAAATTTTGGAGCATTCAAGGTTGAGGTTGAAGAAGCCTCCTGTGGGTTGCACATACCCAGAATAAACGAGCACAGTTCAGCACTGATGAGCAGATTGCACTGAGCCTTTCTAGTGCTAAAAAGGCATTTCATAATTAGCTCCATCTCTTTAAGATGAATAGCAGCCTAGAAAATAACATCCTTAAGCCATGCCCTTCCTCCTTGTTTACCATTCCAATGAAGGAAGGGTAAATTAAAATGCTCCAGCATAAAGAAGCATGAGAGAAGCTGAAGATTTTGTCTCACATAAAACTTTCATCAGGTTCACTGAGAAAGGAAAAAAAAAAAAATCTGATTATTAAACTGATATTTAAATTACAATTCAGGAGGACTCCAGCTGCCAAAAAAAGAGAAGTCAGTCTTGCAAAACCCTGACACATTAACATAAATCCCTGCCAGATTAATCAGCTCGGAAAGCCAACAAAGTGACCCAGAATGAGACTTTTGCCCAGAGAACTCAGCTCCCCCTGTAAGACTCCTGCAGGATTGACACCAGTCAGGAATTCAGCTTGGGAAGGAACTCAGCTCATGACAAAGATTCAGGGCTGGAATGCAGTGCACATGAGCCCCCTGCCCCAGAGACACATCAGCCAGGAAGGTCACTTTATTTACAGGCCAAGTGCTGAACATTTAATCTCACACCAAGAGCATCCTAAGCAGGTAATTACAGGCCACCTGCCAACTCATTATTTCTTCCTTTCCCATCCTCAAACCTACAGCTGCTACATAACAGTGATCACAGTCTGGCTTGATTCAAACCTTCAATAAACACACAGTTAACCAAGAAGCCTCTTTAGTAAATAATAGCTGTTGTTAATATTAATGGGAAATCCATTTGCATATTGCTGGGGAAATTATTTACTTACTGAGGCCAGGGGGGGGAAGAGGGTTGTTGGAAAGCAAATGAAGGTCAGTCAGAGATTAAACTTGCTCCTGGTCTTGCTTAGCTTGGGTAACCCAGCAAATGCCTGGCTCTAGTGCAGGTATTCCACCTCAGCCAGGTGCTCACAACTAAAAAACTCTCAGAACAAGAGAAGCAGGAATTCTCCCAAATGTCCTGAGCTCTTCCTCTGATGCACAACAGAGCTTTATCCATAGGCCAAGCACTTGCATGGAATCATAAACCAGGATGTGGGGGGAAATTCTCTCCTTTCCAGCAGCATCTTTCAAAGGCCACATTCATGCCCTGAAAATGTATCAATCTAATCCTCTCGCTTCTGAATTCTTTTTGACAAAAGGACCTTGGGATTTTGCATAACATCTGGGTGAAAATAAAGGAGAAGTAGAAAATAGAGACTATCAAAATAGGATCTCCAGGTGCTGCAGAAGTAAGGAAGGCAAATTGTGTAGCAGGATAATAAAAATAATTTATCCCTGGCTTTTTAACTCTAGAAAAACGAAGTGTTTCACCACGGTGATAGACATTACAATCTGCTTACAGCAGAGAGACTGAGGCACAGCAAAAAATTTACTCAAAACCCCACAAACAAATAACAGCATCAAGAATTGCACCAATCTCCCAGCAGCAGCTTCAGTGCTCCACATCCAGCTCTGCATCACCCAAGGACATCAAACAGCTGGCAGGGGTCTGGGGAAATCGAAACACAGGCAATGAAAAGGCACAAAAGGAGATTTGTATTGTTCAGTTACCCTGCATAACTTTCACTTCTACAGGATTTAAATAACAGCAGAATTCTCCTCTTCATCAGATTTATTTGGAACAGGAGGAATCAAGTCCCTAAAGTGGCTTTTTTCCCTGTCCTCATTTTCAGTGCCAGCTACCTGAGCACTCCCACTGATGCAGACACTGACGCTGCAAGTGTTGGAACTTGTCTGGCAGAGCTGGGTGCCAAAGCTCTGTGGGTTTCTCTCTGCAATGATTATACCAAGACAATGACTACACCTCTGAAAGTCACTGCTATTGAGACAGAGAACTGGGCAAGTGTTTGTCCAAATTTTTACTCTTAGATCCAACAGGTATCTTTTTCATGTGAGATTTCATCCCTACAAAAGGGAAAAAAAAATCAATTTTTTCTGGTTTTTTTTTAATCATCCAAGGTTGCTTTTGGAAATAAAGCATTGAAAACAGACACTTTTCAGTGAAACCTTACAAAATGTCATGCTCCTCCAAGAACACCCTGGTCTCAGTTTGCTGAGAAAATGGAAGGGTTTGTGCATAGAGATCGCCCTTAAAAACATCAACAGCCCAAATTTGGGTGAGTCTGTGCCACATGCAAGGAAGGAAAGAGGGACAGAGATGGGCTGGAGGCGCTTCTCCCTGCAGGATATCAGCTGCCTGAGCCAGAGAACATCCTCAGCTGCAGAGAAATTTCACCAACTCCTCCATAGGCAACAATTCACCCCTCAGTCTCTTTTCAGTACAGCAGCAGGGACATATAAACAAACAAAAAACAAAACAAAAATGAAAAAAACCAAACCAAAACAGGGGAAAAAAGGTGTGAAAATGTTTTTAGAGAAAAATGGATATTGAAATAAAGGCTTTATAAAAATCAGGCCTTGCTCTGCTAAATTAGGAGCTATCTTGTCACTTCTGTGTGCAGCTGAGTGGTTTGTGAGTTCCCATGTGAAAACCATCCTGAGAATGAGGGTTCATTAACCACAAGTTATTCCTGGGTGGAAAAACAACTGCACCTACATTAAACAAGAGATCTGTTTCATGAGAATCCGTGAACAAAACATGCAAACGAAACAAGAACAGAGGGAGTTGATAGACAAGTGAAATACCTCTTACTACCCAACAGGGCAACTGGCAAGAAAACTATTGAGCAATTGGAGTCAGACACAAGGTCTGAGAAAACTATATAAAAACAAGTTGCTATAATAAAGTATCAGCATTTTCTTGATTCACATTGAACCGTGAGTGTCCAGTTCCTGATCTTCTCATACACAAGGCCCTCTAACGATTAAAATCTCTTTGTGTTGTGGTGCAAGCACAGAGTTCTGTGGAGCACTGCAGGATTCCACCTCCCTGTATTCGCAGTCACCCTGGGGCAGGTCCTGCCAGGCGGTGTCACCAGGAGCCAGGGACAATGCCACCCTCGCCCTCATCTCCAGGGCACCACTGAGCTTCTGTTGCTCCAACAACAGCAGCACAGAGCGTGCCAGAATACGTGAACTGCCTTGATACAGAGATGATTTCAAGACATTTCGGAACACTCCAAGGCTGTTTTCATGCCTAGAACCACAGAGGAAGCTCCGTAAGGAATCGCTTTTTCCCCGGGATCTGTTGGTCAGGCTGTTTGAGGGAAAAGCTGTTCACTCACATGGCTGCAGCTGGAGCAGCTGCCTGGGGGATTATTTCACTGGGGCAGGGAGGCCCTGTGGATGCTGGAGATGTGGTCCAGGCTGACCCGAATTTGGCAGCACAGCCAGCTGCCACAATCCTTTCCCAGCTCAGCTTCCTCGAGACACTGGCAGCAGCCCCGTGATTTAGCCAGGGCCAGGTCTGTGCTGAGCATTCCTGGACACCCTGTCCCTATCACACAAGCTTTATGCCAAACTTTTTTAACGATTTGCAGAGAAGTCCTTAGTGGAATTGCAAGAATTGGAGGCTACAAACATAATTTGAGTTAGAGCTCAGTGGGAAGCTAACCTGGATGCAACTTTGGGGCCAAAACAGAAACTTTTGCTGTGGAGCAACCACTGAGCCCAGAAAGACATAAGCATACCTAAGCTTCCTCACTCCTCCAAACCTATAAAGCAAGCAAGTAACAGATTTTCTGGGCTGAGGCATCTCCTGTTATCAGCCTGGGGGGGATTTTATAACCATGAGTTAAGCCATAAGAAGACGTGGTTGTGTTACAGAACAGTTTACAAGGCACCAAAGAGCTCCAGGCACTGCTTTAATGCCTCATAAACTTCCAGGCTTTGGGACATCAGTATTTACACTCCCCCCTTCATTACCTCCAAGATTTCCTGGGGTTTCAGCATAACACCCTTGCATTTCATATTTTAAAAAATCAAAATCTAATTTCCTGCCATGTTGGCACGTGACTTCATTGCCTTGTCCAAATTAAAAACAAATCAAGTGTCATGCTCCTGTTCACTGCCTTTGTCATCTATATGAAGCTTCTTTTGTTAAATAAGGGCTGAAAACAACAGCAACCCAGCACCTGCTGCAGGGCAAACCACGGGCTGTGCTCTCACCAGCCGTGATGTTCTCTCATTTCACTGATTCAGACAAGCAGAAAGCACAAGGCAGAACTGCTGCAGCACCTCCTGGGCAAACTGCTCCTGGCTGCTGGCTCCCAGGGCATCTCCCAAAAACATCTCACAAAGTCTTTTTGCTCTTAGGATGGGCTGAATTTGGAAACAATGTGCTTTCAAATGAAGTTTTGGTTATGAAATGTACCCTGGTGAAACTGAATTATGTAATAAGGGCTTCTGTGTTGCCTTGGAAGGCTGATCTGGAGCAGAGACTGGACAGAGTAAAAGGATAAAATAGGGATTTATTAAAAGGCCTCAGTGGATGCACCTTGGGCAGTACAAGAGTCCATGCAGGGCTGCACCCAGGATGGACCCGAAAGGGCCAAGTAGTCACAAGGTCTCACATTTTTATAAGCTGTGGTCCAGTAGCATATTGGAGTTAATTGTCCAGTTAAAGCTTCAGGTTATGAAGCTCCATCCTCCTTGTTTTTCTCTCTTCACTTCACCATTGTTTGTGCTCCTGAGCCTGAAATCTGCATTGATCATCCTTGGTCCCAAGCTGGAGAAGGAATTGTTCTCTCTGCCCACTGCGTGAAGAGAGCTCAGCACCACCCAATATGAAACCCAGAACTCCACTGAAATAACAGAGTCTAAAAAATAGAGCAGCTAAAACTTAATGCATCATCTGTAGCTGCATAACTGGGCAGGAACCACAGCTGGATTGAACCTTTAGGGAATTTGGCCTCTGCAAGGGCTCAGACTTTCACCTCTCTCCAGCCATTTTCTCTCTCCATTCCACAACTCTCACACTCTACAGAGATAATAACCAAAATAACAGATATAATAATCAAAATAACAGAGAGCTGGAGCCTTTGTCTTGACCATTCCCCAGGCAGGGCTGAGCAGGGCACCTGCTCTGCCTCTCCCATCTCCTCGGCTGTCCAAGGACCAGGTTCAGCAGGGTCCCCGTGGCACCAAGCCCAGCCCAGATCTGTGTCTGCAAACCCACACCAGTCATCTGGGGAAGGATCTCCAAGGGCTAAATACCACCGTGAAAAATGATTTGGCATTCATCCAAAACCAAAACAAATTGTTCTCACAAGCCAGGACACCTCACACTTGAATTCCCTCCAGGCAAGATCAGCATCAGATAAAACGGTGTCAGGATTTATAAATGTCCCAGAACAGACCCAAAACTGCTTCTGCCTTCACTGATTAGAAGGGAGGAGAGGCTGTTGTGCTCATCTGCCTTGGCCTCCCGTGTTACACAAGCCCAGGGAGCTCATCAGGATTTATTCCAGGTGGAAACTGTCAGGAATCAACCCTGTGACTCCAAAAAACACATTTGTCCAAGCTGCTTTCCTTTGGAAAAGATTGTTTTATTCATACCAGTTCAGCATTCTTTCTGTATCCCCCTGGAGAGTTTCAAAATCCAGCATTTAATGCTGATGGGAGGGACGAGAAAGAGCCAGGATTTTTAATCATGTATTGGCTAAAGAGCAAAAAAAAATGAGCTACTAAAACACCTGTGGCTTTGGGATATTCCCTGCAGCTGGAACGTAGAGTGCTGTAATTGGAGTGGTACAGCTGATAAGGAAACCTGCAATATGTCTGGGAAAGCAGGAACAGATCAGGAACAAGTCAGGGTGGATCTCCACGATGAGATGGGATAAGATGGCCAGACACTGGAGAAGAACCCAGGAAGGAAAAAAAACAAACAAACAAACAAAAGAAAAAAAAACCAAAAAAACCCCAAAACAAAACAAAAAAAAACAACCAAAGAGGTTCTTCTCCTCAGCGCTGAGCAGAGAGGAATGGGCAGGAACTGATGCCCAGGATGTTGCACCCAGTGAGGAGGAACTCCTTGGCTGTGCAGTGAGCAAGCCCTGAACAGACTGTCCAGAGAGGCCGTGGGGAGGTGGGACCAGATGATCTCAGTGGGCCCTCCCAACCTTGCCCATCCTGAGAAATCCTTCCTGTTGCTCTTCAGAGAGAGCTCTTCTTGTCTTGTCTGCTGATCTGCAACCCCTCTCCAGGTTTCTCTTGCTGGCACTGGCATCAAGCTAGTAAGAGTGGGATAGATCAAGGTTCCCCTGCCTCAGGAACTTTAGATTAAAGCCTTCTCATTAGGTTAAAAATAAAAGCGTGTGTGTGTTTAAATGTTTTGTTAGAGTCAGAAACCAACAAAAATTACCTTTCTTATAAATGAACATGACTCATCCAGGCGTCTTTGCCGAAGTGGTGGATTTCTTTCCAGTAATTTAATAGCTGAAAGAGTTTATCATGAAAACAACCAGCCACCATCATTAATATTCACACAGAGAAACCGGAGAGGTTTTACAAAATCTACTTGCATTTGACATTTCTCCCGGCTCCAAAACAGCGAGAACACATTCCATGGGACTGTTTGTTCCTGGAAAATGCAGCCCCAGCTCAACTCCATATATCAGTTTGTCTAGAACAAACATTTTGTACTTACAAACAGCGTCTTAATTGACTAAATGAAAAAAGCAGAACATTTGCTCCACATAACTAATGGGGACGAATTTCCTTTGTCTCCTGCCGCAATGCTAAGTATATAGATTAGGATAAGAAAAAATCCTTGAGCATATCAATAAATCCCATGTGCCAGAACTTGTGGTTAGAGTTTTCATGCCTGGATGTCTACGCAGGTCCCGATGAAAACTGACATTTTTCTGGTGTGAAGAGCAGGATCTGTGTCCAGACAGACACATGCTGGGAATGAGAACTCTGTCACCTGGCTCGTGAGACTCTCCAAGCTGAGGGATGATTTCATGCATATCTTTGGCTTCCTGCATATTCCTTAACCCCTTAACATTTTTGTCATGCAAACCACAGCATGAAGCATATTTCTGTATTAATGCTCCAAATCTCTTTAATGCCCTAGGCGAGTCGATGAAAATTTTCTTTAATTCTAAATTTTTCAGAGACTGTGAATGAGTTTCCAATGATGAGGGAGAAATAATTTCTTTTCTCACCATCCCAGAATCCATAAGCAGCTCACATCTCCTATGTACTCACATCTTCCAGCAGAAGTCAAGAATGTTTGAATGAGGTTTCTTGAGGAATTAACAGAAGATACAAAGCATTGTTATGAATTAAAGTTCAACAGCCTGGAAATTAATTTTAGATTTCCCATACAAAAATGTTCATTCCCAAAGATGCCATCCTCAGGCCTGATCTGGCTTCTTTACACCAAAATGATCAAGGGTGGAAGCATTTACACTGTGCTTTCATTTAAAAGTGAAAATCAGTGCTGAAGGGAAGTGCCAGGCATGGTCCTGCTGAAAACCAAATGGTCCTGCTCAAAACAGGGTCTGACAATGAGAGACACATCCTAATAATCACACGGATAAGCTCCACAGTAGCAACTCATGGGACTGAGAGGTCCCTCCATTCCAGTTGAAAAACATTCTGTGCAAAAAGAAAGAGCTTTTCCACGGTCTAAGTCACATAACTCTTTTATTTGCAAACAAAGAACTGCATTAAAATTGGGCTCCCCTGCATGGGCATGTTCCTGTCCCTTGCCTGGCATTACCATCCAATCTTCCCCAGCAAAGCCATGCAGGTTTTCTCCATCCCCACCTGCCTCTTGCCTCTTCCTGACCTATGCAGGACAGCAGCTGAGGCAGGATGACATCTCCTCCATCAGAGCAAAGCACAGAACTGCTGACACCCTCAAGTGGCTCTATCTGTGCTTGGCTTTGCACACAGAATTTCTTTTTCTTTTATTTATTTTTCTTTTTCATTTTTAACATAGATAAACCCCCAAATCTCTCTCAATATTTCCACTGAACAACAAGAGACTGATGCTAAAGATTCACCCTGAAACACTTGTGGGGAAACAGAGGTAAATGGGAAAAAGCTTTATATTCATAAAAGCTCTCCAAAACACTTTATGTGAAGTTCAGAGTTATATTCTAATGCAGTACAGAAAGTGGAAAATACAAAAGCTAAAACTGAAGGCATCATCTCAGGTCAGGGCATGAGTTGCTCCTCACTCCCCTCCTGAGGAAGCTCCCCAGCCAATGCTGCCCTTCCAGAAGGGACAAGGAGATGCCCCAAGTCCCCCCCCTGGTTTTCCCCCACCTCACACCCCTGGGGTGCCATCAAGAGGAGGATGAAAAAAGGCAGGGATGGAAAAAGCTGAAGGTGGGTGAGTACCCTGGTCACAGGGAAGTGTTCCCAGAGCAGTGCCCAGAGGAGCCAAGCCAGCAGCACTGAGGGAAGGGTCCTTGGGATGCCCTCTGACAGAGCAACTGGAAATGCTCTACCCCAGCCAGGCTGGCTTTCCTGTTCCCCCTGACGCCTTGCACCTTGTTTTTCTCCCTGCCACACCCCCAGTTCCCAGGTTGATTATGTCAGCCTGACACAGAACCCTCTTTTTCCAGACACTCATCTCACTTTTTTGTACATATATATGAAGCACTCTCCAGCCACTTCCTCCCCCTCTGTGCTATAAACGCTGCCATCATTTATTAATCCACTCAAAGTGAATCCTCTGAGAGCCTATTCCTGTGTTGATGTTGAACCAGAGCTGCCAAACCCACAGAGGACCACGGTGTCCAAACTAGCAGTTATTTTGGCACTGTGTAGAGCCCCATGTGATGTATCCAGCACCGCAGCAAAAGCTCCAGCAGCTTTTTCCTGATCTCTTTGGAGTGGAACAGGAGGTGTTTTTCTTAAGTGCAAAGCATTTAATATTGCAGCAGCCGCTGAACTCATTAAGCCAGCCCAGACAATGATCACATCATTACCATAATTCCATTTAAAGCACTTGCCTCTTTTAAGAGGACCCGCACAACACAATCATTACAACGTTTTTCTGGCAGTTAGAATCCTTGTTTGTTGAGGGAGTGAGAAGTGAATTGAAACGTCCTCATTTTTCTTTGATTAAGAGCTCAATTAGGAAATAAAAGATGTACTGATCTCCCCACAATATTCCAATTTCCCAATTTTTCCACTGAAGACCACAGAAACATCACTGGACTTCAAAGGATGAGCAAATGGAGCTCCTTGCTTGTGAGCCAGCACCAATATGAACTTTACTAATCACTTCTGTCCTGTTTAGAACAAAATTCACCTTTCTTATGACCAGAGGGAGTTTTGCAAAGGCAATAAGAGAATATTCAAATGGGTTTCACCAAAAAAAACCAGACAGCACCTGAGAATTGCCTGCAGGAAGGCACAATGTTGCCAAAAGAGCAGCATGGAGAGGAAATGTATTGTGAAAATCCCATTATGAAACCCTGAGCAGAAGGGGCAGGATGCCACCCCCGACTGCTGCTGCCCACCCAGCACCTGCAGGGAAGAAATTGCTGTGCAGGTGATGAGAGGCAGCTCTTTGGTGACAGTCTGACAGCAGGGCAAAGCCTCCCAGGTGTTAAAATGCCTCTCAGACAACGGGCTGCTGGTCAGACACCCAGCTGCAATGAACATCACACTCATTTCTGAGCTATAAAGACACTAAGTAGATCTTTCTCCAGGAAGAGCTGTGTGCTCTCACATTTCCAAGCTGCCAGGTGAAGGATAGAGATGGGTAATTCCATGGCAGTGGGGAAAGTGGCTTTCCACAAAAGCCTGCCTTGCCCAGCCATTCACTGTTTCCTGCAATTCATCAAGGGAAATCACGAGGCAGCAGGTTTGAAACAAAGAAACCGGAAATATTTTTACCCACCCTGGTGGAATGTAACTGGCCAAGGGTCCGGTGTGAGGCAAAAGCCAGTGAGGAGCCAGCACTTCCTGAGCCCACACGTCCCCTCTCTGTGATTTTGCAGTGGTTTTTCACTCTTGATGGATACCAGAGCAGTATCAGCTTGCCATGTTTTCCTCAAGGTCCTACAGCAGCAAATCCAGAAATAAAAAAACAAAAAAACAAAAAAACAAAAAAAAAACAACAACAAAAAAAAAAAAAAAAAAAGAACAAATTCATTTTATGAATAAAAGTTCTCCCAATTTTCAATCTCCCTGGTTGATCTCATGCTGGTTATTTTTTCTTTCCTTTCATACGAGTCAGAGCAAGAATTGAAGGTAGAGAAAAGACACTGAAATCAGCTCTCTTCAGTGACAGAGGAAAAGCTGACACTGTCCTGGGCATCCCTGAAGTGCAGATACTTAGAGCTGTAGGAAAGCACGTGGGTAAATGGTTTGGGGCATCAGCAGGAGCTGGAGCGAGTCTTCATCACATGTACATGGTTACACTTCCCCGATTTCAAATTCTGGAGCAGGCTGACACAGGAGATCCAAAAACTGGCATGGGAAAAAATGTAATTATTGAGCTGGGCAGGCACTGAGAGCAGCATGAGAGAAGGTCTAAGGAAGAAATGCAGTGTTCTAAATTCAAGAGAAGGGGAAAAAAACCACCATTAAGTTATCTATGCTGTTAGAGGAAACAAGTATTTCAAATGTTGTCAGAAGTTCTAAATCATGGGATCACAGAATGGTTTGGGTTGGAAGGAGCACCTTTCACTAGACCAGGCTGTCCCTAGCCCCACCCAAGCTGAACTTGAGCACTTCCAGGGATGGGGTTTTTCTTTTGCACTGGACCTGCAGCTCCTGGCTCAGGGCTCTCCTTGCTCCACACCAGAGAATCCAAAGGTGAATGAGTCCCTGCCTTCTGTGCCTTCTACTGCAGCAAACTCCTCCTGAGGTTTTCCCACAGCTGGGGGAATTTGTAACACCTCCAGCCTTTGTAGATACCTGGCAGACGACTGAAATCCTGGACTCACACCTTTCTCCCCTCCACAGCTCCTGTAATTGGGTTTTCCTCGACTGCTGTTCATATTTCCAAACCTTGAGTTCCTGAAATCTTTGTGTGCTTTAGCTGAATTTGGTCAGAGCACTCAAAATTAACCAGGGGCGTAGTCAAAAAGGCTGATATGTGCAGAGCAAGTGACCATAAGGAGTTAATTTTCTTGTGAAAAAAAATACTAAAATGTACAATTTTTCTGGCTACTGTGAGAACGTCTTATTTCAAGGAGGAGACTCACAATTAATGGTCAGAACACTTTGGTATTGTACATTCTGGTTCTTTTTCTGCTGGGCTGCAAGCCTGGATAGCTTCAGACAGAGAAAGTGAAAATTGTGGCAACAAGTCATCTGTCCTGGGTGTGCTGCTTCCTGCCCGTGCCAGCAGCTGGGAGCATCTGCTGCCAGAGGAAATGCTTTTATAATTTCTTATTTATTTTAAATATTTTCAAATCAATCAGAATCTCTGAGCTCCTTCCAGAACATACAAATTTCTGGTTTGCAACACTTCTCACTGGAAAGTCTTTCCCTCTCCCATCCCTCATTCAGCTGTAAATTTGAGTTTGTATTTAGTGATAGTGGGACTGTCAGCAACAGTGAAACACAGGCTGTGCTGGATCATCTGCAAACTTAAAAGAACAACACCAAAAAAAAAATTTTTTTTATAATTCTCCATACCCTCTAGTAAGATATTTTTATACTAAAGCATCACAAGAACAAAAATTACACTGAAAGCAGCTCAGGCACCAGGGAAATGTGGGAGTTTGCTGCCTCATGATGATTAAATGAACATTTATACAGCAACCATGATATCCATCAGTGTCAGTAGCAACAGGGGGAGTTAAAGGGAATCACGACTTGCTGAAAAAAATAAAAAAAAATTTTAAAAAAAATGTTGTCTTGGATAAGGAATTTGCAAAGGAAGTTCAGGGCACTTTACAGGTGCATTCCCACACCTCAGTGCTCCTTCTTGGGTCTGTCCCACCCTAAACCAGGCTCCTTGATCTTCACCCAGAGCCTGAACTGCAGCTTTCCAGTAGAAAAGCACCACAAGAGCACCCAGAGAATCTGGGGGTTCTGCACATGGAGCATTTCTCCTCCAGCTCTGGAGGAATTTTAGTACAGGAGCGAAGCGCTGAGCCAGGTAACTCCTGCTGGCTTCCCTGCCAGACCCTTCCAGGGTGGATTCCTTTCTAAAAGATGTTTTGTTCCCCGAGTTGTCCAGAGGCAGAGGAGGAGGGAAAAGCAGCTGGGTTTAAAGAAGAAGAGCCTGTTCTCAGCAGGGACAAAAGGAGGAGGGAGCAAAGCTCTGCAGTGGGCAAAGGCCACCAGGGTGTCCTCAGGGTGAACAGCAACGCTGGCCCGATGGCAAACCCCGTGGGCTCCCTACACAGACCTCAAAGCACCCACAAAAGCAGAATTTCAGCTCAAAATGGGCTCATTTCCTTTGGTATCTAGAATTCCTTTCTCTGGCCAGACAGAGGATCTTGTCTCGATGGTATCCCATGAAAACACAACATAGACACTCACTAATATTCCATGTATATTTAATATTTACTACAATGTAAAGGTGTAGCACAGGCAAACAGCTGGTTCTCATCTTTAGACACTGCTGACAATCCTCAGGATCTGCCTTCAATTTCTGATGACTAATCTGAAATTCCTGTTTCAACAAAGAAATCTTAAATGTCACTGCTGCACATTTTTCTGGTGAAATTTTCCCTTTAAATTTGGACTGGTCAAAAATAAAAACTTTCACCCTTAGTCAGCTTCTGCTGGTTCTCCTGCGTGGGCGGCAGGTTAAAATATTGGAGGTTTTATCTTAAAGTTTGTCTAAGGATAGGTTTCTTTTGAAATATTGGTCTCAATATCATGACTCCTTGGTAGTGATAAAGAAATTTCACCAGATGAAAATGATATTCAACTAATTCATCAGAAGAATTCCTGTGGAAAGCTCGGGTAGAAATCTGTGTTCCTCTGAGGAAACATTTCTTTACAGAAAACAGGCTCTGGTGAATTTTTACAGTGATTTTCTGAAGCTTTCAAATATGCCACCTAGAAACAAGTATGCAAAAATCTCTAGATAGATTTTCTTGGGTTTTTTTTTTTTTTGGTTGGTTTTTTGGTTTTGTTTTTGTTTTTTGTTTTTCTTTACTTTTGGGCATTGATGTACACAGACAAGCCGTGGCATATACCAAATTTCCTTCCCTTATTGATCCTGTCACTGTGATAAAAGCTGCTACACAGCAAAAAGGCCAATCCAGGCAAGTCTGAAGTGTGAATTGAAAATAAACTAAATAAGATTTCTCATGAGAACCAAACTGTTAAATCTGTTCCTCCACTTAATAAAAATCTGATTAAAAACCATGTTGTTGCAGTATAATTTCTGTCTTCAGTCACACTTTCTCTGATCAGTACAGAGACAATTTAACTCATTTCCCAGGAATTTCACTGCCTGGCACAGGAGCACAAGGAGTCATTTTGACTCTTTCAGCTTTTAGAAAAGAACATTTTCATAAAAATTAGTCCATGGGGTCAGAGAGAGAATGGGATTTAAGAGATGGTCAGTGTGGTGGTGTAGTATTCCCATTACAAGCAGTAGTACTTTGAATAAACAGTGAGAATTCCATGTGTCACTTCAGTTATTCCTACAGGGAATTTCATGCTGCAACCAAAAAAAACAAAAACAAAAAAACCCCTTCAGGCTCAAAAAATATTAATTTTACTCCTTCAACCACGTGCACGAGGAGAGTTTTTCACTTTTGGCTGGTCTTAACATCCTCTGCTCTTTCAGCTCCCAGACAAACTCACACCCACACTCTTCACTCCTGGCACAACTTCTGTATCCTCCTGAGGGTTTCCTGCCACAGCAACCCCACCAAACCCCAGCACATCCATCCTGCAGCCCACCCCTGCTGTAATGTGCTGCTGTCGGGGACTTTTCCCCGATTCTCTCATTACATCAATGATAAAAGGAGGTGCAAATGAGGTATTCAGCATATCTTTGTTGTTTTCACCAATTCCTGTGATAGTTCCTAGAGGTGAAAAATGAAAAATATTAATTCACAGAATTATGAGGTTGGAAGAGACCTTCAAGATCATCAAGTTCAACCCATGCCCTACCACCTTAACTATCCTGTTCCATCACAGCAGAGCCTCCTCCTCCCAAAAAGCCCCACTCTGATGATGAAAGTATAACATTCTTTCACCCTGATGTCCAGAAACAAAACACCAACCATCCAGTTCAAAATACCTGTTTAAATTCCAAGCACAGCAAACACAGAGTTGCATACGGATGGAAAGATCAGGAAATTAAAAAGAAAAAATTTTTTTTTAAAAGGCAAATTTAAGATCATGACACTCTCAGCTGCATCAGTGGTGGCCACCAGGTAAGGTACCAGCTCTTCTGTCTGTGTGCAACAATAGTGGAGAGCTCTCTGCACACCTTCAAAATAATTAACATGGGCTTATATCTACAAAAATTTGTGTTGTGTTTCTAAAAAAAAAAAAAAGAAATCCCAAGAACCTATAACCTTAATGGATCACATTTCTCAGCAACTGCCACACTCTGTTGCTGACAGGGAAAATCATAATCAGTGTTAATATTTTATTTCTGAAACACAGCTTCAATTGTCATCACAGTTTGAGTCACCAGCACAGAGTATCAGCCTGTGGCTGGCAATTTTAATTTCCTGCTGGTGCAAACACATGGCCCTGTTCCAAGCCCACAACTTGTCTACCAACATGTGAAGTGGCATAAACTTACATTTTAATTAAATGAATTGTTCAGATTCTCTGCTTTCAAGAGCAGCATGATAACCCTGAGTGAAGTTCTTTGTTTTGAAAGGTAAAACCCCAAAGGGTGATGCTACAAATTGCATTTTATTGCTCTCTTTTTACAATATGTGACATATATGAGGCAGGAACAGCAAGGTAAAGACAGGCTCTGGTCTGTCCTTGGGTGACATGGCCCTGGAGAAAAATCTGTTTGCTTTCTGCAAAATTGTTTTCTGCAAAATAATGTCACTGCAGAAGGAGAAGCACATTGAGATGAGGCACCTCTCCCACTGCCACGAACTCCTCTGTGCCTACAGCTGCTTGCAAACATCACTCCAGCAACCCACAAAGCTTAAAAAAAGCCTCAGTAAATGTTCTTTCTAATGATCTGTACAAATCCGGAAAGATCTGGAAGGCTGAGCTTTTTAATCAGAATATACTCTGGAGAGCTGGGAGCAGAGAGGTAGGATAGGATTACCCTTCAAACACCAAGAAAATGATGATGCTCTTCCCTGTTTTTTCTGGCCCCTGGAGGTCTCTCCTTAAGAGTTTGAGCAGTTAAAGAGGTAAATATTTTGTCCTCAAAGGAGGTTGAAGTGATATTTAATCAGTGAAAGACTTTACTGTAGATTGATTCTAGCGAGTGATTTTCAGAAGTCCATTTCACTGAAGACCTGTCTGCAGAGTAATTAGAACCACTTTCTTCCTCAGTTCATGCTTCCAGAGACCTGTGGGTTCCAGGGACCTTTGCTTTGTCAAGGTTTGGGATTAATGAGCTAGAGACAGGATTTCTTCTTTGGACTCAGATGTTTCTTATCTCTTATCTATATCACAGTCTCACAGAACATGAATTCTTCAGCACACCAAGCTAGCAAACTAAAAATGGAGCTCAAGTTCACTCTCTACAAGGCCTTTTAAGCATAAACTAACCAATTATCAAATGCCACTAAAATTATTCTTGGTTTTAACCCAATAGTCAACCCCCTGTGGTCTGCACTGTGAACTTTTCCACCCAATCCCACAATATAACACAAACCCAAGAAGAAAAAGGTGAAGAAAGACAAGGCAATGCCCTAAAACCTCCATCATTGTTTTTTTATATATATTATTATATCCCAAACCTTAAACTCTAAGTTTTCCACCATGTTATATCACACACTTCTATCCAAGCTCCACACCCACAATTCCAGTGTCATCCCTCAATTTTGGAGCCTTCTCCAGGGCCTCAGGTCAATGCAGTGTTCTACTGGGGGTCAGAGCCTGCCAGAACAGAGAGCTGAAATTCTCTGTGCCCAGGGTTCCAACAGAGACCAGCAATTGTGCCTGAGGAGCACCCGGGGCAATCCTCTTTTACCCCTATGGAACAATGCAGTTATTCCATGATCAGCTGCACTCTGTTGGTTTATTCACCCGTTCTGCTGTTTGAAAATGCAACAGCCCCAGCATTTGGCAAGCAAGGGGCACTTCATGGTTTGGCTGCCGCCAAATCTGATTCAAAGCCATTTCCTGACACCACATCAACTCCAGAACCATTTCCCACCTTCTGGAAGGTCCCAGCAGCTCTGCCCCCATGCTCACGCTGAGGTTGGACACAGATCAGAGCAGTGCTGCAGGGACACCCTGGGAGCTGCTCCCCAAGCCCTGTGTCACATAAATACAAACCGTGGGAAGTTTGCCCTCCTCTGGCAAGAGCAGCCAGGAGAAATAGGACAGCAAAGGTCTGAGCCAAAAGGGGTTTGTATTAGTCCAGCTGTGGACAGCTCCACCAAAACTGTAACCACAGACTGTCCCAATGACATTACACGCATCCCCCAGCTGTAAACACCCCTCACTTGTGCGAGCTTGGAGAATAATTTCAATTTCCAAAATGAAAAGTCAGGATACTAAGTGCACTGGCACCACCTCTGGTCCACATGGACTCCTTAGTACTCAGAGGCAGCAATACAGACACTATTCAGGCCTGGGCTGCAATTTCTCCTTCCCTATTCTCTGAGGCTCATTAATGCTGGATATCATCAGTGCCCTTAGTTAATGAGCAGCCAAGGCTGTGGCTCCACTCTGGGCTGCATTGCTGAGACTGTTGAAGGGAGCAGTCTGCTTCCAACCATGAGGTACCTCAAAAAGCACCAAAACACAAAGCACCTCCACGAGCTGCTGCTGTCCATCACCTCTCGTGGCCTCCAGAAGGTGCTGGCTCAGTCAGCCAGGGAGGGTGGTACAAGCAATAACCTTTCCCTTTCCCCTTTTAATGCCTTTGTGGCATCTGCAGCCCAAGCTCATCCCCCCCTCGTTCCTAGAACGAGACTGTAAGAAGGACAAGACTGATGGGTTCTTAAAAACACCTTAACTAATATCAAAATTCAACCTTGTGAGGTCAAAATTACTCCCAGTGAGAGAAAATCAGCCCTATTTCCTTAATTTGCCAGCCAGGCAATCAGGCACAATTCTTGTTCATACACGGCAAATCAATAAATCCAGTTGAGCACAATTGTAGAGTTATGGTCACTCTTTCCAAGGCAAAATCACACCAATTTCTACATTATGATGATTCTGCCATTCACTCATCCCACTTGGCAGTGCTGAGACCAGCTGTAACTCTTGACACCTCTCCCAGAAATGACTACACTCACAAAATGCATGCTGAAGGGAAAGGATATCGTATTTTTCCTCTTTTTCTCAGGCCTGCTTTCTGGCTTATCCCTTCCAGGACCAAGTTTCAACAAAACCAAGAATTTCTGACAGTGCAAGAGCTCATTTCCTAACCCTGATCTCAGGTTCTTGATGAAGGTTTCATTACAGGCTCTGTCCTCCTGGTCTTCTCACCTTCAAAGAATTTGAATGGAGGTATTTGGATGCACAGCTTTTGGAAGGGAGTGGAGGGGAAGAAAAGAAAACAAAACAAAGAGCTATCTGCTCTAGCAATCCATTTCATTCAGAGATTCTTTGCAGCAGATAATGGATTTTGAGTATCAGTGACATTGCATAATCCAGCCACCCACCATCAGGCTGCTTAGCACAAATTTGGCTATAATTTTATCCCCTTGCCAAAGTGTTTCTGCAGCAGGCCCCTCAGTTGGCAGAAAGGCTGCTGCTCTCCTGGCTGTAGAACACATTTCTGGGGAACACTTTGTTCCACTGTGTTGGATTTATTCTGGACAAACTCTTCCTCCCTACTCCAGAAGAAGCCACCGACCCCAGAGCAGCCCCAGCCTTGCTCCTGGCCCATCCATCAACAACCCCACAGCTCCACCAGCTTTTGAGGAGAGCAGGAACTGGACACTCACAGTACAGTCTGAGCCAAGGAAATGCCAATTCTTTATTATCACAACTCATTTTTATACAGTTTTTACAACCCTTATATGTAACTCCAGTTGGTCAATAGTATTCTGGCCATTCCTAGTTAGTAAAAGGTATTTCACTTGTCTACCAACTCTCTCTATTCTTGGTTAGTTTACATATTTTGTTCACTGATTCTCAAGAGACAATCTTCTTGTTTAATGCAAGTACAGATTGTTTTTCACCCAGGAATAATTTGTTGTTAATGGACCCTCGTTCTTAGGATGGTTTTCACATGGGCCCTTACAAGCCACTCAGCTGTACACAGAGGAAGTGACAAGCCAGCTGTTACTTTGGCAGAGCAAGGCCTGATTTTATGTAGGCTTTCTTTTACATGTCCATTTTCCTCTAAGAACATTCCCACAAGCTCTTCCTGGGAGCCTTGAACGAGCATCAGAGTCCTGCTGGTGGAACCAGCTCTCCTGGAATAACTCATCCCAATGGGCAGCATGAGACATGCTCAGCACGGGACTGGTGTCACATGGAGTGACAGGAGCCACATCTGGAGGCCGACCTCCAAGCTCAGACTTGCCATCATTTACAGCTGGGACAGCTGAGTCTTTCTTCTGCCACACTTCCCTCGATACAAACTGCACATGGTAAAAATCCCTGCGAGTCAGGCTGCTGGGCAGAATGAACACAGAGTTCTCTCTGGTTTTCTCCTTCCCCTCGGCCCATCAGGCCTGGAGGCTGTTGTAACAACCCACTCTTCTCCTCATCACAGGATCACAGAATGGTTTGGGTTGGAAGGGACCTTAAAGTCCATCCTGTTCCCCCCCCTGCCACGGCAGGGACACCTCCCACTGTCCCCGGTTGCTCCAAGCCCTGGCCTTGGACACTTCCAGGGATCCAGGGGCAGCCACAGCTGCTCTGAACACGCTGTGTCAAGGAAGAATTTCTTCCTAATATCTGATATTAGAACTAGGTTTGCTTCTTGTCCAAGTTGTCATCATCCTTATTGAGACACAGTGACTTAAAAAGCAGTGGGAGGTGTTTTGAACCCAGACTTCTGCAAAGGGCAGAATCAGGATTGTTTGGGTTTGGTTTTTGGGGGTTTTGGGGTTTTTTTTTAGGAGTACTCATTAATTCCATTGATGCTCATTATTCTTTAAAGCTAGGAGATAAAACTCTAAATGCCTCAATCTTGGTACCAGGCTGGAGGCCTTTGAAATGCCCAGCACAAAAGCAGAGTCAAGTACCCTGCTCCCAGACTCAAAGCTCTTCTACGAGACCAAAAGCTGCATTGAAATGAAAGAAACAGATGTGCACTGCCACAGAAAAATGGAATTACACAAGCTGAAACATTATCACTGCTTATATGAAACTTTGGCTGAAAATCATTAACCTTTTTATAGCTTGCTTTGTGACTGAGCCCTTTCTATTCCACATAAGGTTCTTCTGAATACAAAAGCCCTCCTGAGTGAATTTAGCCTAGTGAGACGAGCCTGGGATGACACTTAACATCATCCATTTATCTTTTGAAAAGAAACAGCGTAATTATATTCTCCACACTCAGAAATCTGCTTCAGCATTGTTTTATGTGGTGAACTCTATCCCAGCTCCATTGGCTTTGACTTTGCTGGTTTAGACTGGGCTTTGCTGTTCTGTGGGCACTGGTTTGATGTTCACTGCACTCCTGGGACAGGAATTAGCTCAGGGAGTGAAATGGTAAAGGCTCCACATCACTTCTCCCAATAACTCCTCACAGAGGCTGCCCTGAAGGGACCAGCAGGCTCTGATTTGTGCCAGGTTTGTCCTTGCCTCACCCTGTCAGGGATGCACCTGCCTGCTCAACACCTGTGGGTGTCTATTTCTGCCATCACCAGCCCTTTGCTGAGCCTGGAGGAGTGCAGACAGCCAGAGACAAAGCTCTTTAAAATAAAAACCCACTGAGGATGCAGAATTAGGTTTGGCACCTACTGCAGTCAATGATTTTAACACCTCCATCATTTTTACATGTGTATTACTTAGGTGAAGGGCACAGCTGTTTCTGCTCCTGATTCAACCACCCAGGCTGGGTTTTTTCCAGAGCTATCTAAACTGAGCTTTTAGGAAAATTGGTTTTTTTCCTGTCAGTATACAGGAAAAAAGTATTGCTCTTAGAATCAACAGATTTGTATTTCTCTGTTGAGAAACAACATGATCGAGAGAGAAATGACATCAAACTGAGTATCTACTCTTTCTGTACCTACTTATAAAGAAAAAAAAATAAAAAGAGAGATACGGTGATTTTAAAGGAAGCACAGAGCCATCCTGCTAAACAAATATCTTGACTTGAAAAATTAGAATAATTACTAATGCTCTCTTAATGCTGATGAAGTCTCAAGTGAGCTTCAGACCTAAATTGTCCTGTAAATGCAGCACAGCTTGAGTTCACAGAAGGGCCTCAGGAAAACACTTTGAGAGAAGTGCTTGAACTTAGTTTCATTACATAGCACTGAAGATAATTTGGGTTGATTGGTTTCTAAATGAATCCCAATGAGCTGATATAATCCATTTAAGGTGTCGCCAGCTTCAGGAGTTAAAGGTAAAGACCCTGAAAATCAGTGAGCCTGATTCCCAAAAGCGAGGAGGAACAAACTAAGAAGCAGAGCAAGAACAAAAATTCCAGCAATCTTGATGCTGGAACTCCTAAGAGATGCAATAAATAACCAAAAGAAGTTACAGGAACCTTTAAAATATAGCAAATAAATTTAAAAAAAATCTATTCTTCACAATTTCAGCTCCGTTCTGAGCTGTATGAAGTTGGGAAACATTCCTAGCCACAGCAAATATATCTGAGCTTAGAAACTACTTGAACTACATGAAAGAAGTAGTGAAGAAATGTTCATCCACACGACAGAGGCCTCAGACAAAGCTTTAATTCTGTCACTGACAAACTCTTGACCTGGGAGCCCATAGAATTTGTGTAAAACAGATTTTCTGTACTGGAGGTGGGAGCCACAGACCTTTTCTGGGAATTGCTGGGGTAGCCTCTAATGCTACCCCAGACTTTGGTACCCCACTCCTAATTGCACAGCACTCCAGTTCTTAATTATCTCCTCATTCCTCCTGCTCTTCCTCCACATGCCCTGGTCCTCCCAGCTGGCTGTGCCCTCCTTTCCCCCAGAGACACCAGAGGAGCACCCAGAGCCAGCCCCGCAGATGCTCCTGGACAGTGAGGTGGGAACACCTGGGGAAATTCCCAGGGGTACCTCAGCCCTTGGCCTGGCCTCAGTGCAGGAAAAGCCTCCCTGGAGGCTGTGACAGAGGTGCCTGATGTGTTGGAGGGCAGCAGGAGTGAGGATGCATCTCCCACATCACCAGATCCTGCCTGGCCAAAGTCACTCTTTAACCACCTTGGGTTTGTTGTTTCTTGGGGTTTTTTTTCATGAAGGAAATGTCTTCCAAGGGAAAAAAAAAAAAAAAAAATCAAACTCCCAGCATGGCTAAAGCCTGGAAAACACCCCTGCAAGCCAAAAGCCAGGTCTGACTGGAAGTGGGGAGGTGTTGAGTGTCCTCAGGCACTGCTGCACAAGCCTCTCACAGCCAGGGTGCCTAGGGACTCCTTGGTTTCAGTGCCCTGCTTGGCTGCACCCTGCCAGCCTTTCCCTTGGCTCGTTCCCAGGTGCCAGCAGGCAGCAGACATCATGTTCAGCTAATTGAGCTTGGGCTTATCTCCCCCAGGTCTGTAGCACAACTCTAAACTTGCAGCAGGAACTTCGACCAGAGACAAATTTCACAGAAGCCTGTTTTCCTCTGGCAGCAGAAAGTCTTGAGTGTTCCTTAAATCAGAAGCATCTCGGCTTGATGGGGACTTCAATTCTCTTCCACAGAGAGTTTCTGAAGCCTGCAGATAAAGAAATGGAAGATATATCCTGCCAGAGCCAAACAGCCTCAAACTATACAACGACAGACAAATTTTTTCATCAGCCTACCTGGATTGCCTGGCTGGATTAAGGATGAGGAAACTTCCCCATCTCGCAGGGTAAAACTTATTAAATTTGGGCATTTTCTGATGGTTGGAACACCACTCATCCCAATGTGAATGGCTGAAAACATTAATGTGAACTAAAATAAGAGCAGTGAAATGCATTACAGTGATTGTCACTCAGTCAGCAGTGGCTGTGCAATATGAATAAAAAAAGCACATTAAATCTGTTCCAAATAATTGGCACAATGTGTTCATATAGGACTAGGGCTGCATATTAAAACACACCTGATTTGTTCTTCATAAGCAATGAGTATTTACTACATCTGTGCTAGCTGTATAGATTCAGATCTCATTTTTTAAAATGATTAATTGGTATTTAATTAGCATGTATTACCATACTAGTTATACACTGCCTAGTTGGGAATGCAAATATAATTCTAATAATTACATAACTAGCTATGCTTTCAAAAGCCTGCTACATAATGCAGTGCAGACAGCTTCCCTGGGAAGAGAAAACAGCACTTAACACAGACAGAGTAACATTTTAAAAATGCTTAAATCCTCTTTTCTGAGTGGACTTTGATCTAAATCAAGAATTCTGAGCTTTTTCTACTCTTACAGTGCAGAATTTATGTGCTGCTGCCATTCTCCAACCCTGTACATGAGGCAACTTGGAGAGACCTCTGCATTGGCATCTTTCTAGGATTTCTAGGAGTGATGGAATTGCTTCCCTGAGCACAATCACAGGGATGGGAAGAGGGGTTTTTTTCCTTCATCATGAAATGCCCCTGTCACTCTACTTGCTTCTTTCAGATGCAGAATTGATGTGTGAGGTTCTGCAGATGTGTTTGGAGCTCAGCTGAGCGGTGGCACCTCAAGGACTGAGCAGAGGTGACACCTTCAACTCACATGCCACCAAAACTGCCAGACATGAGTAAACATCTCTGGCACACAAATATTCCTGCAGTCTCCTTCCCAGCAGTGGTGAGTTAATTCAAAGTGCCAGTGCAGAGAACAACCCCAGAGCCACTGGCAGCATGCAGATTGGGAGAATCAAGTGGTAACAATCAGTGCTCGCATTCAATGTTTTACCAGTACCTGAGAAAATCCCAGCAGGTCTGTCAGCTACTTGAGAAGATAAGGAACTGGACACTCATGGTTCAGCATGAATCAAGAAAATGCCCTTACTTATTTCACACAACTCATTTTTATACAGTTTTCACAGACCTCGTGTCTGACTCCAACTGATCAATAACTTTTCTTGCCAATTACTCTATTGGTTAGTAAGAAGTATTTTACTTGTTTATTAAATCTTTCTTTGTTAGTTTACATATTTTGTTCACTGAATCCCATGAAACAGATTTCTTGTTTAATGCAGATGCAGTTGTTTTTCACCCGGGAGTAACTTGTTGGGTTAATGAACTTCTCATTCTCACAATGGTTTTCACATGGGAACTCACAAACCACTCAGCTGCACACAAAAGTGACAAGATAGCTCCTAATTTAGCAGAGCAAGACCTGATTTTATAAGGCCTTTCTTTTAATATTCACTTTCCTCTAAAAACATTCTCACAGATACTCTCCCATCTTTTTTCAACTCCATGCTCCCAATGGGGAGTTGTTTCTGAGCAGGTTAGGAAGGGGTGGGGGGAACAGAGAGCTCTTTGGAAAGTGAAAATACAACATACTTTCTGCTGCTTCTCCCACTTGGGAAAGATGTTTCAGCCCACAGCTCACCAGCCTGAACCCTGGAAGAGAAAAGCTGATTATACTCCCTAGCAGAGAACATCTCTTTTACCTATCTCCCATCCACATCCTGTCCTATTGTTCTCTTTGGGGTACAATGTAGGGCCCTTTCTCAGCAGTCAAATCTCCCCAGAGGCTGACAGCTACAACTGCTGTGTGGCAGGGGTGTCCCCACACATCCACCCTCTCTGCTCTGAGGAAGGCACAAGAATCCCAGCCCCTTTTCAGCAGAAAAATCCACCCCCTAATTGGTGGCTGTGATGAAAACCTGTCAGGTCCAACTCCTTACTTCACCATTACCTCCCATCTTGTTTTCCCAAGGTCCCACACCTCACATACACCCACTCCTGGCCCTGTTTTTGAAAATTTAGAGATATTTCTGTTTCTAACTGTGGCACCAAGTACAGGAACTCTTCTGCAACCCTTGGTAGGACTAAGCAACAGTCCTGCTTCCCAGCTTAGGTGTATCTCTCAAAAAGACAAATGCACCTGCTGTGTCTCTGCCCAGAAGCTACAAACACAGATTTCTGTACCTCAGGCCAAAGATGCACAACCTGCCCTCGCCTCCCCACTGCAGCTCACTGACAGGGGCAGGCACAGGAGCCTCAGCTCCACCCAGAGCATCCTTCAGCTGCACCTCATGGAGGCAAAAAGGCTGCATTTGTCAGCCTGACAAAAAACATCCCCAGGATGTGGCATTTTCTTGTGTTCACTGGCTCCCCACGCAGAGCTTCCTCTCTCCAAGCCTTGCATCCAGATCCCTCTGCTCCCCACCAACAGGGACAAAAAGCCTGCAGCTATTCAGCTGCACTGACCAAACCCCCCTCCTTGGACTCTGCCTGTCAGAGTGATGTTTATCTTTCATTTCTCCCCTTGAGTCCAGCGCAGGAAAATCCTGCTGAAGATAAATCCCCTCTTTTAATAATGCTGAGCTTTGACAGAAGCAGTTTTTAAGTTGCAGATTTGCCGATCGCTCACAGCGAATAATAAAGCCTTCATAAACAACTGAGCTTGTATCATCTGGCCTCTCTTTTTGTCACGCCTTGCTCTTGATCTTGCAGAGGGGACTGAAGTGGCTGGTGTCACTTATGGTTCCAAAGGACCATTTGATGGTGTCTGTCCAGTGCAGCTGCACGTCCCCGTGCCACCACGGCCAGAGTGACACTGACAGCCACACCTGACTCAGTGCTGACCAGCACAGGCAGCTGCAAATTTGCTGATGGGAGGATGACAGAAGCTTGGACGGCTCTTTACAGCACTCACACTGGCACTGCACCCCTCACCCAAGTGGGAAAAAGGGGCATTCACTTCTTTTGGCACAGCTGGACTCCACAAATCCCAACTCAGACTCAGAGTTGTGATCCTCACACCAAACCCACCTCCTGGAGAAAGGGTGCATCCACCAAGTGTCTCTCCTGGACCTGCCTCAACAACAGCGATGCCCAAGAGACCACCAACCCTCTCTTGCCAGCCCCAGGTGTTATTTTAGATTTAAGTGAAGCATTAAGATTGCACGCTTTGGGAGGAAATACTTGTGACTTACTGCAGGCAGTCAAAGCAGAGGCCCAAATTGCCAGCAGGAGGCAGGGAATGGTGCAATGGCTGTGAGGCTTTGTGGAGCCAGGAACATGCCCACTGCAATGGGAGCTGATCATATGGCATAGCAGATTTTGGTGTTCTCTTTGTCGTGTGCCACGCACTTCAGAGCTTTTGTGACGAGTGCCAGGAGACAAGAAAAACATATAATTAGTGGGGGAGGATCAAATATTCCATTTTCTAGGCAAACTGGAGGGGCCTAAGCTCTGGGTTTGTCTCCAGTAATAAAAGTATTCATGTTTTGACATATATATGCTGATCTAGTCCAAGCTTATTAGCAAAGAATTGCAAATGTACCTGGGTCTCTGCAGCCTGCAGGGAAAAAAACTGAGCTCCTAATGCTTAGTTCTTAAGGTTTCGAGTTTATGAACATTGATTTTCTGATTGCCTACAAGTAACCATGAACTAAAAAAATTAGCCCCATCCCCCTCCAATAAACACACAAATCCCTGTGTTTCCTTTAGCACTGCTCCTCTGCAGTTCTTCTGTTTATCCTCATCATTCATGGTGAGGGTATGGCCAAATGACATGCAGGAGGGAGTCCTTGGGGACAGCTGGTGACACAGAGCCGTGGCACCCTGTGGCTCCTCCAGACAAAGAAAACCCAGCACTCCAAGCCCTTGTGCCCAGAGAGCCCAGCCAGCAGCTCCTGGGGCTCCAGCAGCCCAGCCCTGCAGAGCCCTGGGTGAGAAAAGCACTGCACCCAGCACCCCAAGCCCTTGTGCCAAGAGAGCCCAGCCAGCAGCACAGCCCTGCAGAACCCTGGGTGAGAAAAGCACTGCACAAAGCTCTTCTGAAGAGCATTTCCAACCTATCCCTTCCTGGACCAAGTTTCAACAAATCCAAGTGCAAGAGCTCATTTTCTAAGCCTGATCTCAGGTTCTCGATGGTTTTTTCTTCTGAAGGTAATTTCGGGGCTGGAAGTAGAGCACACGGAGCAAACCCTCTACTCCATTTTGAGGCTTTTATGGCCAAGTTTAATACAGATCTCAGAGAGGCAAAGTCTGATCCAAAGGCAATGGAAAAACATCAGGTACCCACACAGCTGGAGTTTCACTGCCTGAAATCCCCCTTCAGCAGCAAGATCTGACACTGACAGACTCCGACACACACCCCCACTTAACAAAACCAGAGAAACATTAGAATGAAAATATAAAAAATGCTTCTCAGCTTTCCCAGAGGCACTGCAATGTGGAGACAAGAGCCAGCTTACAGATAAAATCTGCAGCAGTGAAACCCCCCCCGTCCTGTGCTGGGTTGCAGCACAGTCTCATTTTCTGCATAACACCCACACCTGCACCAAGCACCTCTCTGAGGTGTTCAGGAGGAAGAAACCCGGGAGGGAAGGTAGCTATGAGGAGAGAAGTGACAAAGCAGAGGCTTTGAGGCACACACAGAACTCAGCCCAAGAGCTGGGTCAGAAGTCAAAGTACTCCTGGAGAGCTCTCAGCCCTGCTTGGTGATGCTCAGAGCGCGGCTGCTGTTGGAGGAGTTTAAATAATCCTTTAAAAGGATGTTGTGTTGCCAGCCTCCAACCCAGAACTTCCACTCAGTTCAAGCATCCCCAAAGCTGGACCTGGCTCTGCTCTTGTTTGGTTTTTAATCAATGGCCTTGTTCAAAGCCCACTGAAATCCAGGAAAAAGCTCACACTGATTCAAGTGAGCTCTGACCCAGGCACCAAGCATGAGGCTTGACAAAAAATTATTTCTTTGGCAAAAGGAGATTCCTTGGGCATCCATCCTTTTCTCACATCTGTCAAGAGTTTTGCTATAATGCTTATAAACCAATAAGAAACAGCATCCATTCTATTAACTGCTCCTCCAAAGCAGTGCAGGAGTTTCCCTCCCCACCACGCTGCATGCACCGTCCTTGCAGATCCCCATCAGTGCCTCTCACAGCTCCCATGAAATGCACACTGTTCACCTGAAGGCAATTGCTGTGTGTGAAAGATCACCGAAGTGAGAAAAAAGGGAGAGTTTCCAGCATCTAAGGCTCTTTATTAACAACAGGCTGAGTTTTGGAGATGAGAGAGTGTCGTAGGTTTTGCCCACTCCAAATGGAGTTAAGCCCTGGGAAGAGCCAAATCCTGCCTTAGGAGAAACCTGCAGATCCAAAATCTCTAATTTTTCAGTATAAAAGGCCATTTAATAGGGGGAAAAAAAGCCTTCCTGCCTTGAACAAAAACAAATCAAGCACCAAAAGCAACAGGGCACTGAGCATGGAACTCCCAGAGCTCCTTCAGCAAGACAAAAGGAAACCCAGGTTGCCAAATGAAAGCTGCTGCTCCCCCCAGCCCTACCCTGTGCTCTCCAGGCCAGATCTCTGCCAGCTCTTTGGCACCATCACTGCAGTGCCCAGCCTGTGCAGATGCTGGATTGTGTAACAATAAAAACCTCCCTGGAGCCAAAACAGTTTCCCTTTACATGCATGGTAAAGGAGTAAGATTTATTTTTTTTCAGTGTGTTTCAGGGGAGGAGAAAGAATTCACATCTAAGTGTAATGGTAGTGGTTTGAGTTTCTGCAGGAAATGACTTGGGGTTTGTAATATGTATTTTTTTTCCATTGTAAAATGATCTCAAAAGCTTTAACACAAGGAGAAAATCCTAAAAATCCAGAGCAGCTGAAAGTCACTGTAACAGCACACAACCTCCACTCTTTATCTTCTGAAAAAAAGGAAGCACAAAACCTTTGTTCTCCTCACTTTTTTCTGTGGCCACTGTATTCTCTGTCAGGTGTAATCTTCAGGTCTCAGGCTTTTTGCAGCACACCAAAGATGTTTGATGGCTTTGGATGCACAAGAAGTGAGGAGAAGATTTTTCTGGGCTCATATCTGTCACACAAGTGCTTGAAATGACATAAAATTGGACTCAGTGATTCGGAGAGTGCCTTCTTCTAACTGGCCTGAAGCTGCCTCCAAAGCCAGATCCCCTGTGGGCACAAATCCACAAATCCACCTCAGACCTTGCCCTGCCCAGGACTCTGCTGTCCTCAAAGGGCATCAGGAGCCACAGAGCACCTGCTCAGGAGTGCTGTGATTAAAAGCACAAGAACAAGGCCCTCCTAAGTTCTTTTTATCTGGGAGGGTTTCTAAAACCCATTCAGCTATATTCCTGAAATAATGCTGACAGGAACCTGTTACACAGCCCTCTTTAGAGATCTTACAGAGGGTTCTCTGCAGTGGCTCCTCCAGAGCTAGGACACGTGCATCTCAAACCTCTGAGTGAGGGGAGAAAGCTCCAACTTTGAAATAAAGTATACCTGTAAATTTAAATGTAAGGGCATATTCAATTGATGCCTTAAGTTTTAGCTGCTCTATTTTTCAGACTCTGTTATTTTAGTGTGGTTCTGGGGTTCATACTGGGTGGTGTTGAGCTGTCTTCTCACAGTGGATGGGCAAAACAATTCCTTCCCCAGCTTGGGACCAAGGATGGCCAATGCAGATTTCAGGCCCAGGAGCAGAAACAATGGTGAAGTGAAGAGAGAAAAATAAGAAGGATGGAGCTTCATAACCTGAAGTTGTAAATAGACAGTTAACTCTAATACACTAATAAACCAAAACTTAGACAAATGTGAGATCTCGTGACTACTTGGCCATTTTTGTGCCCATTCTGGGCTCATCCTGGGTGCAGCCCTGCCTGGGCTCTTGCACTGCCCAAGGTGCATCCACTGAGGTCTTTTAATAAATCCCTATTTTATCCTTTTACTCTGCCTGGTCTCTGCTCCAGGTCAGCTGTCCAAGGCAACACAACTCTATAGGGCAAATGTAAACATAGATGTTAACACCACATTCAGAAGCTGGGGATCAAATTGGCTGCTCCTCATATCTGTGCAGCTCAGGAGTGACCCTGCTGCGATCACACATTCCCTGCTTTCAGATAATCCCCTGCACCTGAGTGAGGACTGGCTCAGAAACAATTTTGGAGAGCGACGAGGCCCTGTGCATATTGCAGAGCATAAACATCACTCCGATGGGGTTCCATGGCCAAGCTGCAGGGATTAAGCACCAGCAGGGCGTAACCTGAGAAAGGATCTGCTACTGAGTCAGCCCAAATCAGCCTCTGGCTGTCCCGTGGGACACTGAGCTGCAGTTGCTTTCAATACCTCTTTGTCATCTGCTTCCCCTGCAAGGTTACATTCCACTGACAGGCTCTGCACTAACAGATGACTGAGCCTCTAAGTTTAGGATTAAGAAATGAATGTATGGATCTCATCTGACAGCACATGCTTGGGATCTTACAAACCTCAGCCCTGGGCTTCTCCAGAGACATCTCACTCTGTGCCCTTCTCACTCGGATACTCTGTCGAGACCCCTCTGAACCTGGCCAAAGCAAAATACTTTCCTAATACTTTGGCAAGTGATCAGTTAAGCCTTTTCCCTTCCTGCACTTCTGATAGGAAGAGGAACATCCATGTGGTGACTGGGCACAGGAGTTGCACGAGAAACACCAGTGCCCACCTGGCCAGGCAGGCAGAACGTGTACAACTAAAATCAAACTCAGCCAAAGGCTGGACCTGTCCTCCATAGCACCTCTATCCAAAGCTCACATCGAGGACACTTCGTTTCACACACTCAAAATTCACTCTCAATAAATAAAATTCACTCTCAACAATAAAATTCCACCCAGGATGTACTTTGGGAGGAGAGCACCTACAAAGATGGTGCCTAACAAGGAGCCTCTGCTTCCAAACACTCATTTGCTCAGACAGCACTTAGCTTGGATCCTGTCACAGCTGAATGAAGCAAGGAGAGCTGCCTTTTAATTTGCCAAGGCAACAGCCTTCAGCTGCCCACCATGTATGCCATGACCTTCACAGCCAAACAAAGGAGCAGCAGTTATTCATGGAGAACATCAAGGGCTTTATAAGAAAAAAAAAATCAGACATGGCTGCTCAGACAGCCCTCACCACGTAGACTGCTGCTGTCTGCTTCCTAACAAGCATGAAAATTTGTTAGGAAGTTCTAAAATTAGGCGCTGAGCACCTGAAAAAATTCTGTTCAAAGCAGAGAATAAAATGCCACATGGAGCTATTTTTTCAGATGGCTGGGTATTCTTAGCATGAGCCATGCGTGGCTCCAGAGGGGAAATTCTGCACCTGAAGTACGTGTGTAAGGTATTGTCCAGAGCAGCTGTGGCTGCCTCATCCCTGGCAGGGTCCAAGACCAGGTTGGATGGGACTTGGAGCAGCCTGGGACAGTGGGAGGTGTCCCTGCTCATGGCAGGGTTTGGAACTGGAGGAGCTTCAAGGTCCCTCCCAACCCCAAACCATTCTGTGATTCCATGAGTCGATGATTCTACGTTGTTTATCATTTTCATACCAATACTTTTTAGACTATTGGCAAGAAAACCACGTAGGGAATTACAGATCTTGAAGTTCATAAGACAATTTGATCCTTGATGACTTGGCTTTGTGTGCAAGTCCCTGAGAATTTACTCTGACAGTAATTATACACCAAACTCCCTATTCCTGTTTGATTAAAATTCATCTTCCAAAAAAGCACTTGCAGTCCTTACTTAGACAGCTGGGAAAATAGAAAATTCACCACTTCTGCTGGTAACTTGTCACCCACACTGCTGAAAGATGTGTTCCTTGTGTACACAGACAAATGGGAAACATCAGTATTCCAGACTCCTGCATCGTCCCCCTTTTAATGCTGATTGATCACGGTTCTCACGCTCCCCAGGCCCAATTCCACCCGCTAGGAAGTGTTCTGGTAAAACCTGTGGGTGTGCACAAGAGGCTCACTGCATGGTGAGAGCAGAAGTGCCTTTTGTTCAGAGAGCAGCTTTTGCTGCGCTGCAGAACAATTTCAGGCAACAAACTCTTTTTGAAGAGTTTAACAGGACTAAAGTTCCCATGGATAGATGAGCGTTCGCTGCACGTTCAAGAAAACGAGTGTCTCTGAGGCTCACTGATGCCTGCTGTTGCTTAATTAAACATTCTTGAGCCGGAAGGAAAACCAGGAAGTTGAAAATAGATATTTACTAAACAGATGAAGTAATTCTCTGTCTAGAAGAACATATTACTCTGCTTACCTCTAACATCTCACGTGATCACCTAAAACAAATCAGGTCACGCAGCAGAAAACAAAATACCTGTTCTCTCTCTCTCTGTCCTGCCCACTAGACAAAGACAGATTAAAAAACCAGAGAGAGAACAACTTCAACACGAAAGGCGACAGGACTGCAAAAGTTGCGCGCAACCTAATTCTCAGAGATGATCCATTCATGCCAGATCTGGATCTCCCTTGAAGTCTGTGGCAGTCAATCCCCACGCAGGCAGGATTTGGCCCCGGTGAAGCATCCGCCTGCATTCCCAGCTGCTCTGTCCAGCTGCCGCAGAGGAATGCGGGGCTGCCGAGGGCGCTGGCACGGGACGGAGTCCAAACCTCCAGAGAAAAGCAAATTCCACCGCAGCGCTTGGACCTGAGCTTTGGCACTGCCGGGGCTGAATCTGATAAAGTAACCCCCCCCTGCCTGAAAAGAATTCAATTTCATTTCTTCTCCCTCACCAGCATGCAAATCATGTTTGAGGCAGCCCTTTATTGAATATAGCTTTGAGCGCGTTGGAGACAGACACGGATGCTGAGGAGCAGTACCAGGAAGGAAAGCAGGGTTGTATTTGTGTGTGTGTTCACCTCACAGCACATTACAAGCAAGTACTCAAGACAATATTTTTATAGGGCTGGATCCCGCTCCGACGAGTCAACGAGACTTTCACCACTTCGAAACTTGGCACAGAGAATAAGACAACAGTTTGCACAAAAGCACTTTCAGGAGGGATTAAAACAAGCAAATAAATGTGTATCGGTCAATTTAGCACTCTGGTTTAAACAGAAATGTTTGAAGGCATAAAAGCCAGTTAATTCCTATTGGAAATCAATGGTAGCTGAGGGAATACAGCATTCTGGTACCCTTGGAAAGTTGTCCTTTAACCATGGGCTGCCCTATCTCTGCTTTCTCTAAAATAAGATGGAAATGTAAAGTGCTTATTGATTTTGCAGCTGTCCCCAGACTTCTTGCCTAAGGGGAAAAGTTGTCTCTGTGAACAACCTCACATTCATCCCACTCTGTGCCTCCCCCTCTTCAGAAGAGCCAGCCGGATTTTAAATCTTATGACAGCACTGTCGTGCTTTTCAGGGTAAAATTCAAAATACGAGCTATTTCCAGGGGGAAAGGAGACTGCTTCAGCCCGGGTTCTCTATCCACCTCCCCCTCAGCCTCTCTCCGAGCGCTCCTGGAGCGCTTTGCGCGGAGCACCTGCGGAGCGCGGCTGCCTCTGGCTCTCCCTGTCGGCCACGGACACCTCTCAGCCCGATGACCTGAAGCACAGCACAGCCCCAGCGCCAGCGATGCCACCGCGGCAGGGAAGAGCCAAATTCCAGCGGAGCGGCCAGGAAAACTTTTCAGGCAGCTCCGGCAGGCTGACTCTGCCCGGCGGGGCTCGTTCCGCGGGGGGAGCGGAGCGCTCCGGACACGCTCCCGGCTCGGGGAGCCCCGTTCCCGGCGGGAAGAGCCCCATCCCGGGAAGGGAGAGCCCCGTTCCCGGTCCGGTGAGCCCCATCCCGGGAAGGGATAGCCCCGTTCCCGGTCCGGTGAGCCCCATCCCGGGAAGGGAGAGCCCCGTTCCCGGCGGGAAGAGCCCCATCCCGGGAAGGGAGAGCCCCGTTCCCGGCGGGAAGAGCCCCACCCCGGGAAGGGAGAGCCCCGTTCCCGGTCCGGTGAGCCCCATCCTGGGAAGGGATAGCCCCGTTCCCGGTCCGGTGAGCCCCNGCCGGAAGAGCCCCATCCCGAGAAGGGAGACCCCGTTCCCGGAGGGGAGAGCCCCGTTCCCAGCCCGGTGAGCCCCGTTCCCGGCCCGG
>VWZN01016530.1:182275-223978 GCA_013396955.1 Regulus satrapa
CATGAGCTCACAGCTGACCTTTCACAGTAGCCACTCACTTCCTTGTTTTGTTTTTCTTTGTGGCTTTTGGGGTTGTTCCTTCTTCCTTCTACCTCCGCAAGGCCCTCTCTTCTCCAGGTTCTCTACCTCCAGCTTTTCATGANCAGCCACTCATTTCCTTGTTTTATTTTTCTTCATGGCTTTTGGGGTTCTTCCTTCTACCTCCTCAAGGCCCTCTCTTCTCCAGGTTCTCTACTCCAGCTTCTCATGACTGCCCAACCCACCCCTTTTATCACACTGAGCTTCATTACTCACACCTGTGGCCCATTAAGGTCGAGCCTGTTCTTTGGTAAGCTGTGACTTATCAGGGGTGAGGGCACTTGTAATCCCTCCTTTTACCCCTACACATCCCCTGGTGGCAGCCCCTCTGTGCAGAACCAACATCTCCTGCGAGCCCTCCTCCCTCCCTTCCTGCCCTGCTTGCTGTGCTCACAGCCAAACCTGCTCTCTACAGGAGCCTCCAAACCCTCCCAGGGCAGGGTGAGGAGCCACAGAGGGGCAGCAGGAATGGGATGTCCCTGTCCCTCTGGGAGTGTCAGGGCACAGAAAGAAACTGAGAAGCTCTCTGGCACGAGCACCTTAGCTTAGAGCTCAAAAAAAGGCATCAAACCAGCATCTCAACAGATCTTTTTGTCTTCTGGTACATTCTTCGGGCAGTGTTGCTGTCAGGAGAGCTCTGAGGTGTGTCTGAGACTCAGCCTGTGGAGGGTCCGTGTGTGATTACAGAGCCCTTTGCCATGGGCATTCCCACTGCCCTCTAGGATGGAATCCCCTGCCCGTGTTGAGAAGAGCTTGAGCAGAAAGTTCAGGGATCCAACGTGGTGTCCAGGTTATGTGCTCCGTGGAAACGTGTTTGGTTTTACCACGCTGCTGTCTTTGCTGCTCTCATTTCACCTTACGGGCTTTATTTCTCCGTGCTGCCCCTTCTGTGTGTCACATTTGCTCCTCAGCAATCAGCTGAAAGCTCTCCCAGGGACTCTGCTTCCAGCCTGGCTTTGTTCCACAGCTTAAACCACCACGTTCTGTCCCCCCACCTCCCCCAGTGGGGCTTCCAAGGCTTTGGGGACATTTCTCACCGCTCGGATTTCAGAGCTGTTTCAGGCTGCCCACAGAGAAGGCAGAAGCCTCTGCTGATTTCCACAAGCTAACCAGCAATTGAGCATGTTCCTGCACATGTGGGTCTGCAAGAAAACTCTCCAGCTCCATTTGAGAAGTTATGTCTGCACAGACAGGGTGATTTAAAAGCTTTTCCTCTGCTGGTGCTCCACCTTCCAGCTCCTCTGTCCCCTCACTGAGGCTGGTACATCTGTCTTTGCAGTTCTGTAATTTTAAAAGATTGAGGCATTTTACTTCATAGGGTTGAGTGTTGGGCTTTTTTTGTTGGTTTTTTGTTTTGTTTTGTTTTGTTTTGTTTTTTCCCAGTCAAGACTGGGAAGAAAAAATTAATTATTTCTTGTCCTGATCAGGTTCCCTGCCCACTCCCTGGCAACTGAAGTAATAAAACTGATGGGCCTGAAAAGGAGTGCATGTGAAGCACCTTTAAATCTGTTTTAAAAAACGGTTAAAAATGTTTCAGTGCACATGAGCTTGATCTTTTTTAGCATATCAGTTAAACTCAGGCCATTAAATGGCCAAATTCGCAATCCCAGCAACTCCTACTCTGCTGCAACTGGGAAAAATCTTGTGTTTCTCAGAGGGTTTGACTTTACTTGCTCCTTCTCCTTTCTGGCCAGCGAGCAAGGCAGTGGCTTCCCCCTCCAGAGGTGCCCATGAGCCCCCAGGGAGGCTCTGGGAAGCCTCCCGAGGCAGAATAACCACAAGGAACATTTCTATCCTGCCAGAGCACCCAGGGGAACAGAGCACTGCAGCTCCAACCCACACTCACCATCTTCCCATGGATCTCCATGGGAGGGACACTCAGCATGGGCAGCAGCTTTCCTGACAGCTCTGAGAGCCTGTGGGGGCTTTTTCCTGTTCAGTTTTCAGTTCTTTGACTCACACTTGATGGAGTTCATTTCCCAGCACATTAACAGCTGGTGGGCTCCAAGGCTGCACTTGGAGAGGAATGGAGAGTAATTACTTGCTGAGCTTGTTATAATTGTTCAGTTATTAAATAATTTGGAAAGGCAAGCAGGAGGAATATTTGGTTAATTAAGAGTTTGTTTAATCACTGCTAAATTTAGCCTTCCAAACCAGTGCTCACCTTCCCCAGATTTGGAAACCTTTGGTCCTTGCTCCCTCCCAGCTCAGACCCTCCCCACGTTTGGCTCCACTTGAATTAAGATCTCTCTGAAGCTGCCATCGGTCTCCAGCAAGGCATTTAATTAAAAACACTTCACCTGTAACTGCTCAGGTCCTTTTGACACCAAACTCTGGTCCAGTGTTAAAAACCAGACGTTACAGACGGAGCAGCAAAGCCTGAGTGTTTCACAGAGCCCAGGCAGAGTGAGCAGCAGAAAACCCGCAGAGCCCTTCGTGTCTTTTGAGTTGCTGCTGGTCCAACACATTTGCTGGGCATGTGTTCCTTCTTTTGAGGGGTTTGATAATTTAAGATTTAGAAAGCAGGTTTAGCATCCAGAGGATGCTTTTGGGAGGCTGGACTGATTTCCAGAAGCTATGGGGAGTCTTCAAAGTAAGAGACAAAAAGCTTGAGATAAAAAGGTTTACTTTCCACTTCAGTTTCATGTTCTCCAAAGAATGTCAGGTGTCTGTGTGTGAATTCAGGTAGGCTTGTAACCACCAAGGTTGTGTTTGAGGACTTTTGGGAAGAGTTTTGAAGGATGGACTCAAATGGGAAGCAGCATTTCACTCACAACGTGTACAACTTCATTTTAAACAAAGAGTTAGTGGATTTAAAGTAATTATTTTGCCTTGGGTTTGTTGTTCAAGTGTTTTTATAGTTTGTTCTAGATTATTTTAATGCATTATATTCTTCATGCACAGTCAGTGGGATGTAAGTACTGCTGCCCATGGGATGTGGCACACCCTAATAAAAGGGGTCTCTCCTCCCAGCATGGAAGTCAGTAGCAGATGTTCACAAAGGAGAGAAAAGAAAAAGCAGAGCCCTGAAACCCTGATGGACCACAGGCAGATTTATCTCCTTTGCACTTCCAAAGTGACGAATGTTCAAAGCCTCCAAGAGGTCGTGGCTCCTCTGATCCTGAAGGAAGGAAGGAAGAGTCTGTTCTGAACCTCATCCTGCCCAGCACACTTCAGAACGAAGTAGATTTATTTTTTCTGCAAGGGAGAGTACATTAGATCTTCTGGCAGATCTTGTATCTCTAGCAACACACCAATCTTTTGCAAAGGCATCCTTGAACTCCTTCTAACTTGCTTTCAGTTCAAATGCTGCAAAAAGAAAAGGAAAATAATTTTTAAACAGGTTTTTTCCAGGGCAAACTCCGTAAGGTAAATGATGCAGAACAGAAGAGTCATCAAAGCAGGTTGATTTTCAAACCTGACAACCTTGACAGGCTCCTTGCAGCAGTGCAGAGCCACGTCAGTTCTGCTGTTACCCATGGTTACAAAAGCAGTGAATGAAATGAAATGGAATCCAAACCTGTCGAGAGTTGTAACTCTCACACAGGCAGGACAAATGACCTGAATGAGAACTCCTGGAGTACTCCACTGGGTCCTCAACTGAATATTTTGTCAAAGTGCTCTAAATTAACAAAGCTCGCCCATTCTGAGTCTGGGCTGCTGAGAAGATGAAGCTCCTGGTGGGCTCTGGGTGATTTTGTTGGTTTGTTTTTTTTAAACAAGAGGACAAGGCATAAAGGCAGATCTCCAAGAGATCCTCTGATTTCAAGTAGAGAAGTGTCATGGGCAAGTCTCTCGTTGCCCCAAAGGAAAAAGAATCAAGTTAAGGTACAAGCTAGAATTAGTCTTTTCTCTTCAGTCAGTAATTTCTTCTAAATTAATAAGGCAGAGGCAGCTGCTTTAGCAGAACAATTAAACAGCACCTCGATAAAACAGCTGCTGCCTTACACCAGGCACTTCCCACTGGGCATCTCCCAGGTTTCTAGGATAGGGGCAGCCACACACTGCCTCTGTTCCCCTAGGTTTTCTCCTGGATTCTGGAAAAGGATGACAGCAGTGCTGTCAGGATCCTTTCTTCCTTCTAAGTGTCCCTGCCAAAGTATTTTTCCACGACACACCAGGGCACTCCTTTCCCACCAGCCTCCTTTCTTTACCCAAAAAATCAACAGCTCCAGAGTCCTGGCAGCAGGGGATGGCTGGAGAAGTGCTGCAGACTGATCTCAACCCTCAGGAGGTGAAATGACTCTAAACAGCCATTTCAGTCTCTGCTGAATCCCTGAACAGCAGCTCCTTTTCCCTTTCCCCATCCTGTGTATGCAAGTGATTTCAGTCCCTATCATTTGGGATGTCAGACCTTGCCATCCAGCACTCAGTGTCACCCAGATTTAGCATTTGCTCCTCCCTTCAGCAGCAGGAGGTCTCACCCTTCCCATCACCTGCCAAGTCCCACAAGGAGCCCAAATATCCTCCCCCAATCCCCCCACGGGGATTTTCTTCCACCACCACCTCCTTGGAGGGTCCAGATGTGTCCTCCCCATCCAGCTGCTCACTGCCTTTTGGACAGAGCCAGAGCAAACCCTACAGCCCCCAGCAGACCCCAAACCTCCTCCTGGGCTGGTCCCCACCACCCACCTCGTGCGGGGCCGGGGGACACCGGGGTCTCCCTGTCTGCAGCGGGGGCGCAGACACAATTCTTGTAAGCACCAGTTTTATTGTCTCTTCCCAACATAAACTGGACAAATTGATGGAGCCCTGGCCCTGAGGATAAACAGCATCCCCAGTGTTTAGAGTAGCAGTCTCCAGAGAGGAGACAGGAGAGCCACCCTGGGCGCTCCCGTGGGACACGGGGGGTTCTGCAGGCTGGGGGTTCCCTGGCAGGAACCTTCCCCTGCTCTCAATGTCCACAGGGAGGAGAAAGACTAGAAAAACCTCAAGGATCATCATAACAATCCGAAAGTTACTCTGCAGAATACAGAGGATTTGTGGCACCTGAGGCTCTTGCACAAATTCTTGCCAGGGACTGGCTCCAGCCCCTGCCCAGCCCAGAGGGAGCTCCCAGTTCCTACACACCAACGTTGCAAAATGTTCATTTTTATGGATTTTTCCCATTTCTGATTAGTTTCAGCTTTTTGGCTGTTTAGGAATGGTAAATCCTCCTGTGGTTAGGAAGCATTCTTGGCTATTATCTCTAAAAAGAACTTCAGTACTTACAGTCAGGCTAGTGAAGGAGACTGAGATTAGATAAGCTCATTAAGCCAAGCATTCTTTCCACACCTGTGTTCTTCCCAACAAAATAATAATTTTTTCAGTTTCAAAGCTGTTAATTTAGAGACAGATTTTACTTGTCACACTGATGATGCAAACCTGAACCCCTGGCATGCTCCATGGCTAAAGCTGGCTCAGATGTGCACAAGCACATCTGTCCTCCCCTTCCAGGGCTGTGGACACAACTGGAAAATCTCTGTCTCCTAAGTGATGCAGTCTGGTGCAGCTGGACTATTCAGAATGCATTCAGCAAGCAGGTGCTGCTATTAGAGAACTCAAATCTTATTAATTTAAAAGATTTGGAATATCCTTGGTGCCCTCTGTAGTACAAACAAGCCCTCAGCAGCTCGTAGGAGGAAGCTGTGGATGTCCAGAGCCTTCTCCCAGCTCCACATCCATCCACAGCCAGAGGAAATAAAACCAGGGGTCACTAACCCTGTTCAGGGAACAGGCAGGGGATGAGCAGACAGTGATATCTGCTTTTCAAATTAATTGATCCACTGACTCGTTCACTCAGTTTCGTTCATTATAAACAAGGCTTTAAGGCTCCAAGATTTCTGGCTTTTTGTTCTGCCAGACAGTCAAAGAAGAACCTACTGCTGTTCCTAATGAGCCTGTCGAGTTTGTAAATTTATCACAGAAACCCTTCTCAGTGCACCACAATTAGAGAATTATTACACCTCCCACTCTGAGGCTGCTGGGCCATCAAACACCTTCACTCCTGCCTTGCCCAGATCCTGCAAATCACAAACCTGGCCTGACCAGAGGAAAGAATCATTAATTTAGACCTGAACATCTCAGAAATATCTCCCTGTACAACTCAGCTGTGGAAAGGTTTTTGATTAGTGCCTTTCTGTGCATGCTTTATGGCTGAAGTATTTAATTCAAGGAGAACGATTAGGAAGAGGACAAGTTTTAGCAGCCTCCTCCAAAGCCTTAAGTTAAAAAAAAAATTAGCTAGGGAGTGAAAACGTGATTAACTCGTACTGAACGTGCTAATTTTTGCAGCACGCTGGTATTCACTGACTCACGGCCATCTGGAGGTGCTAAAGGCACTTAGGAAACAAAGTCAAGAGGTCTGGAGTTGAAGTTGATGAGAGGAAAAGGCTCAGAGGCAGCAGGCAGGTGGCTGAGAGGGAAAGGCTAAAAGTGACCTGAGTGAGATGTGATCACCTCCACGGCCGCAGCTGGGCACAGCCTTCCTGAGAAAGCCACACGCATTCACTTCTCTATATTTATCAATAGTATTATTACTCTGTTTTAATTTCTTCTCGAATTAGTTCTTATTCATAGGTCAAAATTCTGTCCGGGTGCACAAAAGGTGCAACAGACACAAGCTATGTGTGGGGGACACCTCCAATTTAAAAATGCCCATTTGATAGACAAGATAAATGCAGAAGAAAGCATAATTCAACACTTTGTAAAGAGGTGGATGTCACATCACTTAACTTATTTTAGCATATTCCCTGTTCATTATTAATTCAAGCAGAGCATGGGCAGGATAAACAGCTGAAGCAAATGGTTATCAAGAGGTCCTATTGAAAAATTTATAAAAGGTTTTAGCAGGGAGAGCTTTGCTGCCTGAAAGCTCTCAGTTTCCAGTTGTCTGATCTGCTAATGAAACAATAAAGCAGAGTGAGGAGGAGGAGGAGAAAATGTCAGTTCAAACTGGTCAGTGTGGGAGAAATCTCACTCACTCTGCCTAACACCACCTCAAATTTCATTTCCCCCTCTGCTTGGCTGACTTCTGTAGTATTGCTTTTTCCCTGCTACTCAAAGTTTATTTTGATCATACTCATCCCTGTGGAATGACTCTCAAATTCATTCCTATTTTCCTTTAAAATAAAGAAACCAAGAAAACACGCATTTATGGCCCGGAGCAAAGTAGAAATAATCCAAGTGCAAGATCATTTTTCTCTTTTTCTATTTTTTTTTTTGTTGTGTTGAGAAATGTGGGGACTAAATAGGCTCAGAGTTTGTCTCATTTCACAGCAGCCTTTTAAGTTTTGAAGCACCTGGTAAAACGTGGCCTTCTTTTCACGAGGTTACTCAGTGAACCACAATGAAAGCCCCATTTATGCAGGGAGGACTCCCAGAACACGTCTGCTCTTCAGTAACATAAATCAGAAATAAACACAATTCCCTGCTAGAGGGAATGGAAGAAACCACCACCCAGAGCCAAGACATGCAGAATGACTCCATTAGGACCTGCCTTTGTTTATTCCCACAAGATTTAATGGTCTGGCTGGCAAGTTAATGTGCTGAGGAGGTCCCCTCCAAGGTAGGAATCCACCCAGAGACCTTCCCCTGGCAGGGAAAAGCTGTCTCAAAGGAAAACAGCAAGATTTTTTTTCGGTGGAGTCAGCAGCAAAGTGTCCAGGCATCTACACAAACAGCTTAAAATAATAGTATAAACTGAGGAACAAGAAAAGAGACAAATCCTCAAGGTGTCTGAAAAATCGTGGCTCAGGAACCTAGTTGGTGCTTTTTTGGGGTTGGAGGGGCTGCTGTGGTTTGTTAATAATAAGAAGGGTATCCATGACTAAAGGGAGCCTTTTGGAAGACTGGAGGACTATTAGAAGAAATTCCCAGAAACGTGGAACATGAACGCTCCCCAAATCTCAGCTTCTGCCTATAACCAGAATACTTCCTTCAAAAAGGGGAAGGTTTCATTGCAGGTAATTCTGAACAATCAATCTAACCTCGTGGACTCACCCAGTCTGGGTTCCTTGGACAGCCTCAGGATTCTCCAGCACTAAACCAAGACGGTTTTATTTCGATGCATTGAAATGCTATGAAAATAAAGGGGATGGTATTTCCAGGCTGCTTTATTGATTCCAGAGTAAGGAGCTATTCAAGCAAGGCATTTCTTGTGATTCCAAGGTCTGACTCACTCCCTCTAGTATCTGTTTCTAAATTCCCTACTCGTTGTCCAGGAGGTGTCAGGAAAGACAAGAATGCTCAAAAGCAGACAACACTGATCCCTACCTTGTCATTATTTCAGCTTTACAGGAAAACAGGCAAGAAGACAATAAAGATTTCTGAAGTAATTGGTCTAAACATGGACGACACCTCTGCTAGAAGAAAAATAAGAGTATTTGGGGGGGGGAAGAAAACAACAAACAACCACACAAACAAATGCTGAGGAATGAAAACTTTCAAAAATTGAGTTAGAAATCCTTCCTAAAGATTAATACCTCACATGGGCTAAAAGGATCAGAGGAAAAAAGCCAGCTCCTCTGCAGTGCTAGCAAGCAATCAATGAATAAATAGTGCCCTGAGCTCCATCCCCTGGTCAGTGCTTGCTCCAGGTGCAGGGACAGAAGGGAGGGTTGGAAATGAGTGATTTGAAGGGAGCTGATGGCCACGCTCAAAGATGTGCACTTGGGCAATTGGACAGTTATTTATTTCCTTTGCACAGTCCACCCTGAAAAAATTTAGTCCAAAGCCACAGACACTCGAAGATAAAAAAATCACACAGAGACTTTGGGGATGAATTAACAAGCAGGAAGAGAGAGCTGAAAGCAGGGTCCAGCCAGGGATGTAAAATGAGCTTTCAGCTTCCTAAGAGTGTTCCCAAGAGCCAGGGCAGAGCTGCAGCTCTCCAGGGTGTTCCACAAGGAGCAGGGGACACTGAGCAGAGGATTCCCACCCCTCCAGGACTGCCTCAGCTGGATTTTCCCAGCCTGAGACAATCCATGTGTGCCAGAGCCAGCTGCGGTTCAGAAAGGAAATAACTCTTTGCTGCTCCTGGAAGGTTTGCTTGGATTTCCACAAGAGACTCGAAAAGGAAAGACAGGAGTTGGGATTTCTTTTTTTTTTTACTCTTTTTTTCTCTTGGAGAAGTCAGATTAGGTGTATTTATTCTTCCCTGCTCAAAGAGCCCCAGCCTCCAGCAGCAATTCCTGGTTTTAATCCTAGAATTTAGACAAGACAAAAATATTGCAGAGAGCTCCCCATGAGCAAGTTAGAGAGAACCAAATCCCCTGCACACCCTGTGTAAGGATATCTGGATGGAGAAGGAACAGCAGGAAATCTAACATTAAAAACAATATCATCTTCATTTACTGGGGAAAGGAAAGCTGTGAAGGAGAAATTCAATACAAAGAAATTGAAGAAACAGAACTGGATTTCCTTGGCAGCACAGTCATCATCAATGCCTTTTCAGCTACTTTTATTTTATTTCAGCTACATTATTTTAATGTGCACATTATTAGGTGCTGCAGCCTCCTAAAGCATCCAGCTGTTGAACTTAAAAATAAGTAAAACATGAAGCTGAATTTCTGCTATAAATCAAAATTAAAATCTTTTTGTAAACAGGGTATCCTTGGAAATATTTCTGCACTTGAAATTCCATAGGACAGAGCACAGAGTATCTCAGGTGGATGGCACATATCCAGGAATAAATGTATTTTCCTGAACCTTCAGTTGACTTACAAGGAATTAAAAGCCATAATGATTCCACAACTGCTTACACAATGAAAACATTATACATGAGAAATGCCAAGTCCACCTAGAGCTCCCAGAATCACAGAGGATAAAACAATTAGAATTTAATGCACACTACAAGACTGAAAGGTAGCAAACAGACACTAAAAACCTAATCTGACCACAAAACTTGCCAATTTTGGAAAAGTTTCTGATATTCCACAAAACATTTGAATGGAAATACGATTTTAAAAGTAGTACAACTTCACAGAAATCCTCGGGTGGCTTCACTCAGTCTCATTGTAGGGAGTCAAATCTGGCTTGCTCTCCTGCTGCATTTTCTGTTTACTCTGGGACTTTTCACAGCAGCAGCCTTTTCCTTTCCTTCCAGGTAATTTCCTTTCAAAATACAAACCAGCATTCCCAGACACTTGTACCAAGTCTGTTTTCAGGTGCAAAGCTGTCATTTTAACATCAGGACTCGGCCCCAGTTCACACTGTACAAGCAGTGACTTTTCTTTATTTTAAGGGCTCTTTTTGAAGGTCCTCACACAACTGGGACACATCCAGCCACCTTCTGTCCTCACCTCTGTTCAATTAAGAGCACTTCTCTGCAGCAGCTTGCCATCAGGTTCATGCTGCTTGAAGAAATCCTGCCCTTGGAGTGCTCAGAGTCCTAAGATTCAGAGCCCTGCAGTTCCCAGTAGCAGCAAGCAGCTGAGCCTCAAAAAGGACAGAAATGAATACATTTCAAGTTCAAAGGTAGATGTCATTATCTGGAGAGACCCTTAATAAGAAGTTATTCGGGGTATTGAAGTGGCCTAAAATAAATTAAACCGAGTTTGCTCCTATTCAGCAGTGAATTCAGCTTCCACTCTGCCCCAGGAACACTCTGCAATTACTGCTTCCTGCTGGAGGCTACCTCCAGAAACTTTTCAATTGCACTTTACTTCCTCATTTGCCATTTAAATTCTCCCTAGATTTTTTTAGCAGTCTGGATATTGAAGCTCTAAACAGAAGAATCTCAGTGGCACTAAAACATACAAAATACTTGGCTTTTTTCCAAAGAAGAGCTCTCCTCCCAAGTGCACAATTGCCCACAAATTACAGGTGACAGGTTTGGTCATCATCTTGTCCAGATTATTGAGGCTTAAAGAGTCCAAAAGACAAAGACCAGCTTGATTTTATTTCTGAAGGTCAGGAGATGCACCATGGGCAGCAGTTATTTCATGACACAGGATCTTTAAAAGGTGAAAATCCAAGAGGAGATGAGGTGAGGTTTCCCCCGTGGCTGAGATGATCGTGTTGAGCAGGATTTGATGGAAGGCAGCTCCAGAAGTGCCACTCACAGCTGGCAGGCCAGGAGTAACCAGCAAACACAGGTCCATTTATGTTCAGCTTCCTCTCAGGTATTTTGGGGGGAAAGCCCTACATTTAAATCTCAGAGTAATGGCAGGAATCAAATTCAATCCAGTAGAGCTGCTGGTGATCCTGGTCTACCTTCACATGGACTTAAAACATGGTGTAATGCAAATTTCTTGGAATAAACAGGCTTTAAGACAAGTATTTCAGTAAGGAACCCAAGTGATTTTATTATTTCCTTGCATCCAGTCATTTTAACATTTAACAATTTGACTTTTTCAGGTTTCAAAACAAAGAAATGAAATTACAGAGGACTAATCTTGCTGGTGGGCCCAGTGAGAGCCTTCTAAAGTCCAAGTGTCCTCTTATAATTCCTCTTTATACTGAACTTCAGTGTAATTCCCCCCAGTACTTATTATTTCCACCAAAGGGTACCTTATAAAGTCCAAACTGTGTGCATAAAATTAAAAAGTAAAATCAAAGCACGTTCCCAGATTTTCAGTGTTTCACAAGAATTACACATCCAGGTAATAAACCAGATCAACATGATTACTTCAGAATTTGATTTGAGTTTTCCTACCATTTTCTTATCAAGCTCCTGACCCACAGAAATCTCTGACTGCAGTAAAAAAAACTCAAGGTATTTGGCAAGATTATGCATGTATTTGTTAGAATGGACACAGCTCTTCTTGGAAGTCCCTGCAATTTAAAATTCAGGGAACACCATTGGTCCACATTAACATGAAAAGTCTTCATACTAAACTGGAAAAGAGAAGTCCAAAAACACCTATTGAGAGGCTTCCTGAATACTGAATCAGTAGTACTGACATAAAAAGTTCAAGTCCCAGTAGCCAAACCCAGGTGTATTCCCCACTGATCCCACTCAGGAGAATCCATCCCTCTCAACAGAAGGTTCTGGACAATGACACTCACCTGTCTCAATTAACTTGGGTCACACTTTGGTCACAAGGTGTGCTCTGGACAATGACACTCACCTGCCTCAATTAACTTGGGTCACACTTTGGTCACAAGGTGTGCTCTGGACAATGACACTCACCTGCCTCAATTAACTTGGGTCACACTTTCTACACCACATCAGTAACTGAAGAGACTGAAGAACTGAACAGGTAACAGCAGCCTGAGGAGTCAGATCAAGGCATGGCCCAAAAGATTTTTTGTATCTTTCCAACTGAAGAATTCTTTAAATTATTTTTTAAAAAATGAAGAGCCTGCTTTCTCTTTTTCTTTTTTGGAGTCCATTCTCTCTCCTTTGTGGCCTGTCCCTTCGGCACACGGAGACAAACCATTTCCAGAAGGCACCAGATTTAAGGCACCCCTTGCAATATTTATAGAAAAGGAGAGGTTGAAAGCAGAGATGGTGTCTCCCTTTCTCCTCTCCTCTTGCAGGGCTCCTCTCCCTCCCTCCCTCCGAGCTGCCCAGCCCGGCAGGCTCAGGCCAGGAGCGGGTCCCCGATGCCGTGCTCCGGGTCGCAGGTGAAGGAGATGGTGATGGCAAAGCGAGTGCCCCACTGCACCTTCTCCACCCGGTGCAGGTTCTCTGAGCCCGAGGTGAAGAACGACACCCGGCCTGCAGAGACAAACAAAGGGTGGAGCTGTCAGTGGAGTTTGCAGCTCTCCCTCCCTCCAGCTGCTCCCTGGTGACCTGAGAGCCCAGAGGTGATGACAGACAAACCGCTCTGAGCTTACCCAGCACTCTGATAACTCTTTACTCTTTAAAACAGACATTAATCCTTGGGGTAAACTCAATGACCATGGGAAAACCCTTTATAGTGAGGGTGAGCAGGGAAATCACCCCCAGAATCCTCCTGTTCTTTATGTTCTTTGCTCTCTTTGTTGCCATTGGTTCCTTTTTGGTGCGAAGTGTTTCACATTCCTAATCGCTTTCCCCCATTCCTCCCTAAACTCCTCCAAGGTTATAAACACCTCTTGCTTTCTGCCATGGCCCTCGTGCATGGAATTGGCCTCCCTGTGCCACCAGGTACACAGAAGCTGTCTTGGCTGGCAGTGTTGTTTCCCAGTTATTAAAACTTTTTGTTCCCCAACAATTGGGTGGGGTTTTTCTTTCTGCAATCAGACGCAGAGTTCCGTGAAGCCACCAGTCCACTGCTAGGACAGGCTGGGGCTTCAATTCATCCTCTGAGCCATGAAGATGGACGTGCCTTCAAGAACCATAATAAAATTAACAGAGCACAATGTCCTCATAAGAAAAAATTATTACATGATTATTGTATCTCTAACACTGCACATTCATTGAATAACAGGTTGGAAGAGCCCTTGGGATGTTACCTGGTCCAATCTCCTTTCTCAAATCAAGGCCAACTCCTAAATTACATCCAACTGCTGAGTCCTACCAGGCTGCCAGGGCCACATCACTGCCACAAACTCAGTCCCTCCAGGGCCACATCACTGGCACAGAGTGCAGCATCCAGATGTTTCTCAGGGATTTCTCAGACATGATTTTGCTACCCCTGTGTCTCCCATGCTTGATTTTTCAACAGGGGGCATGGAACAGATGATGTCCAGAGGTTCTTTCCAACCCCAGTTACTCTGATTCCACATGAAACAGGCCATCTACACCAATATCAGCTGTGACAATCCCTTAGATTTGCCACTGGACTCTAAGCCCTTTTAAGCTCCCATCCTTCACATGGTGTTTCCCCCTTCTGCTTTCTTTGCAGCACCCTTCTGGCTCTTCTAATTTAATTCACTGCCAAATTTCCTTGTAAACTCCTTGGGTCATGAGAATATCAAAGAGAAAAAGCAAATTACGTGTTAGAGTGTCTCAACCATCTTTTCTCAAGTAAGGGAATGGTAACTGCCCTCGCTCTCCTCCCTGGGCACCAGGGAAGGGCAGGGATGCAAAGCAGGGCTCTGCGAATGGAAAAGATCTCAGCACCATCCCCTGTCCATGGCACATGGCAAGACTGAGCTGCTGCTCAGCAGGAAAGGAAGCAACTCCTCTGTCTGCTTAAAGGGAAGCAGGAACAGTTTATTTGGCACCAGCGATCTACTCAGCATTTTCATCTCATGCACTGACAGCTTCCACTGTCTGCCTAACATTTATCAGCTCTAAATGTCCCTCAGGAAAGGAAGAAAAAAAACTGCATCTCATCTGCTGAATGGCAGCCAGACAGAAGCACTGCCAGGGAAAATGCACAACAGTTGTGTTCTCGTCCTTGTCATCTGTTTAGGATTAATCTCCAATTCATTCTCATGTAGAGTGTCCAAGAAAACCCATCATATCATTAGGCAGATAAACTGATAATAATGTTTTCTGCAAGCAGACAATAAAACTTATTTAACTAATTCAATTTGCATTTAAAATTTTTGAATTGGGAGAATTTAAGCAAATGCTTTAAGCAAACCCCACAAAAGAAACCTGGACTGACAATGCCCTGATCTAGGGTGAAGAGAGCACCCCAGAAGAGAGGGCACAAGATTCTCTGAACCATTTTGCTACATTTATCTCAAGCACAAAAGAATAAAAAACCCTATGGCTTAAAAATAAACCCCACACAAAATGCTACCTGCAATGGAAATCCAATCCTAGTTGCAAACTTGTCCATATTCAGTTACTAGCCAAAAACACTACACATGTACAGAATTCATTTTGCCCCACAGATTAGTTTCTTCCAGAAACACACAGAAGTGACTGCAACCTTTCCCTCTGCCTTTATATAATAAATTACTTCTATGAAGAACAAATTCCCTTGTAAGCTGAAAATAAGTGCAGCAAAGCTGACCTTCAAACCAAGAAATGCATGTGCAGATAAAGAACACAGAACCAGTACTGGGATTTCATTCCAACTGCAGTTTCATCTACACTTCATGATCAAGCAAAGTCTGTGACCTGCCTAACATTGCCAGACCCCAAATTCACACAAGTCTCTGCAAAATTAGGAAATTCTAAATATGAAATTTTAAAAATATGACATTTTAAACACTAACAAGTTTAGCAGCAGTAGAAAGGATATCAACTTCATGACTGAAAAAGAAAAGCCTTGATGTTTGCCATTTTCCTATTCCTCCTGCATGTCTTGCAGATTACTAAAACATGTCTCAGACGAGCAAAAAGAATTAATATTGAAAGGGCTTAGTTTTGAAGGACCTCATTCAAAATGTTGCTCTGTTTCTTACAGTCTCTCAAACAGAGCCAACCCTGGTGCAATGGGTGGAAAAAAAATCTCAGTATGACAATTCTGGAAATCAGAATTTCCAGACATATATTTAAAAGGCACAGATACTACTATAGATCTGCTCCTTTGTGACCAAAAATATTTTTTTTCTTTTTAACAACATATTTCCCCTGCCATTAAAAATTTTCTTCCTCATGGTACAGTGAGTTTCTTGTGGCAGTGAGAGGTCCTGACTGAAGTCAAAAGACATATATTCCACTCTGAAGCCCATCAGAGCACAAGAAAAATATGTTCCTTTATGCCACGTCTGGTTATGAATTAGCCAAAGGTCTGTACACTTGAACTGGTGTTCACTTCTTTATTTCTGTTTAAAAATAATCATCTCAAGAGCCTCAACGTTAATAAATTCTAATTCCTTCTTAAAGCTAATGTTTGCTAACAACCAAACTAGGGGATATTAAAGATCATCCTACAAATTAGAGTCGTTCAGCCAACTACGTGAGAGTCAGGATTTAGACTTCTTAGGTAATCTGCAAGTGATATACAGGGAGGGAAGTGAAAAGCATTTTAATTCTGGCCCCACTCCTGGCAGAACAGCTCTCCCTGTCCCAGCTGCCTGGCTGACACTGATCCTCCCCAGTGAGGTGCTGCAAAAGCCTCTGCAGCAGCATTGGGACTTGCCCAGGCAGCACTTTCAAACACAGGACATCCCACAAGGGTTTAATTGCTTTTTCTTCTATTTCCAATTACTGCTTTTCTGCTCTGCTGCATCACTGACAATGCCTTTGTGCTCCCCCACTGACATTTGAACAAATTGCTGCTCACAGGAAAAGAAACCTGCTCGATTTGGCACACACTGTCGGGTCCCCAGAAATGCAGGTGAGGTGAGAGACAAGTACCAGGTTTAATGCAGTGGCATTAGCAATAAAGAAAAGTAAATTAGTTGTCAAGCATGAAAACTGAACCAGTGATTATGACAGTCATCTCTAAAAAAGCCTGGAGATCCAAAATGAGAAGCATGAGAGCTCATCAACATTTTTTTTCCACGGTTTTAAAAGTTGAGTTGGAGTGACAAGAGAAGCACAAAGGATGAAAAGAAGCGTAAAACAAAACAAATAAAAGCCAAAAAGACAGAAGGAGAGAAAAAAACATTGCAGAGGAACATTATAAACATGAAAAGTACATCAGCTTGCACCAGCAGCAGAAAACAGCCTGGGGTCATTCCTTCACAAAACATTGCATTTCATCAGCAAGAGGGAAAAAAAGTGCAAATGCCCTCACACTGTGCTTCACCTCTGAAACTTTGCTCACAGGATGTCAGTGGTGATGGTGCACCAGAGGTTGTGACTCAATCACAGAACCCCCGACAGCTGGGGTAACACAGAGAGGAGTCAGAAAAGTGCAATTCATTCTCTCGTGTCCATGAAGGACATTTGTGCTATTCCTTAGGAGCATTCCTTGTTTCAGAAGGGGTGTCCTGGGGCACACACTGCCCATACAACCACCTGGCAAAGGGAACAGCCAAAAAGAAAATTCTGTACTTCATCAGCTTCCCCTTCTTCCTCCAAAACGACATCAAGAGCAAAGACCTTGCAGTAGAAAACCTGAAAATTAATTGATGGGGCCGAATTGAAGCAATTTCACAGTCCCAGACTTTTGGAAATTAAGTCAGGGGCATGTTCCACACTGCAGCCAGGCTGAGTGCCCCTGCACTGAGCAGACAGCTCTCCTCACATATGAGAATTCAGCCCTGATTTCTACAGCTATAAGGACCTGGGAATCTTAAGAGTTCCATCTGGAAACAAAACAGTTTAACGTGTTCCCTTTCCAAATACTGGCAACAGCATTTTGTAAAAGATGAAGCTTCCAGTTTAGGGTTTACTTCCAATCATAAAAGAAAAAAATAATCATACATACAATTCTTGATAGCAAGCCCAGAATGCAGGTTTTATCAGAGTTTATCTAAACCAGCATCCCTGCAGGTGAGTGGATCACTGATCCAGGAGTCAAAAAAACACCCACCCCAATTTGCAGGCAGCAGTAGTCTGAAGCCAATTCTGCTTGGGGTAACAACTGTCAGCAGACAATTACTGAGGCTCTTTAAATGAGCAAATTTCCATCTTTTCTGTCTTGGAAAAAAAACCCCAAAAGACAGAACCCAGCAGGAATATAAAGTTGTCTTTATTTTCATTTTCCCTGCAGCAGTGTGGCTGATATTGCATTATGAAAGGTAACACTGCTGGAAGCTCAACTCTCACCTGGCAGACAGATGAGCCAAGGCTGAGCTCCTCTCTAGGCAGCCCCAGAGTAATTCTAGTTTCAAATTATCCACAGATTAGAAAAATCTCAAGCCAGCCTTGAAGGTATTTTATTTATTTATAACTGACAGCTATCAGAAGGTTCATCCCTGTCAGACCTCCTGGAAGCAGGGATGGATTTATACCCAAGTAATCACAGTTCATCATGCTCCAGCAGGTCAGGAGAGCTGTGGCAATCAATCACCCTCACACCCAGCCCTCAGCCATTACAGGATATTAAGCCCCACCTTGAGCAGCAAAGGAATTTTGGGCCAGTCTAAAATAAATTGCTTGAATTTGGATTTGCTGCAGTGACAATTAGCTCTGCTCTTGCTGCACAGTGACCTGCTGAGCTGTCAGGACTGGCCACCTCTTCTAAGCTTTCAAGGAAGTCACTTATTGTGGTTTAACACCAGATATTGCACACTGTGGCTGTATTTTACCTGTCTTAATCTTGACTTTTGATGTCATCAATCTTTACAAAGATTGCTGTGTTACCCCACCCTTATTCCTGCTGACACAAACCACAGTCCCAGAACACCTGCCAGCCAATAAAATGGCACAAACTGCCCTGTGGGAAATAGGAAAGGCATGTAAATCTCAAAAGACTGTGTGAAAGCAAATCTCAAAATAGGAAAATGCCAGAAAGTAAAAAGTTAGGAAGAAAAGAGAGTGATAGCGCTGGGCACAGTGCAAAAGATTAGCCTTAGGAAAATATTAAGCAAGACAACAGAAATATGTAAGTTTTAATAATGAACCTTTTATCTACTGTTTTAAGCTCCTACAAGTAAGCATTGTTTAAAGCAGAGGGCACGTGCAGCTGGGTTGATTTGCTTAAGCAGATGTTTTAAAGCTTTTGCCATTATTCTATTGCCTAGAAAGCTTTTAAAAGCCTTTGTAACCCAGACAATTTCATCCGCTGAGTGCTGCCATCAACTTGAAGCCAATGCTAAAATAAAAGTTCAGGGAGTGCCCACCAGCAGTGCCATCCTGTGACTGCTGTAAACAGTCATGGATATACTGAGCTGATGTGACACTGGCCAGCTCCCTGCAGCCAAGCTGGGCTCGTACCTGCTCGGGGCTCCACTGTCTTGTTGGAATCTGCATCCATGAACACGAACCGTCCACCCCCGAAGTCTTCTGAGTAGTCAGAGAGATACAGCAGAGAAGTGTAGTCAAAAGAGCCGTAAGTCACCTGTGGGGGAAACCAAAATGAGCAAAAATTACCAAATTCTTTATTCTTGGTGTCCTGGCTGCAGTGCAGGCTGTGCCAGGGCTGTGCTCTGTCCCCAGCCCTGAACCAGCTGGGCCCTGCTCTTGATCTCTCCCACACCCACCCCTGCCCAGGCACAGATCTGCTGTCCATGGGCCATGGAGGGACTGAGACAATTCCATCATCCCATGGGAAATGCTGCACCAGGGCAGGAGCCAGGCATTCCCACCTGGATCNTTATAGTTTATTCTTAGTTTGTTGGTTTTTTTCATGCTAGTAAAGAATTGTTATTCCCATCCTCATATCTTTGCCTGAGAGCCTTTTATTTTCAAGATTGTATTTGGGAGGGAAGAGGCTTACATTTTCCATTTCAGAGGGAGGCTCCTGCCTTCCTTAACAGACACTTCTATCTTTTAACACTTACCTCTGTGGAGCACAGCTAATTGAGCAGATGGATCTGGTGGGCTTTTCTAATTTTCAGTTTTTCATGTTTTAATAAAGGGGTCTTTGAAAACCAAGAACAGCATTTTCTAGGAATTATCAGTGTTTATTAGACTATTCCCTTGTGTTTACACACACAAAGCTAACATGTCATGTTTATTATTTCTACTCTCACGGTTTCCAGAATTAGAGAAGTGCTCCTATTGATTTCTATCATCCAAGAGCAAAACACAACGTAGTGTCAGAAGTGCATTGTATCAAAAAGACAGGATTTATACTGCTCCAAGATAAAAATTCACCAGGATGTTAATAAGCAGAAGAACAACCCTTGACTAATAATTTCCACCCATTACCTAATCTTGGATACAAGGTTTCTGGATACCTCACTTCTGTTCTCTTACCAGCTACCACACAGGAGATTCATGGGAACAGTAAATCAGAAATTCCAAGTAAATACACATTTGTTGAAGGAGCTTATACACTTTCCATACAGGTTTTGTTTAAAACCCTTCAAACTGAACTTTGGAAATCTCTGCTTCTTCTCAGCCTACTCACCAAACACCCACTTTTAATATAACAAGGTGATTTTCCCTTCCTTTTAAAGCATTATTTTTGGTTGATACGTACACTGAAGTTGGAGAAAAGAAATACAACACACAAATGCTCAGAGTGAAGCTATCTAAATATTTAACACTGAGTTTAGCTGATTCTGGAAATATTTCCTTTCTAATCTACGTGTCACCAGCAATTAAAAAAAAAACCTGAAATCAATGTCTGTGTTCTCCAATTTCTTTGTGTATCACAACTCAAAAGTTCAGCACTGCACTGTCAAACAGTGAAATGTGCAGCACAGTAGTACTGTATAAATACACAGAATTTGCAGAGTGTTTTGACTGACCTGGTGACTGTTAGAGGTAGGTGCTACTTCTAAACTTAGAAGTTTTCTAAATATTTTCAGTCATGTTTCAAGTTCCACTCATTAGTGCCAGTTAAATTTTGGCTCAGGAGCAGTTGTACACATTTTTCTGTAAGGGCAGTGACCAAAGAGAACATAACAGCAGATGGGATAGGAAGACATTTCCATTCATACTCATGGTATTATTTTGACCATAAGGGCTTAAAGGAAAAAAGCCAAATCTGCTGCTATGCTGCCCTACATGGTGTGAATCACAAAAAAATGAAAGAAATATTACAGTGATCCCTTTCTCCCCATATTCTCCCAGATCCTGGTAGCAATACAAGGCAATAAATGGGAATTAATGAGCAAGTGCATGCAGCACCTCAAACCAGCCACTCTACAGCCCTTCTCATGCAAATCAGCTTTGCAAAGCTATTTTCCACTTCACTGACTTGATGATAAAAACTTCCAGTTGACTGAAGGAAGTCTCCAGCCAGTGGAGAAGTTCATTGAAGTCATACTTGCATTTTTAATGTTTTAGAATTGTTTTTAGCAGCACCTCAGTGGAGCAGCAATCTTTGCTCCCTCAGTGCACTCTCCCTCCTCTCCAAGGTGGCTTTACCAATTCTAAACAAACAAAAAAAAAAAGCTGACTACCGACCATTTTATCTTAGCCTGACCAAACACACCTGACTTCTACAGATGACTAATGTGGGGAATGAAGTGTGCAAGGAAAAATGGCTTTTTTTTCTTCCTGTCCTTATTCATTACTCACTCTCAGAAGCAGCCAAGCCTGAGAAATGCAACACTATGGAAAAAAGGCACTAAATTATACTCAGTTATTTAAAATGCTAGAAGTCCCCCCCATGTAGATCAAATATATTTGTTACCCTGGTAATAATTTCCAGTCCCAGACAGATTAATAATTGAACCAAAAGATCAAACTATGTGAGAAAAGCTGTCATTAAAAGCCACACAGCTGCAAATCAAATTTCTACAGCTCCTTGTAAACAACTCAAGAGAAAAAAAATGCAGATATTTCCATTCAACCTGCTATGTCATATGGTTAGTGTGCTCTTTTTGAACATTCCTTATCCAAAAAGTGGAATCAGATAATATTTAATGGTATATACTGACATTTATATGACACTCTTTTAAAGGCTGCTATTATAAATGAAACTAATTGCCAGGAATTAGCCAGCCCCATTTTGCAGTGGGGTTTTTTGGAGGGACACATTTCTCTGCAACTAAACAGCTGTAGGACCATGCAAGAGGTCTGCAGTTACCGAGGGTATTCAGGACAGCATCTTCTCCTTTCCAGTGCAGAAGAAAATTCACTTTGCAATCAAGGCTTGACTTGTTCAGCTCACAGAAATAAAGGTTGAAAAGGGATATGATTCCTACCTATAAATACCTGGGGGTGGGAGGATGTAGAACTGGGAGGAGGAACAAAAATAGCTCTCATCTGATCATGCTGAGGCTAAAAAAAACACCAAACAATTTTGGGAAAGTGACCACTGAAGTGCTGGACTCGCACTGATAGAAGAAACTGAAGGAACACAAACCCCAAACTATCTTATGGCAGAGCCTCGCAATTCTGTGAAGGATGAGGGGATCTGTGCCCAAATCTGCCAGTCCCACACTGCTTCTACCAGAGGATATTGTAAGACTGCAGTGCTGACAGTGTGAAGTGTGGAACAGCAACTCCATTATAAATCAGGTATTTGACATTTGGAAGCCTCAGCTCCAAACAGATTCCATCCAAAATGAAACTCCACATCTTAAAACAACACTTACTTCATTTGATTTAGATGCTTATAAATTCAACAAGACTAAATGAGTCATTTGAATGATTTCAGGGTTTCCATTTCTATGTAACTACAAACCAAATTTTAGGGGGAAGGAAACAAAGCCTCAGACAGACACAATAAATCTGTACTACTCCATCATGCTGTTAAAAGTCTTCAGGGAGATTCAGATTGAGAAGAGAAATATAATTGCAGTAAACTCAGCAACATCAGGAAAAAGGCAAGAGGGGTTTTCATATGTTCCAAGAAACCACATCTTTCAAAAAACAACATCACTCTGAAACAGAAAATATAGTGAACTCTTTTTGCTAAGGCTTCATTTTACCTTTCTTCTGGAAAGATGCAAGGAAAAAGTCCTGACATCTTCTAGGAGTAACCTTCACCGTTCAATTATGCAGAAATACCTACAGTGACTTGTTCTGTTCCAAGGGGAAAGCATAAATAATGATCCAACACAAAAGCATCCAAGAAACTGGCAAGTTTTACTGATCTGGGATTCAACTTCCCAGTATTCACACTTGTTTTGGAGGCCACAGAAGAACTCTACTGCTCTTTTCTGGGAAGAACTTCTTACCTCAGATCAACAGAAATGGGTTTGTTTTTTTTTCCTTGCTTTTAACTGCGATCTGGAAGTGGAAAAGTTTGCTGGAGGAAGTGAAACACAAGCCAGGCTGACTGCACTGAAGGCAACCTGGGAAGCTGCACACCTTCATCTTATTTACTCTCTGCTCAGAATATTTATGATTATGAACAAAGTGTTTGGTGACTGCCCCAACTGGGATCATTCTCTTCACAGCCTCAGAATTATTTAGGTTGTGTAAAAGATCTCGGGCTCCAAGCACTGCCATAAATCAGACAACCCAATTATTCAGTATAGACACTACTAAGGTCTAGATTATGCATTCCAAGCCTAAGAGAGCACTTTTCTTGCTTGTTTTAGTTTTTTTGAAGATGGAGATGGGTTAGAAAAAGCCAAGGCAAATCAATTGATGTATCTGCTCCCTGAACAGACAGCCTGCAAGATAAATAAAACATGGACAAAAGAGAAGGATAAAAACAGGAAAACATTCAGCCTGCTGTGCCATCAGGCTCTCTCAGGATGACAGGACACAAAAGCAGCTCCCACAAACTCTCTTCGTTTAAACTCATTTGCATGTAAATGACAAAATAATTCGTACATTATAGGAGATATTTAGGTGGAAGCACTAAACTGAGAGATTATCCAACCACCTTATTCATTTTCCAATGCAGAACACATGCAGAGAAGAATAAAGAATATACTGGAAAGCAGGGCTTGTGCAGACAAAAATCTCATTAAAGTAATAAATCAGAGTCTGAAATTCTAAAATAGGCTTTTTTGGGACTGAAATAAAAGGGTGGAGAAAACAGGCATCAGCTGTTGAAATATACTTCTTTTCCCACCCTTGTGGCAGTCAAATCTGATTCTCTGAAACGGTGGAAAAATTCTAACGAAGAACCAACGAATTCACTGCACTTCACACGAGCAGAATCACCAGTTTCCTTTTTCCCAAAGGGTCTCTTGGAATTAAACATAACACCATGGAATTTCTGTGAACCCCACCAGCACAACTGGCTCCCTACAGCCATTTCCTACCAACACAAACCAAATCAATCCGGACCTCAAAACCATCCCTATGACCTCAGCCCCAGAGCCATTCCTGCTCACGGGTTACACATCACAGATTTGCAAACCAGAGGCATCCAAAACCTGGCAGATTCCACCCTATGGAAATTCCTGCTTCCAAACACAAACTGTGTCATCACTACCATCACATTTTCTGAATTGAAGTTGCTTCTGCCCACATGAACAAGGACACAAGAATTCACATCAATGTTGTGATCAACAAAAGACACTTCCCTCAGACTGGCTTTTTCCAGGAAATACTTTAAGGCAAGGAATATTCGATTTTTTTACATTTCACATCACAGACTTCAAGGTACACTGCCTACTTAGAGACTTGAGCTCTAAGGAATAACATTGATTTTAATAAGATTATTTATTTGGTTTCAACTTGGATAATCCATTACTCCAGAGTGACTTATTTATAAATATAAATAAGGCATGAAACGTGGGTATTGTGAAGTGGAGGGTTTTTTGCTTGTTTGGGGAGGGTTTTTTGTGTTGTGGGGTTTTTTTTCTTTGATTCTTCCATTATTTTGTTCTGCTGTTCTGCACAGAATGCTTGAACTCAGTGAATTCAGAAATAATTCAATACCAAATCATTTAAGTCCACAGAGAAATGCCAAGTATTAAGCTATAAGCAGAGATAAGACTGTGCAGTTAAAAAGATCCAAACACCAAAAAAAGAAAGAGGGTACTACATCCCCATTCAAACACGAGCTTCGATTCCCACATAGCTGAAATACAAATATTAAGCTTTTTTCAAGAGCCTTAGATCAGTAACAACAGTGACCAACTGACCACTGTGAAACAGCTCCTGCTACATCTGGCTAAAAAAAAAACCAGTGCAGGTCATTTTAATCAATGTTTCTGATAGAAGACATTCCTGAGTAGTCATTCTCACCGTTTAATTCTAGCAAAACTAAATTCAGGAAAATAAAATTGCGTGGGACGTCCCAGCCTCCGTTTCTCAAACTCACTTGCCTCCCATTAGGGTGATCCCCTGAAGCACCAGTTCTCAAAGCAGTTTGAGGGATTGTTTAATGCCAAATGATTTCAAGGTGATAACAGCAGGAGATGCTTGCAGCTCACCTTGTCCACGTGTGGGTGCCAGTACTCATCGTGTGCTGTCTTGGCCCCTGTGCTGTTCATCCTGGAGAAGAATGTTGGCTTGGTCAGGTACATGGCAGAAGAGCTGATACCAAACACCTGAGCAATCCTCTGCTGGATCCTCTGCCTCACATCCCTGCAAAAAAAAAGCACCCACAGTGCTCAGCCAGGGTGAGAACACCCCTGTCCTGCTGCTTCTGTGCTCTTCAGGTAGGGACTGCTCCTTCCTCGGCTGAGAAACCAGGGGGAATGCACAGCCATGCCAAGAGAGAAAAAAGAAAAGGGGGAAAACAAGGGAAAAGGAAAAAAAAGGGAAAAAGGGGGGAATAAAAAGGGAAAAAGGGGAAAAAAAGGGAAAAAGGGAATTCAAGGTATCCCAAGCACTCGTGTTCCTGCAGGAATCACCAACACAGACTCCATGCCCATACAATGTTAAACCAAACACAACAGACAAACAAATCTTTGTACCTCTGCTATCAGTGTGGTAACTGCTTGTCATTAAAATGTAATTCTTTTCTTCTAATTTTTATACCTTTAAATACATTTTAGCTTCTGGTCAGAGTCACTATGGATTGCTTAGANAAAAAAAGGAAAAAGGGAACCCCTCCCCCCCCCCGCCCCCAGTGGTTTTGCTGGGCTTTGTTGCTTTGGGATTTTTGGATTTTTTAAATTGTCAGACTATCAAGGAATAGAAACTACGTCTCCTGTGACCTAGGTTTGAAAATTTCTGTTTTCCTAAGTAATGCCACACCTATCCCACCATTTGCTAAGTGCTGATAACATCAGTCTTTCACATAGATATTTTTAATGCGAAGCAGGTAAAAGTAAAGTTGTACCTTCATAAAAGGGTTGCCTCTGAAGTACCTTCAACTACCTTTAAACCAACTGGGGAAAGTCCCTGGCACCATAAATTTCAGGGCTCTTGACCAATATATGTATTGGTATTATTAGCAGATTTTTTTAAAAGAATGCAAGATGTCTTGCAGAATTACAAACAAGATCATCAGAGAAAACATGATGTTGTGCATGGAACTGCATTAGTTTGTTTGTATCTTCCATTACATATCTCCACTCAGTAGTACTGAACCTCAGCATAACTTTCAAGAAAGTTTTTCCCAGGTATTTCTCTAGGGAACCTAAATGGTGACTAAAAAGAGACAGAATTTTTAAAAAAGACCTCTGGTCTGTGTCTACAGGCTGTGAAAGTCATGTCTTAAAATTCACAAGTACTAAAAAATACTAAATATTCATTCTGTTCACACCTAATCCCTCACGAGAAATAGCAATAACACACACAAATCTGATTTTTTTAACCTGTCTCACCCTACATTTTTAGGGGTCAATTCAAGCTACTTTATATGTGAAATAAAAAAGGCATTAAATGAGGTCGGAGGGATTTTCAGGGATGGATATGGTTGCATGCACTGAGGTTTCAAGGTGAAAAGGAGAGCTTCTTGAGTTCTCAAGCTGAGAGCTACACAGTGGAGGAGTTTGCAAAACTGCCACCCAGGAGAACCTCCAGGTCCCTCCTCTCATGCTGTGGGAGGCTGATCTTGCTGTCTGCTTTTTCCAAGCAGCAGGATGCAGGAAAGGCTCCCAGAAAGCATTATATGCACTTGTTTTGTGAATTGAGAGCTTTGAAGAAGTCAAAGAATTCACAGCCACAAACACCAGAGCAGCTGATTCCCTGGCCTCTGCATCAGCCAGGAATAAATCCACTCCCCAGCAGTCAGGCCACAGTCTTGACATAACTAAACCTCCAGCAGCTGTCCTGCTCTGCAAAGAGTCCTCCCTCTTCTTTCAGCCTGATTCATTTCCCACTTTTAAAAGCTTTCTATTAAGGTTTGCTGTCTGGTGTTTATAAGTTTCTGTTCAAGCTTCACTCCTCTTGGAGACTGTGATGGCTTTGGGCAGAATGTGTGTTTTATAAACCAAAGAGGATGGAAAGCCCTACTCAATATGCCAAATAAAGCATGCAGCTGGTTTGAAAAGTAGAATAAGGTCACTTTTTAACCTAGAAAAACTCTTCTGTACAGTCTGTTTTCTGCTGGCCAGGCTGCTTCCAACATTTATCAGTATCATGAGTGCAGGTTTTTCATTCCATTCCCTGCCCTGCTGCTCCAAACACAGCCCACTGGCAAAATACTTAAGGACAAAAACCAAGTGACAAGAAAAGCCAAATTTCAGCTCAGAAGGTGCAATCAAGAAAGGAACAAAATGAGCCCAAAACTGGGAGAGCCACATTGTTCGCTCAGCCTCTATGAGCCAGAAGCAGCAGGAGCCTGGGGCAGGAGCCTCCCTTCCCTCATTGCTCCTGGGCCACCAGCTCTTCAAAACTTGGGAGAATTCTGGTGGTCTATGGCTCCAAAGAAAATATTTCTTCATGCTGGGGAATATAAGCATTTGTTTTTATAAGCACAGTAACTCCTGTCTCATTCAGACTGCTGAGGTGCACCCTGGCTCTGAGCAGATGCACTAACACAGCTCTGCAGGGGCAATACATGGCCAGGAATAGCATCCAGACAACAGCATCAGTCCCAAATTAATGCTCCCCCCACATCTGTCAGCAGCTGTCCTTGTCCATTTGCACTGAGTCACTGGAAAACTTCAAAATGCTCATGCCAGACTCAGGGAAAGGCAGAGCAGAACTCCCTGCAAGGAGCACACGACCACCAGATTCTGTAAAACTGTTTTGGGGTGAGGTGATGAGGAAGAAAATAAATAATAAAACCAGTGAAGTAGTAGCTGGAAGTCCAAGGAACACACAACTCGAGAGAAAGGAAGCTTGCAAAGCTGCCAGCTTAATGCAGCAGCAGCACAGAGAGCTGAAAGTGCCACAGAGAAGTTTCAGTGAGATGTAGGCTCTGCCAGACCAGCCCAAGAAATGCAGTTAGGTGTGATTCAATCACGGTGACAGGAAGCCTCAAAGCTCAATCCCACACAACTTCCTGATTATCCCACTTGTCAGCACTCTCCCAGGGAGCTGACAAAGCAAAAGGCCTCCTGCAGCCAGAGAGCTTTAAGAGCAATCACACACGGAACAGACAGAGGAAAAACTCACAGCTCCTCCTCTGCTCTTCCTCTGCCTTCAGAAGCTGTAAGGTTTTGGGGATAAATCTTTGATTGTGCTGTTTTCTGCTCAACTCACACCTTCCAGCAAGCAGCCTGATTAAAGGTCTCCCTTCTGAATCAACGTTTCATTTATTATGTGGAACAAGAGGGACTGCTGTAATGTGCTTGGCAGATGGTGGTTAAAGTATCAGCCTAGAAACCATAATTGAGTCTGAAGCAACGTAATTTTGACAGAGACAGTTCAGAAATCAGCCCCCTGGCTCAGGATGCCTTCTCAGATTCGTTATTGTTGCAACCAGTAATACTTAGACATGAATTACACTCAGTTATTTCTCTCAAGAGTGTATTTTTAAAGTGACCTTGGTAGGTAAGGGAAAGTAACGAAGATAAATGCTCCCAAAATTAGCATAAAATCATTCATTAAGTCCATAAAGTACTACAGTCCATGTTAAAGCACTGCCATTAAAAGGAACAGAAGCATTTAATAATATATTTTGTATTAGTTTCATATCCAGCAGGCTGAAACATCCCCGATACTGGCAGGAAATCCCAATGGAATATTGACATTCCCTAGCAGCTGTCTCATCTCACAGCATAAAGTTATAAAATTATAGAAAAACTGTATGCTTCTGCTTGTGTGAAACAGAAATTATACATTTTTCTTATGAAAAGTTCAATAATAACCAAGGAATCCTCTCATTTTTGCAATACTGGGATCAGAAGAAAAGACATTTTAAACGAGTTAATCTATAAAGACAATGACATCTAAAACCAGCTGTTAAATAAAAATAAGCTTAAAATTATTAATAATTTAGGATTATACTAATTAATTACTATTTTAATAAAACTAATAAACATTCTTTCCACCACTAGAGGGAGGCCAGATTCCTTCACACAGGCAAGGGAAAAAAAAAGACCAAAAAAACAAGTTAAAAATGTTCAAATCAAGGACATTTTAAATTATGAGAAACCAACCTAAATGCATAACCAAAGAATTATTATGTCTGGTCAACAAAGAATGCTTGTTTTTAAATTCTGGCCACACACCTTCCCAGCCACATGGAACTCATTAGGTTTGTTGTGTTTGTGAAGTGCATGAGTAGGGCTGCAGGAAAGCTGAGAGCATCAGATGCCAGAGCTGTTCCACTGCAGAGCTATCTCATCCTCTGGCTGCTTCTCCGAAGAACATGACTCATCTGAAGTCCTTCCACTTCCTGCTTTACCATTTTTAATGTTTTGTTACACTCTGCCTCAAAAAAAACCCCTCAAGTTTCTGATGTAATGATAACCCAAAATGGTGTCTATCAGCTCACACAACCCCTTGGGTAATGAGGGAAAGGGGAGGTAATGAGGAAAGATTTTTCCCTCTCAGTTTTCAAGGTCCAGCAGATCCCCAGAGAGCTCAGAGGAACAGCTCTTTTTGCTGGGAGGAAGGGAAATGTGGGGTGCTGCCATCACCCTAAACACATTCCCAGCAGAAAACTGTCCTGACGAGGCTGATGCAGCTCAAATATTGTTTATGGGTCAGAAAAAAGTCCTTTTACTTCTCCTCCTCAAGCCATCTTCATTCTCAGAGATTATTATTTTGAGCTGCAAAATCCAGTGTACAAATGCAAAGGGCAATCCCCTCCCAGCCTGCACTCTACAACAAACTCAAAACCATAAAAAGTTCTGGTTTGGGGTTCATTCAGTTATTGAAGATCTCTACCGGTATAATGCAAAATCCTCTTCTGTGAAGACATCTTGAACTTTGTCCCCAAAATACCTGAAAAATTAAACAACAGCCTAAGAGGAGTTGCTGAATCAGACAGAGCATCAACAAGAAATCTTCTCACCCCCAGCCCTGCTTTACCCACGATCAGTGAGAAAACAACATACAAAAAAATCTCACAAATGCTTTTGAGTATGATGTCCAAAAGCAATGCTAAAAGATCATATGTTGAAAGATTAAAGGATTGAAATGCTGCAAATGGTAATGGCATTCCTCAGGCATTAAAAAAAATCCCCTCCCACATAATGAAATAAGCATTCAAGTTTTTAAGGGTTCAGGCTATTTGATTTCTTCCACTGCTAAAAAACTCAACTGTAACTGTGAAAAAAAATACTGTGTTTAACTGGTGCAAGAACATAAAAATAACGATAATGGCAGCTTTCAAAGTGCCCAGTTCAACAAAAGATCCATTTTCATGCCAGGAATTCTCTTTAACTGGATGTGGAAACTGTGGTGAATCCAGCCAACTTCTATTAAATTTCTCATCACTAATCCCAGCCCAGGGGCTCGAGACACTGGCAGAGGCAGTGGGCAGGGAAATGATGGGATGACAGGAGGCAGGAAGGCACAGCCCCATTTTTACCTGTACAGATTAACAAAATGCTTCCCCAGGGAAAGAGCTCCGGAGTGCAAGTCCAAAATTGATGCCTGGAAAAGGGAAGAAAGAAGGAAAAATCAGCATGAAAAGGCTGTAGCATTATTTAACCGTGTTAACACCTTAATCAGTGTCCCAAGTTGCCTCTCACTTTTCACAGCCTCCCAAGCAAAAGCAGTTTCCAGCCTTTGGGTTCACAACATAACATTTATTTTACAACTACAAACCTCCCTCAGATCCCTGCAGAGATTATTAAGGTACTTTTTAAAAAAAGCACAGGACTGCTATTTCTGAGATTCAGAGCTGACAGGGAATTGCCAGAGTCTCCCACCTCAGGGGGATCACTGTACTCTTGAAGACATTTCCCTTCCACACAAAGATGACTCATTTTCCAGTATTTGTGAAGTGCTCAAGTAGCAGCACTAATATTTATCTTGCCCTGCATTTGTTATTAAAACTTCTCCTTCACCATGAGATCCTGTATACTTCTCATATTTAATACAGACATTAAAAAGTCTGTTTAAAAGTACAATTAGAATTCCAAGGCTTACTAGGGCCAAACTTTCTTTTCCTCAAGTTCTAAACTGCTGTAAAAGAAAACCACATAGTGAAAAGTTATTTCACATAGAAAAGTTCAATCATTTTTTTCATCCAATTCAAGCCAAACTCTTCTGCTGAGCTCCCAACAAGCTGCAAAGATTAGTATTCAGATTTGTCAGAAGAGAAAGCTGCCTCTCAGGATTCTAAAATGTTTTGCTAAACTGAATAAAGCACACTTGTCCATGTCCCTTGCTGTCCACAAAATACGAGTTTGTTCTGCATCAGTTCAAAAGTACTTAAAAATATAACTAAGAGAAGGGGTTTTGTCTTTTACACTGGAAAGCTCAAAGAGCAACAATTAATTAACCTGCCTGGCACTGAAGTAATGACATCTCTGATGTACAATATCTGGGCACTCCTCTTGGAATTTGGCATGGTTTTGGTTCACCGCAGAGCATCCACATCATTCTAACAAAACCCCAGCAGCAGCACCACTGGTGACAGAGGAACACACTGCAAGCAGTCCCTTAGAAAATCTCTGCAGCCTCAACTGCTCTGAGCTCCCCAAAGCAGGGGAACCCCACTAACACTTCTTATTACAAGAGGTAATAAACAACTCTTCTGTTAATAAACCTACACAAATAACTTCATTTACCCCTTGAAAAATACACAAAGTAACAAGCTACTGCACACAGCATGAGCTTCTCAGATCTGCCTTTCCCACTGCTCTCCAAAAGCTTCAGAGGGCTGTTCAGGAATCAAGTAACCTCACACTCATGCAAGAGCAGCTCTTGTATTAAGTTTTACTCAAGCTTCAGAAGCAAAATACTTTCATCTACTGGTTTCTGGTTCCGTACAAAAATATAAGCTATGGCTAAAAGAAGTAAAACTGCTCCTGTGTAGCTTCAAAAATATGTTTGTGACCATATTAAAGTAGGTTATAAGATGTAGCACAACACGGCTGAGAAGATTAATTTGATTTAAAAACAAATTGCCTTTCTAACCTTTTCCACATGCTTTTCAAACTTACACATTTCTTCTCATTCCCCAAGCTCCAGATGATTACAGTTGGGAAGATCCAAAATAACAGAATGAGTTAATATAAAACACCCCCAAGAACTGCAGCTATTCATAACTGAGAAGGCAATAGCTACAATGTAAAGCCTAAAGAGGGAATATGAAAAAGAAAGAATATTCTTCAGGATTGCTTCAGAGAGAGCAAAACAACTGAATGCCAAGACAGGGACTTCCTTACACGTGAGCACAGAACTCTTTGCTTAACAGCCACCTGGGAAAGAAACAGGAACACATTTCTTTTGGCCTCTGTCATTTCAGAACATTAAACATTCCAGCATAATTTCTGACACTGAGAATTAAGTCCCCCCCTCTGACCAAGTCCAGCCTGCAGTTCAGGACAATGTTCCCAGGCTGAAAGGCCAAGGAAGTTGGTTTAAAATGGCAAGCACGCACCCACACCCCTATTTCTGAGACTCTTTGACAGGACTACCCCCATGCCCTGGATTACAGAACTCTCTATAGAAGTGAAGCAGAACTTTCTTTAAAAAGCAGAAAACACAAAACATGTTCTTCTGGACCTTCACTACTGACAGTCTTATGTTCTCCACCCTCTCACTGCTAAAAAAAAATTCAAAAAGAATATTCAAGCACCAAGCACTTCTCAGCTTATGGCAAAGGGTAAGGCAGCCTTGAGTTACACCTCAGCCAGCCTGAGGGTTCTTGCTGGGGACCTTAAATGCAATATTGTACTGTGCAAATGCAATATTGTACTGTGCAAATGCAATACTGTACTGTGCAAATGCAATATTTGGCTACAGAGTCCAGCACAAATGTCCACCAGACACAAGCAGTTCCTCTCCAGCTCCCCGGAGCTCAGCCAAGACAATCCCACCGAGCTGAAGGAAGGTGAAAGGTGCTGCCAGGCGCATCTTTCAGCCCTGAGCATGTGTCTGCTGTCACTGTCAGGAGGCTCATTAGGAGGGAGGAGAACTCTGCAGCCTGCAGGAGAGGTATGAGACAGGACAAGGATCCTGCACAGGGAAAGGCAGAGCTGGCAGCACCTTGAGGACTTCAGATTTTGGCTGGGAGGGCTGAAAGCAGCACAAGGGATAAGTGTGCAGAACCACGGGGCTGGAGGGCCCACAGCAGAACCCCTTTTTGGCGTCAGAGTTTGTTTGCTTCTGCCAGCGACTCAACAATTCAATGTTCCCCTGCTGAGGGAGGTCTGGGTGCCTGCTCTTGGCAGTCTGCTGGAAGGCAGGACACAGACTGCAGCTCACCAAGGGATTTCTTTCCTTTGAAATAAATACAAAGAGGTGTGAGAGTAAATGACACAAAGAGGTGTGAGAGTAAATGAGTTGCCTCATTTACACCAGAGGATTGCTATGATGGCAGCACCTACATCACCTGAGTGAAGGAGTCAGGACTGAAGTGTTCACAGAGCAGAGGTGATGTGCAGAAAAATATCAGGGAGGGAAGAATTACAAAACCATAGAAGGTTGAAAAGGGAAATATCATTATCTATATGAAGAAGAAGAAAGCTGAGGCAAACATCAAGACAACTAATGCAATTCCCGTTGTGTGAATAAGGAACAGAGTATAAAACAACTCTACAGAGACAGATGTGCAAGGAAAAGCAGCTTGTTGTTGGAGAAAATACTCCTGTTTAGAAGTTAGACCAGAAGCTTAGCATAGCCCCTCTAGCTTTGCTCCGTGTCGTCTGCATAAATAAATATAAACCCCTGGAAAAGTTACAAAGGAAGATAAGAAAGCTCATCACGACAACCGGGGTGTGACCCCTGGGAGGCTTCAATAATTCAGATGTTTGTCAAGACTTTCTCAAGATAAAATGATGGAATGGTAAACAAGTTTTGGTGCTATGCTCCAGTACTCCAGTGAAGAGCAGCAAACAAAGGGAAGAGAGAACTGACAAAGTCACAAACTCCAAGTTTGGACCTTTAAATGAATATATTTTATCTACACACTCAGACACAAATCCAATTCTGAAAATTCAAAATATAACAACTATGACAGACAAAAAAACCCAAACCCAGACATGCTGCTTACAAAGGGGTTTAGAGGAAACCTCAGGCAATGAAAATGCAATCTGAATTCCAATAGAAACCTATAGAAGATCCATTTCAAATAGCAAAGGGAACAAAGTGGCTGAAGTAAGAATAAAAAAATAATTATACAGCAATAGTAATGATGAGATATTTTAAAGGAAAAATTAGTCTCACAGCAGACACAATTGGAGAATTATCCAAACCCTCTAAAGTCAAAGAAATTTAAAGCAACAAACCAGACCTACTCCAAGTGGTTGGAAGCTTGGGAGGACACAGACGCAGCTGAATGGAGTAAGGCTTGAAATATTCTTTATGCTCTGTGGGTAAGAGACTGGAAAAGATGAAAGGCTCAAATGAAGACAGTGTCATCAAAGCCCATCAGCACACATCCAGCAGGATCCAAAGATCCTGAGAGCCAGGATAGCGCTGCCAGGAAGATTTGCACCACGGCACCAGGAACGCAGCCTGGCACGTGGGAAAGGAAGAGAAGGGCAGGACAAAAGAGGTAAAAAAGAAACTGGGTGAGAAGAGGGCATTTAAAGGCTTCTCCTGAAGATTATTCTTCCCTGTGAGAGCAGTGAGCCCTGGCACAGGTGCCCAGAGCAGCTGGGGCTGCCCCTGGATCCCTGGCAGTGTCCCAGGCCAGGCTGGACAGGGCTGGGAGCAGCCTGGGACAGGGGAAGGTGTCCCTGCCATGGCAGGGGTGGCACTGGATGATCTTCAAGGTCCCTCCCAACCCAAACCATTCTGGGACTCTTACAATTTCCCAGAAACACTGCTCACCTTTCAGTTTTTATCCACTATTTTGCTTAAGTGCTCAATACTGCATTACACCTTCTTCCTGAACCCTTCCCTAAGGATTAAGAGCATGAAAGAACTTCCTCACATTTAGAGATGAGATGTGAGAAGGCCTGGCTCAGAGCCCAGAGCTCTCCACAGACATCAGATTTTTAACAGATTCATTTTACTGCAGTGAGAGAGAATCATCTTTCCTTCCCTCTCATCCCCCTCTCCCTTAAAAAAAAATAAAAAATAAAGGCACAATGAAGCTTCCAAATAGCAGAGATGATGGATTTATATTTGTCTGTCACTCTGGCTTGTTGTCCAACTAAGCCAGCTCAGCATCCCTGCCCAGCTCTGGGCTTTGGGCAGCAAAAATCTCATCTCTCCCAGAGATCCCATCTCTCTCATCTCTTCCCAGCTTTCTGTGCCTCAGTTTCCCCAGTTCCTGACCCCCAGATCCAAGCTCTGAGTGTTCCACCTTGCCATTCTAATCCCTTTGTGGGACTGTAATGAAAAATCCCACGTAGGTTCCAACAGCAGAGGAAATCAAACCCAGGTGACAGCCCCAGGAACCACACTGGGGGTCCCAAGGGGCAGAGAAATCCAGGGAAAGTGGCAAATTATGGAACCACAGAACTGAAAAAATAATCCAGGGGATCCCAACAGAACTGAACACAGAATGTTAAATCTTTTAAACACATTGTTTAAATTTCTCTGTTTATATTTTTGCAGATCTTTCTCAGCCATCACCAGGACAATATTTTTTTTTTTTCCCACTGAAACCCTTCTTATTCTTTTGCTAATATATGCCCTAATTTAGCAGAGCCCTAAAGGAATGGCTGTGTTGACAAATACTCAAGCAACAGTTCCTGTTCACACTCAAAAGCATTCGGAGAACAGAGATGGAGGAAAAGAAATTAAAATAAAGGTGCTTGTTAAAGAGAAGTGTGATTCTTTCCATTTAAAGATTATTATTGCAAGGGCTACTTAAGACATTACATGCCTTTTTTGTCACTGCACAAAACCAATCTTTACATGATGCTGTGAACCATTGTAATTTTACTGAGAAGTCCAAAGTTTGTAGCTCTGCTATAGCAAGTTTCCAGATGAAGACAAAATCAGCTCAAGAGAGGCGCTAGAAACAATTAAATACAAGGAAATTGCAACTGTATTGCAAAAATCAGGAGTTACACTGCTAGCAGAAGTATTAATGGAAAGACCTTTCCAAATCAATTTTTTTCCAAGCCTGAACAGAAGGAAAAAAAATCTCAATCTCCTCACCTCAGCCCCCAAAAATGCATTTACAATCTTGCCTTGGCAGTAAAAGAATGTAGAAAAGAACAGGACACTGCTCACCCCTCCATCAGATCCTCCCAAGGACAGTCCCCTCTCTGCTATTCTGCAGGCAAAACAATAATCTCAGATGAGAACTGAAGGCTGAATACTTTGTCCTTTAATGTCCTTATTTACAACATGTAACTCCTCAGAGAGTGGTATCTGATGCATCATAAACCGAGTTAATAGCAGCTCCCATTTATTTGAAACTGAACCTTTCCAGCTTGTCATGAAAATAAAGTATTTGTGTTGCAGAACATTTCTAAGCTTACAGCTCCTGTCTACAAATCCCCAAAAAATCCTAAAAACAGCCCCTTCAGAGAGGACTCCAGGCTGGTGATTATCCAGAGAGAGACAGAGCTGCAGGTAGGGCTTACATTGCTTTGTTCTGCCTTTAGAGGCCAAATAGAGGCCAAGGGAAAATCCTTCAAAACTTATTTAATTCCTTCTCCTTTCTTTCTGTGAAGTGCTCATGCCCCTCAGAGCCAGGCAGATTCTGTGTGAAAGAACTGCCCCAGTTTCCACCACAGTAAAAATGGGAAATGGCTTTAATAAGAGAAATGTCATGTTTTAATCAGTCTAACCCATCCTGCTCACCCATCCCACCCCTCAGATTGGCACAATGTTATTAAAGTCAGTACTTTTAAAAGTTAGAGCTGAAAGAAAAATCACCTGCGAATTCTTTCAGCTTCTTCCCTTGTGATCACAGCATCTGTCACACCTCTTCCACACTTCCTAGGAGTGCAACCTGCAACACAAAGAGGAGGAAAAGAGCCCACTGAAACCACTTCAACCACCTGAAGGGCAGGTTTTTTGAATGAGACTTTGCAAAAAAGTCCTTTCTTGAAGTCACTCTTGAAACAGACAACTTGGACAGATAAGATTTTAAGAGTCTGCTAAAATTCATTGTTAAGAAATCTACCACTAAATTTTAAAAGCTCCTGGGAATAACAAGTCAGCAGCAAGAGTTCCAGGTGAAGAATATATGAAAGTTCTTATAAGTCTGGTTGACAACAGGCAAGAAGAAGAAATGAAATCAGTTCTGAGCCAGCAGAGACCTTGGGATGTTACATTTGGCACTTTTCTGAGGAAGATCCCTTTACAGCCCCAGGAGAGATGGGCTGAGTGTGTTTTCTGACACCTGCCAACACACTCAATGCTCCTGAGAGCCACTTCAACAACTATTTATTCATCACAGAACACAAAATTCCTGGAAAGAAATCAATCAGTGCACCCATGGAGGACAAAAGCATCACCCTGCTCTGATCAAGAGCAACTCGTAACAATGACCAGGTTGATGGGAGAAGTTTTGCCAGGAATTTTGTAGGAATTTCCATTTCCTATTACTGGATATACCCCAGCTATGTCTCAGGTGGGCTGCAAGGGAAAGCTGATGTTCAAGGAGAGAAACTCAAAGGAGAAATTCAATACTTCAGAACAAACCTGGCTATTGAGAGCTTTCTTTCCACAGCAGTCTACAAAGATTTCTGATTTCAGAGGAGATTTGTCTGCTTTCCAGCTGCAGATATCAGCACAGCTCTTACCCTTTTGGAAAGGCCATGAGAGAGTCCAGGCTTGGCAAAACTACAGGGTTACCTCAGACAATTGTAACACGTCTGGGGTCTCTGACAGAGAACTGGCAAAGAGTACTGGAAGCAGAAGGTGTTCTGAAAGCAAGAGGATAAACTCTCCCAAATGGAGAAAGAACTCCACCAAACACAAAAAATAGCATAGAGTCAGTCAGGTACCAACAGCACAGCACAAACACTGGGTGAATGCTAAGGAAAAACCAGAACATTCTGTCTGAAAATTATTTCAGCAGTAAGAAAAGTGTCCTCTCTGTCTTAGAGACCATGGCACAGGTGAGCAAGGGAGTGTCAAAGGCATACCTGGAATATCTCAGGAGAAATTCAGATTAGTACTGCAAGTACCTGGTAGCTTCCACAAATTTGTGCCCAGCAGACACAAAACCATCCCTTTATCTGATAAGGCACCATCAGCTTTGGCTGCCAGGTAAATCAAGGTACAGGAGGGACTGGTACTGCCACTGGCCTGGCACCCGTTCAGCACAAAAACCAGAATGTAACACAAAGCACAGCTGGGTCTCCTATTTAATGGTATTTAGCCAAGAAACACTCACTGCTGAGACAGAGAGAATTCAAAGGAGAAAAAAAGATCTTCTCCTGAGGCACAGGATCGCAGGCTTTGGAGATCATCTCATTCCACCCCCTGCCCTGGGCAGGGAGCAATCCCTCTCCAAGCCAGACAAGAGCAGGCAAAGATTTACAGCTGCCCACAGCAGTCTGTGTTAGACCTTTCCAGGCATCTCTGCTTTCCACATCCCCTGACTCTGTCTCTGGAAAAGCACCTCAGCTCTGTCTCCTGGGCAGGGACCCTGGCTGCTTTGTGCACTGACACAAAATGTCAACAGGCAGAAGAAATAAGATTTCACCACACACAGCGGCCAGGGTTTGGGGTTTTTTTAAAGCAGGTAACAGTGTCTCAGGAGAGCAGAAATGGCCAAGATCTGCCCACAGAGTTTAGAGTGTAGGTGAGAGCGTGCTCACACAACACTCTACCTTCTGCAAACAGAGTAAGTTAAGTGCTTGGCCTCTAAAAACGAGCAAATTTTATTTGGTATGAAACATATTTACAGGCAGGCAGTGCCATGGAAATAAATCCTGCTCTGACACCACCTACCAAATCACTGGAAGCTCAGTTGCACCAAGTTCAGCTGGAAGCAGGGACAGGTGCATCAATAAAAATCTCATTTTAGCTGTGGAAACCTCACAGCTGAGCACCAGGCACCGAGTGGTGACAGGAATGTGCCTCCTCCTGACACAGAGCCTGCAGCTCTGTGGGTGCCAAACCAGGCTAAAGAGTGAGAATGAAGAACTATTGAGTGACAGAAAGCTATTTCCCAAGTGCCTAAAGCTGCCCAGCTGATCCACAATCCATTTTCTGCCTCGCTCTGTGGCGGGGAACGGGACACACACAAAACTCCTGCACAGCTCATCACCACCCTGGAGCGGGGAAATGCCCAGGCAGAGCTCGTTATTACAGCCTGGCTTTAATTAACCAATTAAAAGCTGCTCACAAAGCATGGACGCAGCACCTGCTAAAAACCCAACTCAATGAGGGATCTTCAGCAGCAGCACCCAAGCAAACACCTCATTAGAAAGTAAATGGAGCCCAAAGCCAAGTCAGCACCTGCTGCTGCTCCCCCTGACACCCCCAAAAATAAAGAACACCTTCATTCCTCTTCCTGGAGAGGTGTGCTAGAAGTTCCTGCCTTCCTTGAAGCTCCAACCTTCCTTACAGGGAAAAGAATAGAATGAAAAAGAAAGAATAGAAAGAAAACAATGAAAAGGGTGGGATGACCCAGACCACAAGGCCACAGCTTAAAGAAATTGCTCTTGCAAACCAGGGAAGGGAAAAGTAAAGTTTTGCTGGTTTGGGGGGGTTTCTTTTAGCAAGCAAACACTGCAGTAGCACAATCCAGAGACTTTTAGCCCCAGTTCAGTCATAACCAAATCATCAGCTGCAGTTTTCTCTGGCCTTGCACTACACAAATACAGCTAGCAGCAGATTCCCCTTATAGTAACTCTGAAAAGTTAACACAGAACATGTGTTCTCATGCCTTCTGTCAAAAAACAAACAAACAAACAAAAAAACCCTTCCCAAAACAGTTTTTTGTTTGTTTGCTTTTTTTTTTTTGTTGGTAGTTTCCTGACATCCGTTCTCTGGGCCTAAATAACATTGGGATGGAACCAAAAAAGAAAAAAAATGGTACATAGCAGCACTGAGAGAAACCTATGTGACCCCAGACTCCACATAAACATCTCTTTTATGTTAAAAGTCTTTTTGACCAACAGCACCAGGACCAACCACCTGACAAACACAGGGGGCTGCAATTTGTCAAACAATTTCTACCAGAACTGGCACAGAAGAAACTTTAAAACTGCAAAATCACAGAAGAGCAAGGAGGGAAAGGACCTCCAAAGATCATCTGCTTCAGCTTTCTGTGGTCCAGAGAGCCCGGATAAGATTATCTAGCAGGGTGCTCAGTCACACCCTGACCCTCAGTAGCCACAGCACAGCATCCCTGGGGAGGCTGCTCCAGTGACTGAGTGTTCTCTCTGTAAAATTGCTTTTAGATCAAGATGAAACCTTGTTCAAGGCAACCCGTACCCACTGTGCCTTGTCTTCTCCGTGCAGCTCCTTGCAAAGGCAGAGCTTCTGTCCTCTCTAAGGAGGACATTCCCTTTAAGCCCTGGAATATTGGGATGTGTTCTCCCTGAGCCTTCTCCAGGGAAACCCAGCTCCCTGAGATTTTCCTTGTAGGACAGGTTCTCCAGTCCTCTGATCACCTCTGCTCTTCCTCCCCTCACAGCAGTTTCCTCCAGCTTTGTGTCAGCATTTTCTCAGCCTCAGCCACCAACCTGGCTAAAAACGAACTCAGAAATTTTTGGTTTTTCTTTTAGATTCAACAGCTCATCAGTCAACACACAGCCAGACATACTGACAAAAGCCACGAGCAGAGCTGCTCTCTTGGCAGCTGTACCAACTAAAAATGTTCATCACAACACACTCTGCAAATCTGAAAGAGAACAATTAGCACATTAGCTGCAAGTCAGAGTCTCACTGCTCTCTGTCAGAGAAGATTAAAATCTTCCATGTCTCTTGAAGAACCAACCTCACCACTTCAGAGAAATAAGTGCCAAGGGGAACAGATACCAGCTTGACAGGAAACAGGCACAGATGAAAGACACCAAGACAGAAAAGTGCTTTGCAGGCACCCCCCCAAAGCTACTGGCAGACACACCTCTCCACACAAGAACCCCAAAAGCTGGCAGCTTGTGAAGTCACCACACGCTGGTGGCACAGACAACATCCTGAATCCGCTCGCTCCACACCCTGGACGGTGCTGACCAGCAGCAAACTCACTCACAAACCTACTACAGGAATCAACAGAGTATGAAAAGAAACTAGGAACAGGCCTGGCAAATGGTTTATTTCGTAGAGCCCTTTTGCAAAGCAGCTTTAGAAGGGAAAAACCTCTCAGAACCAACTTCTGAGCAGGCCCGAGTGGGACAGTGAGACGGAGTTTGCTGGTGTGAAAAACGATGTTCACTTCTCTGTTATAGTTTAAAAGTTTATTAATAAATAGATAATAAGGAGAACATAATAAAGTAAAAAGCAGCCGGCCGGGTGTCTCTTGGCATGTTACCAAAAGAGCACACCGAATGTAAGATTCTTTTCGTTANCGGTGCCCAGGCTGGCCGTGCCCTGCGAGCCTGGCCATGCAGCCCGGCCAGCCCTGCCCGCTGACCTGCGAACCGTCTGTGGCTCCCGTAGTCCTCCGAGCAGGGGATCTCGATGAACTTGTCGCGCAGGTGGTGGCCGCGGTGAGCCAGCACCTCGGTGACTCCATGGGCGGCGATGTCGCCCTCGGGGACCCCGTCCCGGCTCCAGAGCACGAGGCCGCCGCCGGCCGCGGCCGACAGGAGGAGGAGGAGGGTGGCGGCCTTCAGCCACCCCCGGCGGGGATCCTGCTGGAGCCTGCCCTTCCTGGCGCTGCGGAGGGAGCACAGAACGAGCGCCGTGAGGGAGGGACCGCCCTGGCCGGTACCGGGGAGCCCTCACCGGCCCGGGCCCCGGCGGAGCACAACGCACGCCTTACGAACACACGCTCTCGTTATAAACACTCGCCTTACAAACAAACACACGCGTTATAAGCACACAGACGCGTTACAAGCACACAGACACACGCGTTATGAACACACACACGCGTTATGAACGCTCGCCTTACAAACACGCGCTTC
>VWZN01016530.1:224504-238995 GCA_013396955.1 Regulus satrapa
GGGGCAGCGCCCGCCGCTGCGGAGCCATCGCGCCTCCTCCGCCTCGAGCGATGCGCTCGGCGCGCCTCGCCCCGGCCTGCCGGCCTGCCTGCCTGCCTGCTTGGGGAACGAGCTCGGCCGCAAAGAGGGAGTGGGAGCGTCCAGCGCAGAGCTGGGAGCGGCGGAGGGACGGGACAGCGCGACACCGGGACAGCGGGACACGGGGACACACGGACAGCAGGGCGCGGGCGAGCAGCGCCGGGACGGCGGGACAGGCACAGCGGGGTGTGCCGGGACGCTGCGGCGGCAGCCCAAAGCAATCGAGGCCAGAGCATGCGGCAGCGCCTGGTGCACCTGGACCTGAAGGGCGCCGCGCCGCGGGCGGGGTACCTGGAGCAGGTGAGGGGTGAAAATGGGGCAGGTGAGGGGTCAAGCTGAGGGAGATGAGCGGTGAAAATGTTGCGATTGAGGGATGAGCCTGGAGCAGGTGAGGGGTCAACCTGAGGGAGATGAGGGATGAGCCTGGGGCGGGTGAAGATTGCACCTGGTGGAGGTGAGGGATGTACCTGGCACGGGTGAAGGATTTTTGGGGCTCAGGGAGGTGAGGGATGTACCTGGTGCAGGTGATGGAGGGGCACAGGGTGCTGGCACTGGTCACAGCCCAGCTGCATCCCCCGCGTCCCCTCCGTCCCACAGGTGCTGCCGCTGCTCCGCTCCCTGGGTGCCACCGGGCTGCTGCTGGAATATGAGGACACCTTTCCGTACGCGGGGCCGCTGGAGCTGCTGCAGGCCCCCCACGCCTACAGGTAGCGCCGTGTAGCCCGCGGGTAGCCGCGGTAGCCGCAGGCGGCCGGCGGTCACTGAGGCGTGGCTGTCCCGCAGCCCCGCGGAGCTCCGGGCGCTGCTGGNAGCTGCGGGCGCTGCTGGGCCGGGCGCGGGCGCAGGGCCTGGACGTGGTGCCGCTGGTGCAGAGCTTCGGGCACATGGAGGTGAGCTGGGGGCGCTGGGCTGGGCGAGAGCGGCTGTGCTGAGCCGCCAGTGCCCACCCGGGGGATCTCGGGGGGCAGCGAGGGATCCTGCCCACTGCTCGGCCCTGGGGACATGGGGAATGTCCGCTGCCAGGCAGAAATTGATGGCCTGGAAGTTCACCTGAACAGGAAGCAAAACTTCTTCCCTATGTGGTGAGCGAGCCCTGGATAGGTTGTGTGGAGTCTCCCTCTCTGGGGATTTCCAGAGCTCTCAGGACACAGCCCTGTGCACTTTGGGACAGCCCTGCTGGAGCAGGGAGGTGGCACCAGGTGAGCCACTGTGCTCCCTTCCAGCCTGACCCATTCCGTGATTCTCCGCTGGGAAATTTCCAATCCAAGACCCAGTGCTGTGGTTATCCAGCTCTGCCAGCTGCAGGATTTGACATCAGGGTCACACTGCAGTGACCTCCCCGTGTCCTTCATCCACCCTGTGAGCTGCTTCGTGGTCAGAGCCCCCCCAGCCTGTCCCCGGGGCTCAGTCAAGCCAAACCCCGGGTTTAGCAGGACACCTGCCCTCAGAGCCCTGGGGACAGGAGGACGCTGCTGTCCCCTGGAGAGGCACCTGCCCCTGAGCTGCCCTTTCCTTGCAGTTTGTGCTGAAGCACAGGGAGTTTGCCCACCTGCGGGAGGTGAAGGCGCTGCCCAACGCCCTGAACCCGCACAAGGAGCAGTCACTGGCACTGGTCAAAGCCATGATTGACCAGGTCATGGCCCTGCACGAGGACTTACAGTGGTTTCACATCGGATGTGATGAGGTGGGACTTCTCTTGAGCTGGGAACCTTTCTTTTCTTTTGAGGAATGATAGCAAAGGCTGAGGTTTCTGCATTTACGTGGTGCCCAGGCCAATTTTGGGTGGGATTTTGGGGACAGAAAACATCGCTTGAGCCAGTGTAGAAAAGTCTTTTTGACAATAAATGATTCCAGTAGCACAGATTGTAATTTTCGTAGCTACAAGTGTAATATCAAAGTATTGAAAGCAGCTTCTTAAAGCTAACAGCATTTGGGTTTAGGTCAAGTGAGTATTTGAAGTGAGATATTAATTAGAGCTGTTCATTAGGAATCCTGTAAGTTTGGTGTAAGATGTTGGCTCATTGTTCTGCTCAAGTTACTCAAAGTGAACCCCTCAGTGGTTGGAGTGTTGGGTTTTTTACCTTGGTAGTTTTGTCTCCTTGAGAAAACTCAAGCTTCTCTTTCTCATAGTTTCTTAAAACAATCCTGATGGCACTTACATCCCTGGAGTTCATTATGACCACTTAACTGTACTGATATTAGTTTAACATTTTGTACCCTGTTGTGTTGAAACTGGTGGGAAGGTTAGACAGGGAGCTGTAGGCTTTTATAAAGCTATTTATGTAGAATAAAGAAAACTTGCTGTAAACCAGCAAATCTTAATTCACTCTCCGCATGAAACCAAGTATGCTGGGCCACCCTCGGACATGGCCCCAGATTGCTCCTAGATTCACATTTGGATGATCTTCCCCAAGATAGGAACCTCATTTTATCTCCCTCAGCTCCTGATGGGTTGCTGGATTTGAAGTGAATAAATGTGGTGACAGCTACTTCCAGTGACAAAGATTCCAAAGGCAAATAGGGCACACAGATATTTTAGTTCCTGTAGGAAGATTCCCTCGAGTGATGTCTGTAATCGTGGCCACAGTCTCCTGCAGACTGCTGGAAATGCTTGCAGTGTCTTCTGCACTGAGAGGGGTTTTGAATGTGTCCACTCAGAGGGTCACCTCTGGACAAAGGTTTTGAATATTGCCTACCTCTCTTTCTCCGTTTCTATACAAGAAGTCAGGATGGTTTGCTTGGTGTTTCAGGTCTACTACCTTGGCGAAGGAGAGGAATCAAAGCAGTGGCTGCAGCAGCAAGACAACACCCCAGAGAAGCTGTGCTTATCCCACATTAAAGCAGTTGCCACTTGTTTGGCCTCGTCTTACCCCATGGTGACACCCATCGTGTGGGACGACATGCTCAGGGGCATGAGTGAGGAAACGCTGGCAGGTGTGTGAGCAGCCATGGGCTGAGGCAGCTTTACACAGGCACATCAAACACACTGCTGGGCAGCTGAATGTAGGGAAAAGAAATCTGGCAAGAGTTGAGATGGGATCTGCTTGACTAGAGAATAGAAGCACTCGGTCCTTGGCTGGCAGAGTCCCTGTGTGAGCGTGGGCAGTCTGAAAACTTTGGTTTTCCGTCACAAAACGCTCACCCTGCAATGGCTGCCATCAGTTCTTTCCCTACACGTTAAAACAACGAACTGTTAACATCTGTGGTCTCAATCTCTGTGCCTCTCACCGCCTTCTGATGTTTGTTGCTGCCCTTTGCAGCACCTGATCCCAAGTGGTGCAAACTCACACAGAGAAGCTGCAGCCCTGTGAGCATCTTTGTGATCAGGGTGCACATCCTGGGGACTTTGATACCGAATCGTGGGGTAGCTCCAAGAGCTCACATCACAAGTCCTGTTTGTGGAAAAATATCAGATTGCTCCTAAAATGTGAGCAGTCTGAGCACAGGTGGAGTTCCAGCATTTTCAGAGCCTGTAAAGAGATTTAGATGGTACCAGGAAGAGCTGTGCAGCTCATCCAGCAGTGACTGACCTATTCAAGGCTTGGATAGTGGGAAATCATCCCCAAAAATGCAGGTGGGACCCACAGAGTTTCCACAAGAACAGTACAGCATCTAGTGCACTTTAAGTGTGCTCTACTGCCAAAAAAATACAGAATAAATAAATTAAAATATGATGGAGGGAAAATAAATTTCTGCACAATACACTGCAGCTTCTCTAGAGGTCAGTTTCACATGTTTAAAACTAGCTGGGGAGTTGATTATAAAAGGAGTTAAATTTGTTTCTTTACTTGTACTTGAAAAACGAGGTTGTGTGCAAACACAGCCCAGGCACTGTGGAAGTGAAAGGGTGAATTTGAATTTAGCCAAATCCCGTGTGTGGAGCTGGCAGCCCTGCCAGTGGAATCCAGCTGGTACACGGAGAGATGCAAGGAGCTCAGAATGAGGGGGGCTCAGGGCAGTGGGATCTCTGATAAATCATCACTCCATATTAATGGTTCCAGATGCCAGAGACCCTGGGCCAAGGCCTGGCCAGGCTGGAAGTGACAAGCCATAGCTGTATCACCTGCTACTGCACCACTAACCTGTACTGGTTTCTCATTTAACCAGTTGTTTTCCGTGATTTAGAAGAGCTCTGTTCCTTTCAGAGTCCGGGGTCCCACAGCTGGTGCAGCCAATGATCTGGGATTATGCAGCAGACATCGACGTGGAGAGCAAAGGTTGGTACTGCTCTGCTGAGCTGCGTAGAAGCAAAATAGCCACAGCAAAATCCTGTCATTCAAACCTACCTTAGCTAGACACCAAAACATTCTGGGTTTGTTGAATTGGTTTAATAGCATAAAGACAGCCCTTGTTTGATTTCACATCATAGGTGCTATTACTTATTTTCTTTTTCTGTTTTTGTTTCCCCCTATGAATGACTTGCATTGTAGGCTGCTCAATTCTTTTCAGCAGAGCTATGGAATCACTGATAGGAGATTCAGAGGTTTTCCACAAGCACTGTTACATTAATTCTCCTTGCAATAACACCAGTAGGAGCACATAACTCTGTACTGATGAACAGCTCTGCAAAAGAAGCTTCAGGGCTTCATACATCTATCAATTCAGAGGGAAGCTCCTAAACGTTCCAGACAGCCAGCTAAAATCCATGCAAGTATTTCTTTGTTCCAAGAACAATCAGCTGTCAGATGATTGTGCGTGCTTGTTACAATCTCGAAGCTCTTAGCGGGGTGGCGAGACTAGGGAGTGAAATACAGTAAGTAGCAAATGAAAACAGGAGGACAGCCACTCAAAAGGCTGCTCAGAGAGGGTGTGAAATCCCCCATCCTTGCTGATGCTCCAAGCCTGACAGGAGCAGGCTCGGCAGCCTGTTGGATCTGGAGCCGCGTTCCCCTCACTGCAGCCTCGCGGTCGGGGCTGAAACTGGAGAAGGCTCATCCTGGGCGTGTCCCTTTGTGTGTCCCTGCAGTGCAGCTCATAGAGAAGTACCGCAGGTGTGGCTTCACCAAGGTGTGGCTTGCGAGTGCCTTCAAGGGAGCCACGGGAGCCAATCAGTCTCTGACACCGATCGGGCACCACCTCAGGAACCAGCTGCAGTGGCTGCAGGTGGCCAGCAGGAGCCCTGCCGATGTCCTGGAAGGTATCGCGCTGACCGGCTGGCAGAGGTGAGGGACAGCCTGCTTCCAAGGGCCACAGAGAAGCAAACTTCCACCCCAAACCCCCTAAGAACTACAGGGAAGCTGGAGGTTTAGAAGGGAACTTTGGGACCCTGCAGTTCTTCTGTCTGTCAGTGCTGGGGCTCAGCCCCAGACTGTGAAGGGGGGATTTCAGAGCTGCAGTTACCTGTACAGCACTGACCTGCAGGGACAGTGGCTCGGGGGACACGGCCAGGACAGGCTGCCTTGGGAGGGGATTTCAGAGCTGCAGTTACCTGTACAGCACTGACCTGCAGGGACAGTGGCTCGGGGGACACGGCCAGGACAGGCTGCCTTGGGAGGGGATTTCAGAGCTGCAGTTACCTGTACAGCACTGACCTGCAGGGACAGTGGCTCGGGGGACACCACCAGGACAGGCTGCCTCGGGAGGCTTCAAAACCCCAGTTCAGTGGGTTTTGTTCCACCTTGAACTGCTCCTAGAGGCTGCAGTTCATGCATGGTGTGTATCTCAAAAGCAATGAAATCACGTAAGAGACGAGAATTTGTTCAGGTAATGAAGGAGTGAAAGGTTTTTATGCACTCAGCAGGTCTTAGGGAATACCAGAGAGCTGATGTCCAATTTCTGACCCTAATTTGCCTTGAGAATTTGGTTTTTATCTGTTCTTACTATTGAAACAGGAGCACTTCACTTTTCAGAGATAAGTGATCTCTTCTCTGAGACAGAAAGAGATGTTTCTAAAGCTCTTTGAATTTTAGTGATTGAAATGGTAAAACTCCCCACTTGTTTTGTATGCTCTAACAGTAAAATGTGTAATTAATGGATGTTTTCTTACATAGGTATGATCACTTCTCTGTTTTGTGTGAGCTTCTCCCTGTGGCAATTCCATCACTGGCTGTGTGTCTGCAGGCACTAAAGCATGGTACAATGACAACTTTATTCTCTCTCAGAAAATGCCTAGCACAGGAGGGAAGTGGCCTTGCCCTAAGACTGGCACAGGCTTGTTATATTTTGTCATGGTTTGCTGAATTGATCATGGCCTGAATTATGAACAATAAATTACAATTTGCACTGTGGGAGCAGAGAAGTCTTTTGGCCTAAGTATTTAAAAATAGCCATTATATCCTGTTCAGTTTATTGTGATCTAATACATAAATGGTCAAAAACTTCATGTTATATTAAAAATATCTATTTAAGATGCAGAATTGCTTTTCAAACTGATTTGAAACAAAGGTGATGTATAAATGAGAGTAGTTGAGTTTAGATTTAGAACGTGCTCATGTGTAAAAGTTGTTTTAACTAATTATTTTTCTTAAAATTGATCTAGGGAGGACAGTCTGGTAAAATACCTCCTGTAGTTTCCACTTTCTTTACAGGCAGTTGCCAGCAGAATTTTTTTTATTCTTTTCAAAATAAACCCAACCCCCCCCAACCCACTGATTTTGAATTAAGGCACTAGATTATTCAACAACCTGAACAGAAAGCTCAGAGCTAGGAAGTGCTCACCTTGCACAAGACAAGTGTGTGAAAGACAATGAGCTCCTCCTCCCCACCCACACGTGTATTTTCCTTCTTTTATTTCCATTTTACCTTTTAAAAAATTCTTCACCTAAGGGGAACTACTAAGCCAAGGCAGAATTCTCCAGCAAACCCCTTTTGTACTAACATTTTGTTTCCTTAGGCTCCTTTACTCATTTCTACTGTCTTCTGCCAGGTGGCTATTCTGAAAAGGTTAAAGACAATGTGGAGAAGCTCCTGGGAATGTCTAACCTGGAAATTGATACTTTCACGAGGTAAAATTCCAGCTGCAGAATTCAGGTGCTTCTCCTCGTGTGGTAAGTTCAGAAACTAACAGATCCTCTTTGGACAGCACGAGTCTGGGGACCTTTCCTGGGAGCACTGTCCTCACACTTGTGACACAAGTTAGTTTCTACCTCAAGTCATCTGTGGATGAACTTCTCGAAAGGAACAGGTAATGAAGCTTCTCTTGATTCTCTGCCTGGCTGCAGCAGTGTTGGAGCTGTGTCATCTCCAAGTGGGGCACAACTCCAGAAAAATGATTTAAATATCAAGCTCGGCATTTCAGGTGTCACTGACACCTCAGCAGAACAGAATATTTAGATCAACATTTAAAACATTTTAGCAAAGTTCCTAAATACTGCATGCTGACTTCTTTGAAACATCTAGTTCTTTCCTTATTACATTTGACTGCTATTTAAAGGTAAAATGTAAATTTTGAAGGGTGCAGTTACAAAAGAAAGGAGCTTGAAATGAAACTTAACACTTTGAAAAGAACACTTTGCAAGCTAATTCCAAAGATCTGTGGACTGAAATCAACTTACTCCTTAAGCATCTTCTCTGTGCAGGAGTTCAGCTCAGTGACAGATGTTGGCAGTGACAGATGTTGCTGCTGTTTCACCTCTGCTCCCACCAACATCCATTTTCAGGTATGTCACAGGCTGGTTCAGCCCCTACCACAGGAAAAGGAAGATTATTCATCCTATCATCATGCACCACTTCCAGCCAGATGCAGTCAGGTAACACCTCTTGGTTGGCATTACAGGGGAAATAAAGTCTGATATATTTTGGGCACTTAGTTGTGAGCCCTTACCTCTTTCTATAATTATCTCAGAAACATCAGTGGGAATCAGACAAAGTATCCATAATATGTTTTTATACAACACATCTGGGTTGGAACTAGATGATCTTCCAAGTTCCCTTCCAACCCAAACCATTCTATGGTTCTGATGTTATCTTGGCCTTCTGTGGAATGAATTCTTTGAGATCAAGTACAAAATTGGTCTCCAAAAACCTCTCCTTTGTCTCTCCTGTACAGCCCTGCTGCACCTTAAGCAGTGGATGGCCTTGGGGTAGGAGCTCACCCTGGGCCAGATTCCAGGCAGGGCTTGGAATGAAGTCAGGCCCCTCCCTCCCCCTGCTCCCTCACCACGGGCTTTTCAGAACTTCTGCCAATTCATGCCAAAAGCTTCATTTATACTTTCTTCTTTTTGCTGGGATAAGATGAATATCCAACCTCAGCTACTCTGATAAAACCAGGAATTAAATTCCCAACCAGTCTCACAATGAATTTCAGTTACACTTAACATAGGGGTAGTTTGGTTTATTTTTGAACTCACAATTTGCTACTTAGTCTTTGCACAATGAAAGTGCCAAGATTAATGGAAATTAAACAGAAGCAGCATCAAGCTTTTTCCATCTGAACAAAATCAAGTCCTTTGGGCTCTTGCAATAAATGCTTCTTTTCCTGTGAAGTGGTTTTAAGGACAGTACTCCCTTCCAAAAGCCAGTAAGCCAACCCTCCCCTGAGGCAGAGCTCACCTGCAAATATCACTGTTTCTTCCTCCTCATTTCTGCTCAGTCTCCTCTCCAAATGGAATGCTGTGGTGCAAGACCTCCAAGCTGCCATGGAGCAAGTTTTCCACAGGTGTGCTATAGAGGAATGGATGGAGGAGAACGTCCACCCCAGCCTAGAGAAGCTGCAGCGAGTGGTGGATGATTTAGAGGAAGCAATAAAAGCACAAAATTAGGAGCATTTCAATGAGTCTGACTCATTCCCTGGGAAAACGTGGCTAGTGAAAATCAGCAACTGGTCCTTGAGCTGGAGTTTGTCATCTTGAGAGCTGAAGTATGAACTGTGGTTAAACAAAAGTGACCTGAAGGCATGAAGGCATTTATTAGCTGTGAGTTCCACTTCCATTTTCCTGTCTTAACACATGCTGAGCCTTAATTCACCTGCCTGAAAGTCAGCTTTGCTCCCCTTGCATAAGAGAATGCAGGAGTGAGTCACAGCTCCCTCTCCTCCAAGGCAGGAGAAAAACCCCCTTTCTTCCAGATTCAGGGGTTGTAGCAGCAGACCCTTACTTAACAATGACCTGGGAAAGTTCTACCCCAATATTTCGGATCTTTTAAAAATGGCATTGTGCCCTGTACCATAACTCCTGTTATGTCACAGCTGTCAGCTGTGCTCTGAGTTGTGTCCTTCAATTCCATCTGGAGAGAGGGAGCTCGTGAGGAGGAGGGAAAGTGCCCAAACCCACTGGGCTGCCTGGCCTCGCCTCTCTTCCCCCCAGGAAAGCACCGCCCCGCTCACCCAGGCAGCTGCAAAACCTGCAACTGCACCTTCCAGCTTTGGCCCAGTTTGAGCCATGACTAAAGTTACTAAAGAAAAAGAAAAATGCTGGGTTATTCTGTTTTAATGTTCGACTTGTCATAACATACAGAAATATATTGTGGGGACTTCAGTGGAGAATTGAGATAATCACCAAAATGGAAATAATTCAGAAGTGTGGTAGTTAAGTATGTTACTCCACCATGAATATTGAAAATATTTATTCTTTGTGCTTCATTTCTTCTTTTCTTTAAATGTTTTTGGAAGCACAGGCATTGAAATTTTCCTTGGAACAAATCTTGACTGACAGAAAGTAAAACTACAGCATAAGACAAGGTTCAGCTGACTCAGTGAGAGCCTCAGTAACTATCTCCACATGCAGATCTTTATCTAAAAAGAACCAATTGCTATGTATACCTGTCACATAGCTTGAACTAAGCAACATCTTCATTTCTTTTACTTGAATAAAACCTTGGATACTCCAAATATGTGTAGAAGGGTGCTGCTTTTTTTGTGTGTGTAGCACATGGGTTTTGGTTTGAAGGAGGGAAAATGGAAATATTCACCAACAGAGAGCGGGATCTGTCAGCTTATGTGGAATTAAAAGCTGGACTGCTGCAAGGTTGTCAGCAGGGTCACTTCCAAGCAGAGATTTAGAATTCTTCTGTTCTGTCCTCCCCTCATTAACTCCCTCAGTAGATCTCTTCCCAGTAATAATTGAGACAGCCATGAGTATTTTAATGATTTTAATTAAAAACAATACAAAATACTACAGCGACGCAAAACAAGTTATCAAAGTTGATTTTATCAATGAACTTTTTTTTTTAAAAAAAGACAATACAACAAGGCTGAAATTCTACTTGCAATTTTAAAGTTTTTTTTAAAAAAGGCAATTCCTAAACATTTTCCAGAAGTACTTTTGCCTCCCAGCCATCTGTGACACTGTCAGAACTAGCACTCTTTATTTATTACGTAAGCCAGCGGAGGTTTTGGTGTCTGTGTAACTCCATAAATACAGCCCGTGAGTCAGAGCTCAGCTATGAATATTTGGATTTTCTTCGAGACTTGCACAATTGCTGCCAGGTATGGAATGTTTCACTGTGAAGTGCTGGAGTGTGAGGTTTAGGGGTCAGGGGGTTACAGCTGACCTTTCAGCTACCAGGCAGGTTTTTTAATCACTGCTAAAATCATTTTTTTAGTCATTGTCAATCACTGCAAACTACAGCTGTGCAGGCACAAGTCTCTAGCTGGCCTGAGATGCAAAAGTTCATGACTATAGCTGTAAAGCCTTCTGGGAGTACCTAATTTCCTAACCAAAACTAAGTCTTTCACATCATTCCTTTGAGCACAAGTCACTGCACAACCAGGCCCATGTCAGGCTCTGGTTGCTGGGCCCAAGAGAATTGAGGAAAACCATCCAGGAGAGCCTTCAGCAGAAGGGTGAGAAGTGGAAAGGGAGGATGAGAGAGGACTGGTCCAAAGAGGGGAGAATGGAGCCTGTGCTGGGTTGCACCTGCTTTGCACGGTGCCTCAAGCTGCTGCCATTGCTGAGGAGCGCACAGACACTGCCATGGCCAAACCCTTCCAGCTACAAACAACAGCTGGAGGGCAAGAAGCTTGGATTGAGAGAAACAAAAAGCCCATCAGGCTGCTGCAGCATCCACTGCCGAGCTCGGGGGCTGGCACACATCAGTGCCACAGAAAGCTCCCTCAGGGCCCCACCCTGTCAGCTCACAGCACACGGGCTCCCACTGAAACCGGGCTCGTTGCCACAGTGACAGCTGCCAAATGGAAATGGAAATGGCACCAGAGAGGATGGCACCACCAAGGGACAGGCTGAGGAGGCTGAATATTCCTCCTAGACACACAGTGCATGGAGCAGCCATCCCTCTCTGCTGCCTGCCACAGCAGGATGCTGAGGAGTGAGGAGGATCCTGGCAAACACCTCTAGAGAGGTCATCACTGATGTGAAACTTGCTCCCCAGGGTGGATGTACTTCAAGTCACACTGTACCTTGCTGTAGATCGCTCCCTTTCTAGAGGTTCTGCACTTGTTTCAGTGTAGGATACTGCAGAGTCTGTATGGACATGACTGCACGGCAAGCTGGGTGCATTACAGCTCAGCAGAATGCAGAATGCAGCGCAGGCTCGGAGCAGCAGAGGCACCTCTCAAGAATGGATTTTTAACTGGAGAACGACAGCGGGGTTTGTGTCTTCCACGGAATGTCAGCTCTCGTGGGAATGCAAATGAGAGCCAGCATAGCCAAGACTAAAGGCAGGCAGGGAGTTTTGTCTGCTTTATCCACGGTCCACTCCACGGGCTCAGAGTAATGCAATGCACACCACAAATGCCCTCTGAACAGCCTTGATACCAAGCAGCAGCTGCCACAGGCTGAGCCCCGGTGCACATGTTGTGCCATCACACGCCCTGGGACAGTACTTCCCACTGGAAGTCCTTAGAGCACTCACCATTCTCATTTTACATGGTGTGGGAAAACAAAAAAGAGTTCTCCAAATCCCCAGGCTCATTCTCCTCTCTCTAAAACGAGCATCACCTACACATTACAGTGGATTTAAATGAGGAACTCTACGTGTTACACCCTGCAATATTTTGAAACAGGTTTGATGATTATGCTTAGCTTACAGCTGTGCTTCAGAATAAAGGCAAATTTAGCTAATTGCCTGCAATCTGATTTTCCCAGCAGCTTCCCAGTTCCAGTGGTGTGGGGTAGGCCCTGAAAGCCCCGTGATTACCCCAACAACTCAGAGGATTGCAGGAAGGTGTACTGGCAGAGGTCTGTACTGACACGCCATGTGATGACAAGTTTTTTATCTTATTTAAAGGAAACAAACCTAGTTCTATGCTACAGGCAAGCTACATCAGCAGAGTGTCCCTGGTGCAGTGAGTACCCTGCACTGACAGCACCAGCCTCTGCTCACCTGCCAGCTCTGAACAGCTGGAAGGGAAATCTTGCTACAACCTTTCCTGGATGAGCAGATACTCCAGACCAAACTGGAACACACAACAGCGTGGGGCTGCTACCAAAAACTTTCCAGAGCCTTCTCTCTGTAGAGGTAGAGTGACTGGAAACAAGAACACAGGCTCTTTCAAATCCTGAAGAAACTGCTGCCAGGAGACATTTGCTGCTGGCCAGCCTGAAACAAACACAGTTACCTGTACCCTGTTCAGATCTCCTAGGTGTAACTGTGTAAAGGTTTTCTAAATCAGGTCTAAAGACCACAAGATTCCTAAATAAAACCTAGTGAGCTTCAGTACAAGCAGCTGCAGCACGCTGAAGGAAGTTGCAGCTTTTTACAGTTTTTTCTTGTACTGATATATTATTGTAAGCATGATGGAGTTCTAGATCTAGACAGAATATGTTGACTAACAGAGGTAGCTTTTACTTCAGAAATACCTTGAAAAAATTTCTATTTTAACAATTTGTGAAACCATTGCTCAAACAGAGGACACCACACAACTGGAGTAAAACACAGGTAGAAAAACATTTAATCTATACCAGCTATCTCTAAAAAGTTATTATTTAGCACTTGGGTATCATTTCAAGTGAGGAAATACTCAACTCTAGCTACCACCTGGTTTGCTATCAGTCTTTTCCCTACCTAAAGTTACACACGTCCCTGCTTCCTTTCTAAATACAGTTTAAATAGTAAACATTGAGGTCTAGAAAAAGATTGTTCTGTCCTGCCCAGAAGTTAAGCAGAACAGGATTAAGGTAGAACATCCCAGAGACATTTCATCATGATCATTCTTCCTTTGCTATTTATGGCTCCTTGGTGAGCCTGATCTGAGTTAAGACACCATTACAGGTTGATCAACCTGATGTTTAGAATTCCAAAAGAGGCACTCAGACTTGAATTTCCACAGATTTCCAACAGCAAGTCAGTAGTAGAGAACATAAAAGTGCCACTACTCTGCATCTCCTAATTGCATATATTAAAAAGGAAACCTCAAAGCATTGTTTTATGAGTTACAAATTCAACTCTTCTACATTGCATATACTGTACCTGCAGCAAATGTTTGCAATAAGCAGAAATTCATATATGTATATTCGTTAATGGAAAGGCAATTCTTTCAAACCAATTCATTAATAAATAACTATTCCTAAACAAGCTGGATGAGCCGACACAGCTCAAAAGCCAGCAGTGTCCACGTGCACTAAACAATGTGCCCTAAGACAGATTCCACCCACTGTAAATCCACACGTTGAGAAATGCCCAGGTCAAGGTTGTGAGGGATTTTTGTTTTTTTTTTTCTGAAGAACCATCAGAGTATTTCCCAGATGTGTGAAAGCCTCTGCTTGCTTCAGTTGACAATGATTATCAGTATTTACCCTGTGGTTCATCTGCATCACTTGCCTCTGTTTCGCTGCTCTGGGAAAAATCTTGTGGGGTCTCTACTCTGTCCAGTTCCAGAAAACTCGTGATGAGTTTGGCAACTGCTTCCACATCACTGGGGAAAAGAAGAAACGATGGCAGAGTTAGTGGAACCGTGGTGCTGACAAAGACATGCCAATTCCTGAGAAGAACTGCCTAGAGGGAAAGCCTCATGGGCACAGAGGGTACGGCTGCCAGCACGCCACACCAAGCCACTGCTCCACATCAGTCCTCTCCCCAGGGCCTGCTGCAAGGCTTTTAAAATTTCCTGTTAACTAATACACCAAATGTTTGCAAAGTTGAATCAATCCCCTCTGCCACTGTACAGCTGAGGAAGACAAGTCCAGCGCACAAGCAGCACCGAATGGATCTTGGCTATCTAAACACGATCCTGATAGATGGTGTAACCCAAAGGGCTGTACGTGAAAACATGACGGGGTTTTAAACTAAGACAAGGTCGTAACAGCAAGTCTGAAAAACCAGCTGAGTTACAACGGTCAGCAACTACTGACCCACAGGATCGGCACCTCCCCCTCACAGCGGTAATTTCAGCAGTCCCCACGCACCTCCTGCAGCCCAGCAGGGCGCTCTGGGTCAGCGGGTGCGAGAAGCCGGTGACGAAGCGCAGCACGACCACGTAGCCCTTGCCGAAATAGCGCACGGCCTCCTCCTCCACGTTCACATCGCGGATCTCGCTCAGCACGGCCACCACTGCGGACACGGGCGGGGAGGGAGGGAG